>JAXLNS010000014.1:19677843-20007843 GCA_037215915.1 Pantherophis vulpinus
TATTATTATTATTATTAGTTTGGACAGTGTTGGCACATTCCGGTCCCTTCCCTTTGTAGTTGCCATCTAGCGGGACCTAAAAAAAAAAACATTTTTCACAGCATTATTGGCAGCCAAATGTCAAGGCAAAGAGAAGTTATGTATGACAACGGGGAGGGCCTTGAATGAAAACAGAAACCGGAGTCAAGCCACGGGGGAAATCTAAACTCGATTAGCACCGTTCGATGAAAGAGACAGTCTACCCTTCGTCTTGTATCTGGTGAGCTGGGCAAAGCTTGAGCAAGGACAATAACGCAATAAAAACGTAACCCCCAACTGTACGGAGGAGCTGCAGTCGGCTGGTGTAAATCGGATTCTAGGCTCCGCATTTGCGTTGCGAAAACAGCTTTCAAGCTAATTGCGCTGGGAAATTGTGCTAGAGGCAGCCGAGCGAAGGACTGATGCAAACAGGAGAACAGCGTCTCCAACGTACAGATCCCAGAGACACACCGAGACACCCACGAGCCCAAAGGAGCCAAATCCTTACAAACGTACCGTGCGTAAAAACGTACAGAGCTGAAGAAGCTGCTTGGATGAGAAGCGAAACGTCTTCAAAGAAAAACCAGAAAAATCCAGTTGCCTCTTGAAAAAAAACAGCACCTCTGGACAACTGAGGACACAGATTAAACCTCCAAGTGGCCTCAACGACTCTCTACAAGGATGCAAATGACCAGCTGTCTGCAAGGAGTATAAATCCTTCTCTTCCCCACCATCCAGTCAGAGCTGAAGAAGCTTCTAGGGTGAGAAGCAAAATGTCTTCAAGGAAAAGCAAGAAAGTATGAATCCTTCCATTACCCACCATCCAGTCAGAGCTGAGGAAGCTTCTTGGATGAGAAGCGAAACAACTTCAAAGAAAAACCAGAAAGTCCAGTTGCATCTTGAAAAAAAAAAGCACCTCCAGTTGCCTCTTGAAAAAAAAAAGCATCTATGTCCTCTGAGGACATAGATTAAACCTCCAAGTGGCCTCAACGACTCCTCCTCCTCTCCTTCTCCCTTCCTCCTCCTCTTTCTTCTTCTTCTTCTCCTCCTCCTCCCCCTTCCTCCTCCTCCTCCTCCTCCTCCTCCTCCTCCTCCTCCTCTTCCTCCTCCTCTTCCTCTTCCTCCTCCTCCTCCTCCTCCTCCTCCTCCTCCTGCTTCTCCTTCCCCTCCTCCCTCCCCCCCCCATCAACTCAAGGTAGCTATCATAATATCCCATCCTCCTATTTCCCCCACAATAACAACAACTAACCAAGAGTCGCTCAGCTGGTTTCCATGTTGAAGGGAGGCCTAGAATTCACCGTCTCCTGGTTTCCAGCCCGGTCCCTTCACCGCTACCATCAGACTGGCTCTAAACAGCTCCATAGACTAAGTGGTGGATTTGGGTCTCCCCGCTGAGAGCTCTACTAATCAGAATGGTTCTTCTGATCAGCCTCAGAACTCTACCCCCCCCCCCCCCCCCCGCCTGTATCTTGCTTGGTCCTATCCTCAAGGTGGAAATGCTGACAAAAGACTTGGCAACAGGGCGTTTTATTTTCCAGTGGCTCGTGGGCACCGGAATCCCTTCCAGCCTTCTGCTAACCTGTCACTCAGCACAGCAAAACTGATCCTTCTCTGTGCCTTTGGCAGGCCGGCCCTGGCAGGGTGGGGCACAGCTGCTGGGTCATTGATTTCTGAAGGAGGTTTGGGCATAGAGAGCTGGCACTTCAAAACATCCAGGTGCAAATGCAAATAAGCAGCCATTGCCTCTCCGTTTCCTAGGATTTCTCTATCTGTATCTGAATCTCCCTCCCTCCGTTCCTTTTTCTTTCTCTCTCTCTCTCTCTTTCTCTTTCTCTCTCTCTCTCCCCCTGTCTCTCTCTTTCTCTCTTTCTCTCTCTCTCTCTTTCCCCCGCTCTCTTTCTCTCTCTCTCCCTCTCCCTCTTTCTCTCTCTCTCTTCTCTCTCTCCCTGTCTCTCTCTCTCTTCCTCTTCCTCTCCCTCTCTCTTTCTCTCCCTCTCTCTCTTTCTCTCTCTCTCTTCTCTCTCTCTTTCTCTTTCTCTCTCTCTGTCTCTTTCTCTCTCTCTCTCTTTCTCTTTCTCTCCCCCCTCTCTCTCCCTCCCTCTCTCTCTGTCTCTTTGTCTGTCTCTTTCTCTCTCTCTCTCTCTCTCTTTCTCTCTCTCTCTTCTCTCTCTCCCTGTCTCTCTCTCTCTTCCTCTCCCTCTCTCTTCCTCTCCCTCTCTCTCTTTCTCTCTCTCTCTCTTCTCTCTCTCTTTCTCTTTCTCTCTCTCTGTCTCTTTCTCCCTCTCTCTCTTTATCTTTCTCTCTCCCCCTCTCTCTCCCTCCCTCTCTCTCTGTCTCTTTGTCTGTCTCTTTCTCTCTCTCTCCCTCTCCCTCTTTCTCTCTCTCTCTTCTCTCTCTCTTTCTCTTTCTCTCTCTCTGTCTCTTTCTCCCTCTCTCTCTTTATCTTTCTCTCTCCCCCTCTCTCTCCCCCCCTCTCTCTGTCTCTTTGTCTGTCTCTTTCTCTCTCTCTCTCTTTCTCTCTTCTTTCTCTCTCTCTCTCGTCATAGGCTCATCATAGGCTTGTTAGGTGAAGATTTATTCCAGAGCAAGTAGGGAAATTCTAGTTTCCACTGACCTGCTTTCTCCCCAGGATTCCAGTCTTAGAACTGAAGAAATCAGCTGATTGTAAAGTAATTGTCAACCCAACCAAATAAACCAGACTAAGAAAGGATGCTCATTGGTCAGGAGTACTTTTACTATGATATGCCTATGGAGATTCTCATCCAGGTCACGGTTGTTGTCAGAGGTGGCATTCTGGCGGTTCGGACCGGTTTGCCCGAAACGGTAGCGGAAATTGCAGGTGGGCCCGGCCACCCCTCCCCCCCCGTCTCTATGCCAACCTATTTAGGTAACGTTTTTGAGGCCGGGCACATGCGTGGAAGGCTCATGCGCCAGCATGCGCCCGTGCAACATGCACGTGGGGAAAGCACATTTGGGAAAGTAGGGAAAGTAAGTGGATGCCACTCCTGGTTCTTATCCCAAAGGTGCTTATTTTCAAAAGGCAACTGGACTTTCTTGCTTTTTGCTTGAAGACGTTTCGCTTCTCATCCAAGAAGCTTCTTCAGTTCATTTCTTGGACGGGAAGCGAAATGTTTTCAAGCAAAAACCAAGTCCAGTTGCCTATTGAAAAAGCCCCTTTGAGTTTTACTCTAACGGTAGCAGTAATAAAATTTACAAGTCTGAAGAACCTTCCTTCCTTCCTTCCTTCCTTCCTTCCTTCCTTCCTTCCTTCCTTCCTTCCTTCCTTCCTCCCGCACTCACTCACTCACTCACTCACTCAATCACCCTTCCTTCCCTTCTTCCTTCCTTCTTCCTTCCTTCCTTCCTTCCTTCCTTCCTTCCTCCCACACTCACTCCCTCACTCACTCAATCACCCTTTCTTCCCTCCTTCCTTCCTTCCTTCCTTCCTTCCTCCCGCACTCACTCCCTCACTCACTCAATCACCCTTCCTTCCTTCCTTCCTTCCTTCCTTCCTTCCTTCCTTCCTTCTTTTTCTTCCTCCCTCCCTCCCTCCCCTTCTTCCTTCCTTCCACCCACCCATCCATCCATTCATTCCTCCCTCCCTCTCCCTCTCCCTCCCCCTCCCCCTTTCTTTTTATTTTCATTTCCTTTTTTCATTTCCTTCCTTTTCATTTTTCCCTTCCCTTCCCTTCCCTTCCCTTCCCTTCCCTTCCCTTCCCTTCCCTTCCCTCCCTCCCTCCTTCACTCACTCCTTCCTTCCTTCCTTCCTTCCTTCCTTCCTTCCTTCCTTCCTTCCTTCCTTCCTTCCTTCCTTCCTTTCTTTCTTTCTTTCTTTCTTTCTTTCTTTCTCTCTCTCTCTCTTTCTCTCTCTCTCTCTCTCTCTTTCTTTTCTTTTTTGGAGGAGCTATCCGAGAGCTTTTCTTGGCTCGGACTCAAGGCCTTCTTATCTGACTGTTGCCTTGGTAACCGCTCTTAATCCCCTCCTTCAAGGCCTCTCTCGATTCCCTCTGGGGTGATCAAGGTGTCAATAGAAGAGAATAGACGTGGCTTCAGAGCTGAACTGCGGAGCCTTCGGGGTTTCTCTGAGTTTGTTCAGGCAATTCCAAGGACTCCTCACTCAAGGTGTCTCACTTCCCTCTGCTAATAAAGAACCAGAGACACACACCGTACAGGATACAATCTGCCCAAATCTGACGTGAGCAGAGCAAGGCTCAATATTATTAAACCAATGCAATGCAAATCACCAAGATCCAGAAAAGCAACCTGGAATTGAGGAGAAACTTCCTAACAGTGAAGACAATTAACCAGTGGAACGACTTGCCACCAGATGCGGGGAATGCTCCAACACTGGAAGTTTTTAAGAAGAGATTGGATAGCCACTTGTCTGAAATGGTGTAGGGCAGTGATGGCGAACCTTTATGCCGTCGCATGCCAAAAGTGGGGGGAGTGCGGTGGGGGGGGCATGCACACGTGGCCAGACCCATAATTCAATGCCCCGCTGCACCCCGTATCCACACGCATGTGCACACAACCCCCCCGCACTCTCCCCATTTTTGGCACACGACAGCAAAAAGGTTACCGGTGGCCCCTTAGGTCTATTTTTCGCCCTCCCCAGGCTCCAGAGGCTTTCTTGGAGTCTGGGGAGGGCTAAAACAGCCTTCCCCAACCCCCCGGAGGCTGGAAATGGCCCGTTTCCTCACTTCCGGTACGCCCAGAAGGCCCAAAAATCAGCTGGCCGGTGCATGCATGCGCGCTGGTGCTGAGTTAGGGCAACCCTCACATGCCCACAGATATGGCTCTGCGTGCCACCTGTGGCACGCGTGACATTGGTTCTCCATCATGAGTGTAGGATCTCCTGCTTGATCAGGGGGTCCCTGATCAAGACCACCAAGGTCCCTTCCGGCTCTTTTCTGATTAAAATCAGAAAATCAGAGCCTTGATAGTACAGTGGTCTACGCACCCTGTTATTAACGCAGCTGCCTGCAATTTCTGCTGGTTCGAATCTCTCCAAGGCTCAAGGTTGACTCAGCCTTCCATCCTTTCTAAGGTAGGTGAAATGAGGACCCAGTTTGTGGGGGCAATAAGCTGACTTTGTATAAAATATACAAAAGAATGAGGCTATTGCTTAACGCATTGTAAGCCGCCCTGAGTCTCTGGAGAAGGGCGGCATATAAATCAAATTAAAAATAAATAAATAAATAAATAAAAATGCGACAATGCTGACTGTGTGACTTCAGCTATGGCAAAGTCTACGTCGTTTTTTCCTCTCCCCTCCCCCAGCTTTTAAAGAACATCATTTGCTGGGCCCTCCCATTAAGGCAGCTCTGCCCATATCCCTATACAGTAATGACTGCTTAAAAATAATTAGATAAGCAGTTGGTGTTTAGGGAAGTGGCTTTAATGTGTTAGTTAATAGCCATGGGTATTATTATTATTATCTGTTCACCACCATGTGAAGTCACAGCTGCCAGTTCGTTAACTGCTGTTGGTCTTCGTTGGCACTGCCTTCAGCCCGAGAACTTCGGATGCCATCATGCATACGTGCGGTACCTTTGCAGACTCAAACTTTGTGGCCTTTTTGCAACTGGCGGATGGAAACTTTGCCAACGGCTCATAGTTTCTAAATCCTATTTCAGTGGTGGGTTCCTCCCGGTTCCTCCCGGTTCCGCCGATCCGGTAGCAGTGACGATATGATGTAGGGAAACGGGCCATTTTCGGCCTCCAGAGGGCCCCGGGGGATGGGGAAAGCCGTTTTCGCCCTCCCCAGACTCCTAGAAAGGCTCTGGAGGCTGGAGAGAGCAAAAAATGGGCCTATTGTGCCATCACGTGCCAGGAGCGTGAGGAGCATGGGAACATGCGCATAGAAGTATGGGTGTGGGCACACATGCGCGCATCCCCTCCCCCGGCTCCTGGGACGCGATGGCAAAAAGGTTAGCCATCACTGGCCTATACTTTTTACTCTATGCATAAGACTTTTGTAGGTCTTTCTTATATAAAGTAGACGACTGAATATTTGTTTTTGGATTCTTGGAGTAATCAACCGTGCCTCAAGATTGCCCACAGAAATCCAGCTTCTACATCACCCGGCAGGCCAAACAGATCAGCAATTACCTTGACCCCCTTCAAGACCTCAATTAAAACCGATCTCGCCTTGCTTACTTGCATCTGTTTTTAATGTTATGGTTGTTCGATTTTGGTTCCTCTCCTTTGGAGCGACTTGGCCTTAAATGGATCCTACTTTTTTTTTAAAAAAATAATAATAATAATAATATTACAAACAGGTCAGCGGTGGGTTCTAAATTTTTTTACTACTGGTTCTGTGGGCGTGGCTTATTTTGTGGGCGTGGCTTGATGGTCATGTGACAATTATATAGGATTTAGCAGAGGTACTGGTCTACCAGGCTTTTAACTGCTTGCAGAGCTGTACCGGTCTACCCATTTATTTTTTGCAGGCACTGATGTACTCATGTATTTTTGCAGGCACTGGTCTACTCATGTATTTTTGCAGGCACTGATCTACCCATTTATTTTTTGCAGGCACTGATCTACTCATGTATTTTTGCAGGCACTGATCTACTCATGTATTTTTGCAGGCACTGATCTACCCATTTATTTTTTGCAGGCACTGATGTACTCATGTATTTTTGCAGGCACTGGTCTACCCATTTATTTTTTACAGGCACTGATCTACTCATGTATTTTTGCAGGCACTGATCTACTCATGTATTTTTGCAGGCACTGATCTACCCATTTATTTTTTACAGGCACTGATCTACTCATGTATTTTTACAGGCACTGATCTACTCATGTATTTTTGCAGGCACTGATCTACCCATTTATTTTTTACAGGCACTGATCTACTCATGTATTTTTGCAGGCACTGATCTACTCATGTATTTTTGCAGGCACCGGTCTACTCATTTGTTTTCTTTTAACACTAATCAGCTGTAGGGCGGCCCTTTGAAGCCCCGCGGCAAGAGTTTAAACAGGTTTTTTCCCTCTAGCCATCAGCTGGGACTCAGGAGGCAGCAATAGACTGGGGTGGGGCCAAATAAAAGGTAAGAATAACGCGGGTGGGGGGGGGGCGCAGGGGTTGGGGAGAGGGGCGGGGGGGCAGAACCGGTTCGGTGTCGTCATATCGTCACTGCTACCGGCTCGGGAGAACCGGTCCGAACCGGGAGGAACCCACCACTGAAACAGGTAGATTGTTTGTCCCTGTTTTTTTTTTTCTTCCAAATGTTCTTTTTCTTTTGAGCTACAGCTAAATTAGTGTTATTTTACCTTCGTCGAACACCTAGGGAAAGGATAAAGTGTGAAAAACACAGCAGGGCCTCCCGAATAAATAAATAAATAAAATCGAATAAAAATACTCGAATAAATATCGAGTAATATTCTTGGAGATGCTGAGGGACCACATCTCCCATTTTCCTCCCTCATGGTCCCTGCTTGACGGGTGTGTGTGGGGAGCTACAGAGGGTTTGTAATTTGAGAGGCTGAAGGCACCAGGTGCTACTACCTATATATGACCCATTTAGCGAAACGGAGAAGCAGCCACGGTAGAAAGACGTAACATGGAGACCTGCCAAATCCAGCTTCGGAGAACAAGAGCAGCTGGTAATTGCAGACAATCTCGTATTAAGTTTGTTCTTCCTCCGGTTAATCTGCCCAATTAAACTCTCCTCAGTTGATCCCATCAGCAAGGTAGCTGCATCAGGCATCAGAAGGGAAGGCCAAGTTGGCCACGGATTCGTGCCGTAGGTCTCCAAGAATTAACGAGATCGAGGTCAGGTCAGAAGTCCTCCAATGGTCCATTTTTTTGCAGCTCACATTTGTCTAAGGGCAGCAGGGGTGAAATCCAGCAGGTTCTGACAGGTTCTGGAGAACCCGTAGCGGAGTAGTTCAGAGAACCTGCAAATACCACCTCTGGTGAGTTCTAGTCCTGCCTGAGGCATGGAAGCCGGCTGGATGACTTTGCTCCAATCACCAGGAGACGGTGAGTTCTAGTCCCACATTAGGCATGAAAGTTGGCTTGGGCCAATCACCAGGAGACGGTGAGTTCTAGTCCCACTTTAGGCATGAAAGTTGGCTTGGGCCAATCACCAGGAGATGGTGAGTTCTAGTCTTACTTTAGGCATGAAAGTTGGCTTGGGCCAATCACCAGGAGACGGTGAGTTCTAGTCTTACTTTAGGCATGAAAGTTGGCTTGGGCCAATCACCAGGAGACGGTGAGTTCTAGTCCCACTTTAGGCATGAAAGTTGACTTGGGCCAATCACCAGGAGACAGTGAGTTCTAGTCCCACTTTAGGCATGAAAGTTGACTTGGGCCAATCACCAGGAGACGGTGAGTTCTAGTCCCACTTTAGGCATGAAAGTTGACTTGAGCCAATCACCAGGAGATGGTGAGTTCTAGTCCCACTTTAGGCATGAAAGTTGGCTTGGGCCAATCACCAGGAGACGGTGAGTTCTAGTCCCACTTTAGGCATGAAAGTTGACTTGGGCCAATCACCAGGAGACGGTGAGTTCTAGTCCTGCCTTAGGCATGAAAGCTGGCTGGGTGACTTTGCTCCAATCACCAGGAGACGGTGAGTTCGAGTCCCACATTAGGCATGAAAGTTGACTTGGGCCAATCACCAGGAGACGGTGAGTTCTAGTCCTGCCTTAGGCATGAAAGCTGGCTGGGTGACTTTGCTCCAATCACCAGGAGACGGTGAGTTCTAGTCCCACTTTAGGCATGAAAGTTGGCTTGGGCCAATCACCAGGAGACGGTGAGTTCTAGTCCCACTTTAGGCATGAAAGTTGGCTTGGGCCAATCACCAGGAGACGGTGAGTTCTAGTCCTGCCTTAGGTATGAAAGCTGCCTGGGTGACTTTGAGCCAGTGCCTTTCTGTCAGCCCAACCCACCTCACATAATTGTTATTGTGGGGAAAACAGGAGAAGGAAGGAATATTATGTATTTTTGCCGCCTTAAGTTATTTATAAAGTAACAAAGGTGCTATTAGGTGATTGCACTGATGATGGTACCCCATTGGGTAATGAAACGTCTGCAAACAAACCAGTGGGTTTGCTTGCAGACGTTTGGGTTTCAAATTTTTTTACTACCGTTTCGGTGGGTGTGGCTTGGTGGCCGTGGCGTGGGTTGGTGGGCATGGCAGGGGAAGGATACTGTAAAATCTCCATTCCCACCCCACTCCAGGGGAAGCATACTGCAAAATCCCCATTTCCTCCCGATCAGCTGGGACTCGGGAGGCAGAGACTAGATGGGGGCAGAGCCAGTCAGAATTTTTATTACCGGTTCTCCGAACGACTCAAAATTTCCGCTACGGGTTCTCCAGAACTGGTCAGAACCTGCTGAAACCCACCTCTGCTCTGCATGCCACTTCCGTCACGCGTGCCATAAGTTCACCATCACAGTTCTAGATGCTCACCCCAAAACAGTGGGATACGGCTTGCAGCTACTTTACTGGCCCTCGGATTGTGTTTCCTTCCCATAAACTTCCATCCGAAGTGGCAGCTGGCAAACTGATTGTCTCAACCGGGTGACTTCCTTGCTAACTCCGAGTCTACATCACAGTGTCCTTAAGTCACCATCTGCCCTTCACTAAAACACAGTCCTGGCTGCATGGGAAATTCTGTTCAGAATGTATTAGACTTCATTGAGCAAAATGGGAGTTGCAGGCAAGGTCTCAGTGGGATCCTTAATTTTCCTCTGCTACTCGTAGGTGGAATGTCTGTTGCTTTTCTCATCTCTGCTCCTACAACTACAGGGTCTCTTCACCCCTCCTCCTCCTCACAAAGCTTGAATTGGGAGAAGAACAGTTTACTTAAAGGAACTAAGACAAGACCCTTTCCATTATTTCCTAAACTATTCACTAAGGCTGCATTACTATTAGTCTTCTCATCATTCCTACCACCTATCTCCTCCCACTTGTGACTGCATGACTGTAACTTTGTTGCTTGTATCCTTACGATTTTTATTGATATTGTTTCCTGATTGCTTATTTGTACCCTACGACTATCATTAAGTGTTGTACCTTATGATTCTTGATGAATGTATCTTTTCTTTTATGTACACCGAGAAATTATGCACCAAAGACAAATTCCTTGTGCGTCCAATCACTTGGCCAATAAAGAATTCTATTCTATTCTATTCTATTCTATTCTATTCTATTCTATTCTATTCTATTCTATTCTATTCTATTCTATTCTATTCTATTCTATTCTATTCTATTCTATTCTATTCTATTCCCTGGAGTCCATTTAAGCTCCCGCCGACTGCTTCAGTGACTCCATCCAGTCACCTCGTTCTCTGCCATCCCCCTCTTCTTTTGCCCTCCATCATTCCCAGCATTAGGCTCTTCTCCAGGGAGTCCTTCCTTCTCATGAGGTGGCCAAAGGATTTGAGTTTCATCTTCAGGATCTGGCCTTCTAAAGAGCAGTCAGGGCTGATCTCCTCTAGGACTGACCGGTTGGATCACCTTGCAGTCCAAGGGACTCACAGGAGTCTTCTCCAGCACCAGAGTTCGAAGGCCTCCATTCTTTGGTGCTCAGCCTTTCTTATGGTAACATAACAATAGGTTGAAATAATCATTCTGTAGCAGTAAGAAGCCTCTACCCATACAATGAATCCTTAAATATTTTAACAAGACATGTGACTAGCATTACCTAGTAACAAATATCTTCATACCTAAAAGTGATATGCCACCTTCATTTCACTGGCTCCAAATTTATCTTGAAGCATGGTTGAGAGGCAGAAAAAAGCCATAATTCCAAGAACTTTTGCAACATTCTTAGAATCTTCTTTAAAAACCGACGAGTTGATCAAAATTACAGAATAACTGAGTTGGAAGGGATCTTGGAAACCTTCTAATCCAACTCCCTGCTCAAGCAGGAAACCCTCTACCATTTCGGATAAATGATTGTCCAATCTCTTCTTGAAAACCTCTGGTGTTGGAGCATCCACAAGTTCTGGAGGCAAGTCGTTCCACTAATTAATTGTTCTAATTGTCAGGTAATTTCTCCCAGGTTGGATCTCCCCTTGATTAGTCTCCATCCATTGCTTCTTGTCTTGCCTTCAGGGGCTTTGGAGAATAGGTTGACCTCCTCGCCTTATGATCATCCAAGATACTCTGATTTTATTTATCTACTGGGGATCTGGAAGGAAGCCCAGCTTCACCTGTCTTCCGTAAGACCTTAGTTAGCTACAAGGAAAGGGAACGGCAGCATAACACAGCTTGGGAGCCCTTCATGAGTAATTCAAACGAGAGACATGCAAAATATTTTCCTTGTTTGGAGTTGCACTTCACGGAAAGGAGCCATGCTTTCAATGAAAATTGGGATTATTCTTAGTCAGAATAATGGCCTTCCTTCCTTCCTTCCTTCCTTCTTTCTTTCCTTCCTTCCTTCCTTCCTTCTTTCCTTCCTTCCTTCCTATTCATTCTTCTTTCCTTCCTATTCATTCATTTTTTCTTCCTTCCTTCCTTCCTATTCATTCTTCCCTCCTTCCTTCCTATTCATCCTTCCTTCCTTCCTTCCTTCCTTCCTATTCATCCTTCCTTCCTATTCATCCTTCCTTCCTATTCATCCTTCCTTCCTTCCTTTCTTCCTTGCTTCCTATTCTTTCTTTCTCTTTCTTTCTCTTTCTTTCCTCCCTTCCACCCTTCCCTTCCTTCCTTCTTTTCTTCCTTCCTTCCTTCCTATTCATTCTCCTTTCCTTCCTTCCTTCCTTCCTTCCTTCCTTCCTTCCTTCCTTCCTTCCTATTCATTCTTCCTTCCTTCCTTCCTTCCTTCCTTCCTTCCTTCCTTCCTTCCTTCCTTCCTTCCTTCCTTCCTATTTTCTTCCTTTTTGGTAGACTGGCATCACTTTTGCTAGCCCACACCAGACAAAAATAGACAGCGAAGACGAGGGCTCATTTATTCAACACATTTTAAACAGGTGGGGAAATAGGTTAATTTTCTGCCTTCGTCTCCCGCACAAACTGGGGGGCGGGGGTTTGGATTTGAAGTCGGGAGCAAATGCTGAGCCTTCATTGTTGGAGATCAGTAGGCTACCCTACACACAGCTCTACAGCACAAACCTTGAAATACAGCTCGCACGGCGAGTTCCCTCCAACCTAATTATATACACAGAAGCACACGCAGCAGAGGCAAAGAAGGCGGTTGCAGGGAAATCGGGAAGAACGGGGTGGGGGTTAAAATTCCCCAAAGAATGAAAGAGGAAGTGATGAAAGAGCTGGGTTGAAAAGGGGAAACCAGTTGACTTTGGCTGGTTGGGATCCTGGGACAGGTAGGACCTGTCATTCAAGGTCAGTGAGAAGCAAAGAGGGCCAAAGGAACAGGACGGCCACCTATCTAAAGCAGGGGTCTCCAACCTTGGCAACTTTAAGTCTGGAGGACTTCAACTGCATCCAGTTTTGGTCACCACGCTATAAAAAAGATGTTGAGACTCTAGAAAAAGTGCAGAGGAGAGCAACCAGGATGATTAGGGGACTGGAGGCTAAAACATGAAGAACGGTTGCAGGAACTGGGCATGGCTAGTCTAGGGAAGAGAAGGACCAGGGGAGACATGATAGCAGTCTTCCAATATTTGAGGAGCTGCCCCAAAGAAGAAGAGGGGGTCAAACCTATTCTCCAAAGCACCTGAAGACCAGACAAGGAATAATGGATGGAAATTGACCGAGGAGAGATTCAACTTAGAAATGAGGAGGAACTTTCTGACAGTGAGAATAATCAACCAATGGAACAAAAGTTGCCTTTGAAAGTTGTGGGAGCTTCATCACTTGAGACTTTCAAGAAAAGATTGGACTGCCATTTGTCAGAAATGTTATAGGGTCTCCTGCTTGAGCGGGGGGTTGGACTAGATGACCTATAAGGTCCCTTCAAACTCTGTTAATCTGTTAAAACTCCCAGAATTCCCTAGCTAGCTTTGCTGGCTGGGGAATTCTGGGAGTTGAAGTCCTCCAGGCTTAAAGTTGCCAAGGTTGGAGACCCCCTCATCTAAAGGATCTCATTTGTAGAGATTTGGGAACCAAGCACATGCGATGTTTGCATTTTGGGTGAGCTCAAAGCTGTCCCATGAAATTGTTTGCCTGGGTCAGAACAGCAATTACTATAGTTCATTTAGTGACCATTCATTGAAAAAATCCCACTCATGACCATTTTTCACACTTAACAACCATCGCAGCTTCCCCGTGGCCAAATTCAGACGCATGGCAACTGACTCCTATTTATGATGGTTGCAGTGTCTCGGGGATCATTTGATTCCCCTTTTGGTAATCTGCTTTAGCTATACAATTTGGGATGAACACCCTTTGAATGGTGTGGGAGTGGGAATGGATTTCCAGAGGGAAAAAATATTGCAGACTGCAGGAACCAGAAGCACCACTCAGGTGAACCTGAGGACACAGGTAAACCTCCAAATGCTTCAACAACCCTCTAAAAGGATGCAAATGACCAGCTGTCTGCAAGGAGTATAAATCCTTCCCTTCCCCACCATTCTGTCAGAGCTGAAGAAGCTTCTTGGATGAGAAGCGAAACGTCTTCACAAAAGAAAAAAACAAGAAAGTCCAATTGCCTCCTGAAAAAACACCTTTGGGACAACCTGGAACTAAGGAGAAATTTTCTAACATTACCCAGTGGAACAGCTTGCCTCCAGAAGTTGTGGATGCTCCATCAGTGGAGATTTTCTAGAAGAGATTGGACAACCTTTTGTCTGAAATGGTCTAGGATCTCCTGCTTGGACTAGAAGTCCTCCAAGATCCCTTCCAACTCTCTTATTCTGTTAATACTGCAGCGACACCAGTAAGAGCTCCTCGTGAAAGAGGAGGCTGGAAACCAAGAGCCAGAGAAACCTGAAAGAAATTCTCAACCACCCTGAGAATGAGGTAGAAAAACAGAAGCCTAATTCCCAGCGAAAGAGCCCTCCTGAGAAATTCAGCAGCCGACGTTGGCATGGCATTATCTAAAATGCCAACTGAGCCATTAGTGGCCACGATTCCCCCCTCTGTGGTGAGTCACATTGTGTTTCTATTTATAAGGAGTAGCAACAGAGTTAATACACATCTATCCACAAAACAACACACATCGGGGTAATAAATTCGTCACTCCTTTCATTGTCAGCTTCGGGGCAATACTTAAGGGCCCAATCGGATCCCTTTTCATAAAGGGGAAGAATTTCCCAGATTGGCACTCTATAACAAGGGGGATGGTACAGGCTTCCTCTGGGTGATGCATCTGCCGTGCACTCTATTTAGAATAAATCGAATCGGATGGCAAATCAGCATCTTTCATATTCTGCTTTTGGGGGAAAAAATGGGGAGAAAATGGAAGGGAGGGAAGGAGGGAGGGAGGGAAGGAGGAGAAATAGGGGGTAGGAAGGAAGGGAGAGAGGAAAGAGGGAAGGAAGGAGGAAGGAAGGAAAGAGAAATAGAAGGAAGGAAGGAAGGAAGGAAGGAAGGAAGGAAGGAAGGAAGGAAGGAAGGAAGGAGACGAAAGAGGGAAGGAAGGAGAAATAGGTGGGAAGCCGGGAGGGGGAGGGAGGAGAACTAGGGAGTGGGAAGGGATGGAGGGAGGAAAGAGGGAGAAGGGAGGAAAGGAAGGAGAAGGGAGGAAAGGAAGGAGAAATACATGGGAATGGAGGGAGGGAGGGAGGGAGGGAGGGAGGGAGGGAAGAAGGAAGGAAGGAAGGAAGGAAGGAAGGAAGGAAGAAAGAAAGAAAGAAAGAAAGAAAGAAAGAAAGAAAGAAAGAAAGAAAGAAAGAAAGAAAGAAAGAAATAGAGGGAGGAAAGGAAGGGAGGAAGGAGCGTTCCAGAACTCAAATACAGAAACCTTTGCCAAATTGGAAGCTTGATGTCTTTTTTTTAATTAATCTGACTTGACTTCAGAGGAAAGAGTCAATTAAGATCCTGTATTTAACACATCTGAGAAATACTGGGAATATAAATCATATGGTTCGGAAAAAACTGATGTTTGCTTTAGGCTCCACGCCATGGTCACTGCAATCACTATGGCAACAGCTGGGAGAGAGGCCTGTCACAAAAGCAAAAGGAGAAACTGAATCAATGTCGGGAGTGGAAAAGCTGCTGGGGGGAAAGGGGGGCGGGAGGGGGGTGGGATGGGGACGAAGAGTGGGGGGCAGGCAAAACTGGAATGCTTCCCACCGCTTCCAGCAGAGGACGCGATGCCGGAGGCTGCTCCCCGAGAAGATCAAAGGGAAAAATGCTGGAGGGGACCGTTTCAAACAAAATCTTGCCCTGTTCTTCCTTGGTTCGTGTCGTCCCTCCTCTCTCCTTTAATGTCACTGCCTTTTGCTGGGAACCTTCGGGCCTGAAGCCCCCCCAGGAGGGTGCAGGCAGCTTGGCAGAGGGATGCTGAGCCTGCTCTCCATCCGGGCACTCGATGTGCCCTTTCCCTTGAGCATAGTCAAGCAGGCTGCTTCCATCGAGAACGCCAAGGCTCCAGGGCCAGGGGATGGGGGGGGTGAAGAGGGGCCTTGGGGTCTCCAGGCTTCTAAGCCAGAGAGGAGGAAGAAAGGATGGGGAGCAACTCTCTTGCATTCGGGGTGGGGGTGGGGGCAGGCGGAGGGAACCGTCTCTCTTTCTGAAATTTGTCTGCGTTCTGCAGCTAAATGCTTGGAAACAGATGGGTGTTGAAATCAGATAGCCTGCTTATGTTCTTATTGGCATCCTCGATCGACCTATTTTTAGGAAGGGAGGGAGGGAGGAAGGGAAAGAGGGAGAAAGGGAGAGAGGGAACGAGGAAGGAATGAAGGAAGGGAGGAAAGGAGGAAAGGAGAGAGGGACGGAGGAAAAAAGGAAGGAAGAGCATGGAAGAGAACAAGGAAGAAAGGAGGGAAGGGAAGGGAGAGAGGGAGTGAGGAACGAATGGAGGGAGGGAGAGAGAGAGGGAGGATGGGAGAGAGAGAATGAGGAAGGAATGGAGGAAGGCAGAGAGAGAGGGAGGAAGGGAAAGAGGGAGAGAGGGAGAGGGGGAGCGAGGAAGGAAGGGAGAGAAGGGAAGGGAGAGAGGGAGAAAGGGAGAGAGGGAACGAGGAAGGAAGGGAGGGAGGAAAGGAGAGAGGGAGAGAGGAGAGAAGGAAGGAAGAGATCAAGGAAGGAAGAAAGAGAAGGGAAGGGAGAGAGGGAGAGAGGAAGGAAGGGAGAGAGGGAGGGAGCAAGGAAGCAAAGAAGGACGGGAGAGAGGGAGAAAGGGTGAGTGAGTGTCCACCAAGCCATGCCCACCAAGCCACACCATGCCCACCAAGCCACACCCACAGAACCAGTAGTAAAAAAAATTGGATTTCACCACTGGCCAAAGCCCTTTCATTACATTATCACCCACCAAAGCTCAACCAAGCCTGGGACACAGACAACCTACAAAGTTACCCTTGCATGGCCCCATGCCATGGGAGTCTGACAACCGATCAGAATACAAGCTCAAATTCAAAGTCCAACAGAGGGTATAAATCTCTCTCTCTCTCTCTCTCTCACCCATGTGCCTTTTTTGCCTGGGATCTCAAACCATGTGATACTGTCCACCATTAAACCATCTTTCCAAACAGTCACCATGAATCCAATGTCATTTTTGGGGAACTGGACCCAGATGGACATTTCTTCCAACACTACTTTTCCATCTGTTTCCCCCCCCCCCCATAACGTAAGAAATGCTTGCACTGTTCTCCAGCCCTCCCAGAGACAATTGACTGAGGGAATAACGCTGTTCTTTTCTTTTCGTTTCTTTATTTTGTGTGTATTCTCTTAATGACCCACATCTTTGACAGGTTGGCTCCGGAGAACCGTCAGGCAAAAGAGCTGACAAATATTTTTTGAAATGTGGGGCATAAATTGCGACTCGTTTTTTTATCTTTCTTTCTTTCTTTCTTTCTTTCTTTCTTTCTTTCTTTCTTTCTTTCTTTCTTTCTTTCTTTCTTTCTTTCTTTCTTTCTGGTATGTCTGCTGTGATCAGCTTCTCACAATTTCTTCCCCGGGTTTTCCAGGAGTACTTTGGTCTCCTGAAGGAAGACATTTGTCAAAAGAGAGAGAGAGAGAGAGAGAGAGAGCTCGGGCTGTCATAAAATGGGAGATGTCCACTGTAGATCTCCTGACTGGATAATTGTGACCACGAAAAGAGGACTAAAGGATCTATTTTCTGGAACTCTTGCTCAAACACAACGACACCCCCCAAAAAGAGAGGGGGAAGGATATTGAAGAAGCACGGATCTTCTAAATTATGCTACTTGTTTATAGATATAGATATAATGGTGTTGTATGCTCAAAATTGGAAATCAAAGAAAATACCTTTGGGAGAAGAAGTAATAAAAAAAAAATTTAGACTGTGCAGAAATGAATAGATTAACTTTGATGATCAAAGATAAGGAGGAATCAGAACATTTAAAAACATGGAACTATTTTTATAGTTGGTTGGAAAAGAGATATAAACGACTGATACTATAATTATGTACAAATGATGATTATAATATTGAATTTAGAAATGAACTGTTAGAATGGTTTGGATGAATATGAAGGTAGAAGAAACTTATGGAAGATGGAAAAGAAGCCTAGAAGATAACACAGAGACATCACAGGGAAGGGAGGATTGATGTATTAAATGTTTGTCTGTCTTAATTTTTTTTTTTTTAAAAAAAAGATATAATGGTGTTCCAATATCTCAGGGGCTGCCCCAAAGAAGAGGGAGTCAAGCTCTTCTCCAAAGCACCAGAAGGCAGGACAAGAAGCAACGGATGGAAACTCATCGAGGAGAGAAGCAACCTAGAACTAAGGAGAAATTTCTTGACAGAACAATTAATCAGTGGAACAGCTTGCCTCCAGAAGCTGTGAATGCTCCAACCCTGGAAGATTTTAAGAAAAGATTGGACAACCATTTGTATACAACCTGTTGAAGAGGTTGTAAAAAATGCTTTTAAAAGCCTCTGCCGATCAGGCAACTCAGCTGTGATTGTCAGAGGCTTTGAAGAGGTTGTAAAAAAAATGCTTTTCAAAGCCTCTGACGATCCCAGCTGAGTTGCCTTAATCGGCAGAGGCTTTTTTTTTTAAGCATTTTTTTGGCCGAAGAGGTTGTAGAAAAAATGCTTTAAAAAAAAAAGCCTTTAATGATCGTGTCGCTCAGCTGGGTATGGGGGGGGGGCAGGGATTTTTGCTACCGGTTCTCCGAACTACCCACCACCATCGCTACCAGCGATCCGGTCTGAATGGGGAGCATTTCACCCCTGGATTATGGGAATGATGATGATGATAACAACACAGAGTAACCCAAAGCATACACTCTGCTGGAGAGAAATTCTCTGAGGATGGGCTCCAGGATGAGTACGAACACTTGGAAGACTAACCTTCTGGTCCCAGAGACCGACCCAGATTGGATCCTGTAACATTATCCTAGGACAGGTATATACACCTTCATTCGTTATTGTAAATGGATCAGACCATCTTTGAATGATGTGGACTGGATGTTTATTAAGCATGTTATGGGCTGGGAAGATGACTTGGGTGAAGGAGATGTTTTTGGTGGAAAACCTGTATTTTGTTCTCATAACAAGTGCATAGGAGAATAATAACACCCTGGTTAGGTGTGCCTCTCGGTCAATAATTCATCCCCAGCTGTTCTGTTCTGCTGGCTTTTATCTCAACTGCCATAAAGTGATGAGGATGTGATAGAAGTTGTTTAGAAGTTATTAAGCGATGGAGACAAAGCTCTATCCTAATAAGTACAGAGGCTTTCTAAAATAGAAATTGATGGGGAGAGGGAGAAAAAAAAAACACAGGCAAGGGCAGGAAATGGATCCTGGTGGCAAAGAGGATAAATTAATCACCAGAGGAACACAAGATTAATATTAATGAGCTTTCCGTTCTGAAGCTGAATGTCACTGTTCAAAGTGACCCTGTGCTGGAGGAGAATTGAAGGAGAACAAGAGATAAGAGATTAGATTGCAGACCGAAGTCGTTCGTAAAGGAGGAAAGGCCGGGCTAGAGATGAAAAGCTACGGGGATGCTACAGCCCTTCCTCTAAGGGGCTGCCCCAAAGAAGAGGAGGTCAACCTATTCTGCAAAACTCCAGAAAGCAGGACAAGAAAAGATGGATGGGAAGCTCATCAAGGAGAGAAGCAACCTAGAACTAAGGAGAAATTTCCAGACGTTGAGAACAATTCATCAATGGAACAGCTTGCCTCCAGAAGTTGGGAATGCTCCAACACCGGAGGCTTTTAAGAAGAGATCGGGCAACCAATTTATCTGAAATGGTACAGGGTTTCCTGCTTGACCAGCGGGTTGGACTAGAAAACCTCCAAGTTTCTTGCCAACTCTGTTATTCTGTTCTGTTGCACCTTTCCTTGGACTACTTTACTTGCATGGGTGGCAATTTTTTGGGGGCGCGGGATGGAGAAAGGAGCTTTATATATGCCATCTTGGGATTCTGGACAAAAGAAGAGATTGGACAACCATTTGTCTGAAATGGTAGAGCGTTTCCTGCTTAAGCAGAGGGTTGGAACAGAAAGCCTCCAAGGTCCCTTCCAACTCAGAGATGGGTTTCACATATTTTTACCACCGGTTCATCACGGCCCGAAAATGTGGGCGCCCGAGCATCTTCCGTGCATGCACTTTTCTCGCGCGCGCAGTTTGCACACATGCACATGGCTTAGAAAACGTGGCTAAATAGGATGGCATAGCTCCAGGGTGGGTGGGCGGCCCACCTGTGGTTGCCACTACCGGTTCTCCTGAACCGATTCGAACTGGCTGAATACCACCACTCTTCCAACTCCATTATTCTGCGTTCCAAGTAGAGATCCATAGTCTTTGATTTCCACGGGCTGATCTCTTGATCCTTCAGTTGAAGCCGGCCAAATAGCTATCTATCCATCTCAACAAAGGTTTTGTTTTGTAGAAGAGCTACGTTAGTCTTTGGTATTGCAGACTCCGAAGGAGTGTGGTGACACCTAAACAAAAAATCTAATATTTTTGCTTTTCCATAAAACTTGTTGGTCTGAGAAGGTGCTACTGAGTTCTCTCCGTCCTCCTGAATACAGGATCGGAGGACAATGGCCCCTTCTCCTCTGCTACATCCAGGATCCAAATTCCAAAATGCATTGCCTCTGAATCTGGAGACTCTGTTTATTTTCACATACGGCCATTGTTTCTCCTCCAAGCCCTTAGGCTGGAGGAAAGCGATGGTTATCTTCACTTCCGTTGATGTGAACTGCTGAGAATAAGAAGTGAAAATCACTGCCTCAAGCCGAGGCAGGTTTTGCAGCAGCAAAAATCCCCTTACTTTCACGCCGTTTAAAAAATAATAATAGAAGAATGTTAACAAAGCCAAGGGAGGACCAAAACCCCCCCCCCCCCAGTGGACAGATGCTTTCCACAGCACTGTCTATTGCTGAAGGGAAGGAGGAAACTAACAATAGCTTTTCAGTTTAACACCTGTTCCATTTCCTGGGGTACTGAGAGGCAGCTGCAAAACCAGCCAGTTATCCCTACTCTTACAGGGCCCAAAGCCCAGAGGCTCGGAGGAGTTGGAAAAAACAGCTACAGCACCCTAGAAGAAAACCTAGCTTTAGAGATGTCTATGGAGATGCTCAGGGATGCAGTGGCTCAGCGGCTAAGACGTTGAGTTTGTCGATCAAAAGGTCGGCAGTTCAGCGGTTCGAATCCCTAGTGCCACGTAACGGGGTGAGCTCCCGTGACTTGTCCCAGCTTCTGCCAACCTAGCCATTCAAAAGCATGTAAAAAATGCAAGTAGAAAAATAGAGACCACTTTTGGTGGGAAGGGAACAGCGTTCCGTGCGCCTTTGGCGTTTAGTCATGCCGGCCATATGACCATGGAGATGTCTTCGGACAGCGCTGGCTCTTTGGCTTTGAAACGGAGATGAGCACCGCCCCCTAGAGTCAGGAACAACTAGCACACACATGTGAGAGGAACCTTTACCTTTACCTATGGAGATGCTCAGTCATCCAGGCCATGGTTGTCCCAAAGATGCTTTTTCAAGAGGCAATGTTCAGCCTTCTTTCGACAGAATAACTCTAGAGAGACCAATTTTTGAATGCCACATTCGTAAATATGGCTCTTTTTATGGACATCTTCCTCTAATCACTTATTTTTGTGTAGATTTTTCTACAGATGGACACAAGAGGACTCTGTTCAGCCCATGGTTAGGTTTTGACAAACCTCACAAAGATCCAGCCACAAATTAATTATATATATTTCCTTTTACCTTCCTACTCTCTGGGTGTTGGGTAGGGGAGACATTTGACTTGCTGTTCTGAGCTACAAGAATTTAATCTGCAGAGACGTTTTATGTTTCAGAACCATGGACAGATCAACTTGGGGGGAAAATAGAGAATGTCTATGGGACAGATTTAACAGAATAACAGAGTTGGAAGGGAACTTGGAGGTCTTCTAGTCCAACCTTCTTCTCAAGCAGGAAAAACTATACCATTTCAGACAAATGGTTGTCCAATCTCTTCTTAAAAACTTCCATTGTTGGAGCATTCACAATTTCTGGAGGCAAGTCGTTCCACTGATCAATTGTTCTAACTGTTGGGAAATTTCTCCTTAGTTCTAGGTTGCTTCTCTCCTTGATTAGTGAGAGGGCTATGACACCACCTATCTCCTGCTTACAATGCGGTCCTTTCAGCAGTTCCAAGAAGGTTCCACACCTGTTTGCACTATCCAGGTGACCCCCGAGGACACAGATAAACCTCCAAATGGCCTCAACGACTCTCAAAAAAAAAAAAAGAATGCAAATGACCAGCTGTCTGCAAGAAATATAAATCCTTCCATTCCCCACCATTCAGTCAAAACTGTAGAAGCTTCCTGGATGAGACGCGAAATGTCTTCAAGGGAAACAAGAAAGTCCAGTAGCCTCTTGAAAAAGCATCTTTGGAATGAGCTTCGGAGAGATTTCCAGCTCGCCACAAGAGATGCATCATAAACCAGTTCCTGACTCATGGGAGTGGCACATCTGTTTTAAACCGGGACAGGTAACATATGTTATGGGTTCCCCAGTTTCTACAGAGGTGAACCAGGTGTGGTTAGGCTGCTTTTAACTGCTCAGGTTGGCCAGTGTGTGAGGAACCTTGGCATTATCACCTGTAACCTTGGAGAATTAAATTGTCCACCCCGTTCTGGATTTCCACCAGAAGAGCTGTGGGTCACATACTTTACAGGGCAGCCAAGATTCATGGCTCCATTAATGAATAGCGAGTTTGCCCCTTGCTCTAAACTCTCTTCCAAGTTTGCATTTACACTCTGAGGCCAATGAACAAGCTGTCAGCAACACTGGGAGATAATTTACGAGCTGGGGTTGATCCTTACACCATGTAAGCACCATGGCCCCAAAGCAGCATAGCTGGGAATAAATATTGCATCTCATTCCCACATCCTTGCTGATATGTTTCACTCTAAGTTTCCTCCCAAATGTCCTTTAATATCTTTCGGGTGGAACATTTCTGTCCCATTTTCTTGGGAACAGCCCATAAGAAGCCACAATGGAAGAAAAATAAATAAATAAATGCTTTCTATTTTCAAACTACTGTTGTGACCCAGGCCCAAGTAGTTAGTATTAAATGCAAACAGTTTGAAAACAAGCAGACTTTATTAGAACAGCTGAGAATTAACTCATTCTCAGCGTCGTCCAAACTAAATGAAAGCAAATTCTTCAAAACACCATTCCTCAGTTTATCACCGACCTTGATATAATTAGGCAAACTGCCAAAGGCTTTTCTTGGCAAAAGTTCAGAAGCAGAAGACGCCGACAAGAAATGAATACAGTGAAACAAGAAGCAATTCTCTCAACGTTGTTTTCCGGCAAAAAGGCCAAAAGCTCGTCTTTTAAGCCTTATGGGAGAGGCCAATCATCTCTTGGCCCTACTCCCGAGTCGTCCTCTCTGCTTTAGCTGCTCCTGCCTTCTGGCAGCTCTTCTCATACATGCACTAGGAACAGGCTCCTCCTGTTCCTCTGCCTCTCTACTGTCGGCCTCTGGAGGCTCTAAAGTCCACACATCACTCCCCGATGGCCCTGGCCCCATCTCTGCCTCCAACACAGAGCCCTTGTCTGGGTCTTCCCCAGCCTCCAGGACTGGCCCATGTTCTTCCTCAGCCTCACCGCTGTCCAACTCCGCTGCCAGCTCCTCAGGCTGCTGGCAGGCCACAACCACCACCATCCCTTTTGCAAGAAATATACCCAGCTGGCCCTCCGCGCGCGATCACAATTGAGCCCAACATTTCTGTTGCTAAATGAGACAGTTCTTAAGTCAGCTTTGTCCCGTTTTTGCAACCTTTCTTGCCACCGTGAATCCTTGCAGTTGTTAAGTGAGTCACAGGGTTGTTAAGGGAATCTGGCTTCCCTGATGACTTTGCAGGTCATAAAGGGGGATCATGTGACCCTGGGACAGGGCGATGGTCATAAATAGGTACCAGTTGCCAAGCTTGTCTGAAGTTTGACTACATGATCAAGGGGATGCTGCAATGGTCATAAGAGTGAAAAACTGGTCCTGTCACTTTTTTCGGAGCCATTGTAACTTTGAATGGTCACTAAGTGAACTGTTGTAAGTTGAGGACTGCCTGTATATGAAACAAATGCCTTAAAACCAGAATATTACCGGCCTCGGAAGGATGGAAGACTGAGTCAACTTTGAGCCTAACCCTAACCCTAACCCTGGTGAGATTCGAACTGCCAAATTGCTGGCAACTGGCAGTCAGCAGAAGTAGCCTGCAGTACTGCACTCTAACCACTGCGCCACTGTGATGGCTTTCCAAAGGACCTAAAGAAAAAGGAGGAGGTTGGTGAAGCAAGAAGCAGGATGGAGGAGAACGAGAAGACCTCCAAGGTCCCTTCCAACTCTGTTGTAGGACAAGGGGAGGGAAGAAAATCAAGGACAAGAGAGTCTTCTCCTGTATTCCATATCCTGTATCAGGAAGGAGAGATCATTTATAACAGGAACAGAGTTGGAAAGGAACCTTGGAGGTTATCTAGTCCAACCCCCTGCTCATGCAGGAGACTTATACCAGGGATTCGAACCACCGAACTGCCTACCTTTCTGATCGACAAGCTCAAGCGTCTTAGCCACTGAGCCACCTAGCCAGTAATGGCTATCATGGCAGGAGCACTTCTATAGGAGACTTTACAAAAGATCTCCGATCGAAAGAAATCAACCCCTGATCTCAGCTAGGCCTCCGAAAGCCGAACATCTACAGGAGAGCGAGAGATCGACTCCAAGGGAGAGGTGAGCTTAGCCATACATCAACGAGCTGCTCAAATTTAGCAGCAATTTTAGAGAAAGCACCTGGAACTCTCTAAATCCTTGCCAGGAGGGAGGTTTACCACATGCTTGTTGCACGACTCTGCCTTAAATGAATAATTTGTGGATTTAAGGGGAATATACGGAACGGCAGCAAACCTGATGCGGTGGGAGTTCAGCTGGTTTCTTTAATTATTCTTAAAGGAGTTCGGAAAAGTGATTTTTAAATGTCTTTTAATGTACGGCAGGTGGAGGAAGGATGGCAGGCAATGCCTGTAATAAGGAGCATATGCAGAGGGAGACATAAATATCCAGATGTTGGCTGCAATTGCATGATCCTTGCAATTTAAAAAAAAAGGGAAGGCTGAGCTTCGTTTGCACAGTTGACGTCGTCGTCTTGATACCCCTGCTTGCCATGTTTTCATGGCACCTGCACTTCATCAGCAAAGGGATCACAGAACAATCTTCATTTTCATCCGTGAGACTTCTGGAAAGCAGCGGCTATATTTGGCAATCATGAGTTACCACCGTTGGTCAACCGTAGGATCGGTCTCCCTTCCCCCTGAACCTGCAAGCCAAAACGAGCAGCTACAAAGAGGTCAGAAGCTCACATTGTGAAGATGCAAGCCAACTTCATGAGCCACAGTGCTGGATGGGTTGTCTCCAACACACCAAGGTCCAAGTGAACCATGGTTTCTGGCAGAGAGGAGGCTTGAGGATCAACACCGGCTTCGGAAGATTCATTGAAGACTGCGCCCCCGAAGCAGGCAGAGCGAATGCCAATTTTCTGGGAAGATTTTAGGATCCGTAAGAGGTGGAGAGGGAGTCTTAAACATCTGGGTTAAAAGGCATTAAGCCAAGAGTGTCAAACCTTGTCAACTTGAAGACTTGTAGACGTCAACAGCATGGCTGGCTGAGGAATTCTGAGACTTGAAGCCCACAAGTCTTAAAATTGTGGTCCACAAGTCTTTAAGTTGCCAAGGTTGGACACACCCCTGCGTTAAACTGTCTCTGGGAGGAATGGGACACATTTTCTACCCTGTGAAGATGACAGTTGAGATCTTGGCAAGCTGAACGTGCACTAGCCCATTTTTCTTAGAGCCCAGATGTGAATTCTCAGCAAGGAAAGGATTTCTGTGTCACCAGGCAACCAATCAACCAAACATCTATCCTGTCTACCTGCTTTTAACCTGTTGCTACAAGGAAGCCCTGGAAGAATTTAATTGCTGAATCACGGTGAAGCTAAACTTGGCTTGTTTCACTGGAGGCCTTCCTTCCTGTCACACAAGCGGCTTTTGGTAGCAAACAGAAGAAGCGAGAGAGAGCCGCTGTTCCTTTTGCAGGCTGGAATTGAAACGGTGAGAGGTAGAGAAGGTTTCTCCCCTTTGTGAACTTGAAGATGTGTGGACTTCAACTCCCAGAATTCCCCCGCCATCCATGGAGTTGAAGTACACACCTCTTCAAATTCACAAAGGGGAGAAAAATTGCTCTAGAATGGTTAACCACACTCAGGATTGCAAGTCTTCCAATATTTGAGGGGCTGCCACAAAGAAGGGGGGGGGGTTTCCACCTATTCTCCAAAGCCCCTGAAGGCAGAACAAGAAGCGATGGATGGAAACTAAACAAGGAGAGAAGCAACTTAGAACCAAGGAGAAATTTCCTGACAGTGAGAGAACAATTAATCAATGGAACAACTTCCCTCCAGAAGTTGTGAGTGCTCCAACACTTGAAGAAGAGATTGGACAACCATTTGTCTGAAATTGCGTAGGGTTTCCTGCCTGAGCAGGGGGGTTGGACTAGAAGACCTCCAAGGTCCCTTTTTCCAACTCTGCTTCGGAAGGGTTGGGAGGTGTGTCAACCGCAACAAGAAGTTCTTTGGAGAAATGGTAGTGTTATCACCATTCCTAGATGCCCACGTGTGCAAGGGAGGTACTATATGATATCTCATGCATCATGATGTCACCCCACAAATGAGATAAACTCTGGAATCTATGTGAGACTGCATGCTATGTCATGTGTGCAACAAAGTTCTCTCTGTCCTTTGCATGATGATGTCCTAAATTTGCTTCCTGGGCAGGATGATCTCATGGGGTTCGTGAAGTCATCACAGCTTTTATTAAATGCCTGCATTGTTGAATAAAGAATAAAGGAGTCAAGGTTTCCTTTGTTATTTTTTTTTTTTTCATTAAACTCCGGAGTCTCCTGGCCATTGGAAGCCTTTCAAGTACAGGCGGTCCTCGCCTTACGACCACCATTGAGCCCAAAATGTCTGTCGTTAAGTGAGACCCTTGTTAAAGTGGGTTTTTTTTTTTTTCATTAAACTCCGGAGTCTCCTGGCCATTGGAAGCCTTTCAAGTACAGGCGGTCCTCGCCTTACGACCACCATTGAGCCCAAAATGTCTGTCGTTAAGTGAGACCCTTGTTAAAGTGGGTCTTGCCTCATTTGACGACCTTTCTTGCCGTCGTCGCTAAATGAATCACTGCAGTTGGCAAGTTAGCCAGCTGGTTGTTAAGTGAATCTTGGCTTTCCCGTTGACTTTGCTTGCCAGAAGCGTGACCTTGAGACACAGCTGCGGTCATAAATATGAACCAGTTGCCGAGCATCTGAATTTCAATCACATGACCCAGGGGGAAGCTGCAAGTGTCGTAACTGTGAGGAAATGGTCCTAAGTCACATTTGTCAGTGCCGTTGTAACTTGGAATGGTCACTGAACGAACTGTTGTAAGACGAGAACTACCTGTACTTCTGAACGACGGCAGTTCATTTTAGTAGCTGCGTCTTTCAGTTTTGAGTGGCTCCTTCTGTCTTATTTCTGGCTGAAGTTCTTATCATGACGATGCCTCCAGTGAATATTGCTCCACTTAACAGTTAGATTTCCTATTGATTTTTTAAGTGTGTTGTAAAGTGATCTGCACCCTGCCAGTTGGCAGGCACCGGGGGACTTTGGCAGGAGGAGGAGGAGGAGGAGGAGGAGGAGGAGGAGGAGGAGGAGGAGGAGGAGGAGGAGGAGGAGAAGGAGACGAGGAGAAAAAGTTGGACCTTGCCAGTACTTGCTACTGGTAGTACTAGTACTCGCCATGTACATGTATACATCTGAACTAGACTGTGTTGTTTCTCTGTGTCCTATAATATATGTATGTATATGCATATTTTTTTGGGTGTGTGTGTCATGTTTATGTAGTGTATACATAGCTGTGGTGGCACAGTGGTTAGAGTGCGGTACTGCAGGCTACTTCTGCTGCTGACTGCCGGCTGCCTGCAATTTGTGATTTGTGAGGGCAATAAGCTGACTTTGTATAAAAAAAGAACACCGCTTGGTGGGGGGGGGGGCGAAAGCCCTACTAAGCAGGTATATACAAAAGTATGAAGGCTATTGCTTAACGCATTGTAAGCCGCCCTGAGTCTCCGGAGAAGGGCGGCATATAAATCGAACCAATAAATAAATAAATAAATAAATAAATAAATTTGGCAGATCGAATCTCACCAGGCCCAAGGTTGACTCAGCTTTCCATCCTTCTGAGGTGGGTAAAAGGAGGACCCAGATTGTTGGGGGCAAGAGGCTGACTCTGTAAACCGCTTAGAGAGGGCTGGAAAGGACTGTAAAGCGGTATATAAGTCTAAGTGCTATTATTATTTCCTTCCTTCCTTCCTTCCTTCCTTCCTTCCTTCCTTCCTTCCTTCCTTCCTTCCTTCCTTCCTTCCTTCCTTCCTTCCTTTCCTTCCTTCCTTTCCTTCCTCAATGGTCAACGGAATCACCTGGCAATCAAATCTCCCAGCCGAAGATTAGCATAACCCCTAGCCATTGTAATCCTTGATTACATCAAATTATGGATTTTAGGTTGGGTTGGCCTTGGCTCATTCCAGATGTTTATCCTCCTGGCCTCTTCTACTTTGAGGATTGCAATGCCAGGACACTAACTCAAAAGAGTTACTTTTGGACTTTTGAAGATTTTCCTTCCCTGGACTATAAGGGAAGTATTATTGGATCCTGACCTAAGCAGTTTCCTCCATAAGATGTATAGAAATTTACTGTGAAATCATACTGATAACTACACATACTGTGTTTTCCCAAAAATAAGACCCTGTCTTATATTTTTTTGAACCCTGAAATAAGTGCTTGGCCTTATTGCCATGAGCTCAAAAGCCCGATTGGGCTTATTATCAGGGGATGTCTTATTTTGGGGGAAACGGGGTATATTCATTCATTCATTCATTCATTCATTCATTCATTCATTCATTCTCTCCCTCCCTCCCTCCCTCCCCCTCCCTCCCCCCTCTCCTTCTCCCTCCACCCCTCTCTCCCCCTCCCTTCCTTGTTCCTTCTCTCTCCCTCTCCCTTCCTCCCTTCCTCCTTCCTTCTCTCTCCCTCTCTCTCTCTCCCTCCCTCTGCCTCCCTCCCTCTCCTCTCCCTCTCTCTCTCCCTCCCCCTCCCTCCCTCTCTCTCCCCCTTCCTCCTTTCTCCCTCTCCCTCTCTCTCTCTTCCACCCAGCTGGCTTTTTTGTGAATAGAGGCTGAACTGAGAATTCCAAAGATGACACAAGAGACCACAATATGCCCATCAATTCCTTCTAATGCTGAACTCCTATTGGAGTGAGTGGGAGGGAGAAAAGGATGGAAACTTTCAAAAAAAAAATAACCAGTAAATATTGGCTGAGGCTGAACAAGTGATGAGCAAAGGGGGGGATCTATGACAACTCGCCATGGCCAATTTGACACAGGAGAGCTCTAGTGGGACAAGAGTTACACTAATATCGAAGAAATAGTGGAATAGAATCATTAAAGAAAGGAGGCCAAAGGAGGCACAAAATGAAATGAGAATAGCAAGCATGATAATATTTCTAAAAAATATTTGAAATAATTAAATTGAACCGTTGAAGTGATCTGCAGGGAGTTGGCCATGGGAGTTGGCCATGTTGAATTGACCATGGCAAGTTGGCTATGACAAGCAAAGGTCCCCTGTTCTTTTTGGGGCTGTAGATGTGCTTTCAGAGAGTGGGGGAAGACTTGGATAGATAGATAGATAGATAGATAGATAGATAGATAGATAGATAGATAGATAGATAGATAGATAGATAATATAGATGAGAGAAGATAGGTAGATAGAAAGAGAGATGAGAGGATGGATGGAGAGAGAGAGAGAGAGAGAGAGAGAGAGAGATTTTTTTATTGGCCAAGTGTGATTGGACACACAAGGAATTTGTTTTTGGAGTCATAATTGATGAAATTCACATTAAACCCCATCCTTTTTCAAGCAAGTTCTTCAAGAGACCCAATGCAGTTTGAAACTGGAAGGACTTTATTTTGGAGGCTACCAAATTGAGACGAGGTTAGAAGTTGAGCTGGTAGGACATCTGCAAGGCCCATCAACCCATTAGCAGTATCTGGACTGGATCACTTTCGTTTGCTTCTTCCTGGCTAACGTACCCTTTCTATTTCCAGAAAACAAGCCAAGGGAAAGAACCTTAGGAACCGAGGACAATGAACACGTTGATCCCAGAAGGAAAAGCAAGAGAACATCTCTTGAGAGAAAGATAATCCAGCTAAATTGGTGATGCTGCCCAATTAACTTGGAAGCTTCATGTATTGTCTTCTAGCCAAGATGTAAAAGCCAATGTTTTTCTGACAAAGAATTTCACAAAAAGACTATATTCCAAGCACAGTGGGTATGGCCACTTCTGAGTACCAATCTACAAACATTGAAGGCCCATGTTTGACCATCATCTCACTCCCATCCATGCACAAGATATCGCCAACTGAACTAACAGTTATATTCTTTATCTGGTCTATTTTTAAGATAAACCATCTTGTAGTGCCCACAATGGTCAATGCACCCAAGAATGATCTCCAGAACTTCACATCTGGCAAAGAAACATTTTCACACAACTTGAAGAACACACAGACTATTACCCAGAACCATCAAATGTGCATGAAGAAAACATTTCAGTGACTTTGGAATGATCACAATCTTGAGGCATGGAACTTACATGCTCCCCAACAACCAAGATCCTTAAAATAAGACAAATCAGGCAGGTTAAAAGCAAGATGGAGCTCAACACAACTATGGGCCCTTTTTTCTCCTGGCACATTTCTGCCCAAGTTCTGCCCTTTAATCCTCTTTACCTACAACTATTTGACAAAAGCACCCTCAGAGCCTTGTTCCAGCTCATTTGGCCCCATCCTAAGTCCGGACGCGCATCAAGAACCACACTTACGTCTCGAAGTTCCTTGGCCACCTCCTTGAGTTCTTGCAGAATGCCTTCTAGCTGCCCAATCACCATTTTCATGCGCCCTCGGATGCGCTCCTTCTCACTGATGTTGCAGCCGTCTGTTGTGTTGTTACTGGGCTTCCTATCCTGCAAATCCCGGTTGTTCATTCTTCACAGGGTGCCGGGGAGCTGGGGCAGAGTTGCGTTGCACATTCTGCTGTTGCCCGACCAGATTGTGCCTCCACAGAGCCTCTCTTGGGTGGGGAGATCTCCACATTTTAACGCTCCCCCCTGCCCAGAAAGTCCCAGCAGCGCACTCACTTCCTATCCTTTGTTCTCCCTAGGGTCACTGGAAGGGGCCATCCAAGCCAGAGAGAATGGGATGGGATCGAGGGGTTGATGAGTCCAACACACATACATCTCCTCCAACTTGGCCACCAGCCCATCTAGGTAACCAAGGTTTGGAATCACCATTGGTCCACAAACCCGGTTTGGGAGAGAGAATGCCACAGACTGTGAGCTTGAAAAAGGTGAAGGTGTGTTATTTGTGCTCTGCTCTGCAGAAAGAAGCCAGTGATCCCTGCCAGTCTCTATGCCACGTTCTCCTTCCCAACAGACAGGGCATCGCCTCCAGCTAGTTCATCACTGCTCTTGGGGAGAATCCCTAGAAGATCTCGGCTCTTGATTCCTTTCTCAGGGTCTTCTCCACTTCTGCTGCCCAGGAGTCTTCTGCATGGGTAGCTTGGTTTGACGGCCATCCGTACAGCTTGAGGGTCTAAGACGAAGAGGGTCATGCAGCAATTCCCGCCCGGCTAGGCTTTGGAGGTGTCTCGTTGAGATCTTAGGAAGCTCCTTAAAAATGAGGAACATGGGGAGGTTTAGCCTTCAAAGGGGGCCTTGGGGAGTTGCTGGAAGCACAGAGTATATTGCACACCATTTCCTGCAGTGTGAGAGAAAGAGAGAGAGGGGAAGGGAGGGGAAAATTAGCATGATCAGAAACAGCCTTGGGGAGAACTCCACCAGCCTCCCAAGTCACTGAACTTCAACTTGACTGGGTGTTCCCATGGTGACTCCTGGTTCTTCTTCACAGAAGAATTACCTTCTGCTCACCCAGAAAAGCCACCAATGGGGTTCAGCTCTGTGTTTCAAGGCAGCCCCGAGTACAATATATATATATACTCCTGCGTTGTGGGGTCTCCTTCTTTGGGTCCTCCCAAACGCCATCCCTTCTGCAGGAGGCCCTCCTCCCTAAGAACCATCCCCAAGGTGATCCACCTGGAACGGGAAACCCTGAGCTGCATGTGTAACACTCGGCCACCCCCAACCTGTGAGTGTGCTGATTTCTACACACCAGCCAACCGAAACTTTTAGACCTCCTCTCTTCCTCTGGGCCCCCCCTGACCTAGCAGAGGTCCTGTGAATCCAACCGATTTTATTTTATTATTTTATTTTAGAAGTCCAAGGAGAGATCAGCTCCCTTTTCATCCACTAAGACAACTTAAAAAGCGGCAACTTACAACCACAGCAGCTGGTCAGGAACACACTTCCTCCTAAATGGATCTCTTGCTCTTCCTTCCAGCAGCACCTTTGGATGCCAACCAGATCCTCAGATCCCATTCCTGTTCTCCAAGACCAAGCTGACCGTGGACGTTGGTGGTGAGGCATCAGATACATCCAATAAAAAAAATTAGAAGATTTAAAAAAAAAAAAAACACGGACAACAACCCTTACCCCACAGTTTCTCAGGTTAACCCTTTGGCTCTTGAGGACACATCTGAATTATTGCTTTCTGATTTTCCTTTAAGCAAGGTGGGGAGATGTGAAGAATTTCACCCTGCCTCTTTGCAACCAGCTGGAGAAAGTAATCTATTCCCATTCAGAAACTCTGGCTTGGCAGCCGTGCCATCTGCAGAGCAGGAGGTTGCGATCCCATCACTTCAGCGACCCCAGGCCTTGAGTCCACAGGTGACCGCCATGGTTCCCAGCTTGGAACAAGACAAGAGGGTCTCGGAGCCCATTCGTGTCCTGAACGCGTTGGACGCCAAAGGTCGGGTGGGTCTCCCAACAGCAACTGGAAGCAACTTGGAAGGGCCAAGCAAGGGATGGAGAAACGGAGATGTTTCTTGTGGAGCCCTCAATGGATGCTCTTGGAGACCATGGCTTGCATCATGGTAAGAAGAAGAAGGGATTTGAGCAAAGCTGGAGAGAGAGGGAGACAGAGAGACAGAGAGAGGGGGGGAGAGATGGAGAAAGAGAGAGAGAGAGAGACAGGGGGAGAAAGAGAGAGAGAGGGAGAAAGAATACACGTCTTCTTTAAAGCTCCCAGACTTTGAGTGACAGGCAAGTCCAGCATCCAGATTCCGATGCTTGGAGGGCCAGCTAGAAAGCAACGAAGCAGATGCTGACCACTTTCGCCCTGGTCTTCTTCCCACTCGGGTCTCCTGAAGTCCGCCTGAGCATCTTGCATTCGGCCCCAGCAGCTGCCCGACACCCCTCCTCCTCCTCCTCCTCTTCCTCCTCCTCCTCCTCCTCCTCCTCCTCCTCCTCCTCCTCCTCTCCTGCTAGCGAGCGGTGGAAAAAACTGCACTGGAGGCTTTCCCCCTCCCTCCTGACATCCTCACAGTCTGCCAGCTTGAAGGCGATTGCTCAGCTCCGAGATGCTAAGCTGGTGCTGTGTCAGAAAAGGAGGCAGGGCCTTGGTGGTACAGGGGGATTTAAAGGGACAGAATCGCCTGCATCCCAGCTGTTAGTTGCAAGCAGAGGAAATCACCCCCTCCCCCCTCAACCTTCCCTGGTTTTTTTTTGTTGTTGTTGTTTTTTTTAAAAAAGCTAATTACAAATGTAGCTAGGAAAGGTACAGTTGGAATACATCTCTGGCCAACGATATGTATGCTAATAGAATTGTAGAGCTGCAGAATGCAAGGGTGGGAGGAGAGAATCTTTGGAGAGCATCTAGTCCAGCCCCCCCTACTCAGGGCCACTTTTTGTAGCTTCTTCCTTAGAGCAGGGGTCCCCAACCTTTCGGACCTCAGGGACCACTAAATTCATAATTTTAAATCACGCGGACCACTAATATGATCTGCCTAATGACCAGCTGGGTGGGCGTGGCTAGGTGGTCATGTGACTGGGTGGGCGTGGCCAACTTAATGTCACTCACATCGAGGGGCGCCTCACCGGCCTCTACTCGCCCTTCCCCTCCCAGCCATTCCTCGCCTGCCCGTCCGGGCTCCTTATGGCCCCAACAGGAAGCAGTTGTTGGCACTAAGCAGCCATCACGAGAAAGAGTTGGCAACATAGCTCAGTTCAAATAGGATCTGACGGAGAAGGAGGCTCTCCGTCTCTGGGAGAGCCTTCTCTGTGGGGGCACCTACTGTCTGGAATGAGCTCCCCCCGGAGATACGGAGGATCCCGGATCTGCGCACCTTCCGCCGCGCTGTGAAGACCTTTTTATTCCACCAGGCGGGCTTGGCCTAATCTTTTCCCTCTTTTTTAAAAAATGTAAATTTTAATCTGTTTTTAAATTATTGGGGTGTTTTAATTTGTCTGGGCCAAAATGGTTTAATTCAATTTTATCTGGTTTTTTAAATTTTTTGTATCTATGTATTTTATTGTTTGGCTGTTCACCCCCCTGAGTCCTTCGGGAGTAGGGCGGTATGCAAATCAAATAAACTAAACTAAACTAAACTAAACTCAGCAGAAGCACCTCACTGAGGACTATGAGCATAGGCTTTCCAAGCAGAGGGAAGACCTGTGGGAGTGCAAGGCCAGGTACCGGCACCTGGAGGTGGCACCCCAGATGTTGCTGAATCTCTAGCTGTCCTAGAAAGCATGGTCAATGGTGAGGAATCTTGGGATTTAGATTTCAGGCACATCTGAATCCCACAAATCCATCCTAGCGTTATTTCACTGATGGAACGGAAAAGTAGGAAAGGGAATATAATACAATCTTTTGTCTTCTTTGCTCTCGTCAAACAAAAGAGAAGAAAAGAAAAAGAAAAAGCTAATTCCTGAAGTTCATTCAGGTATGAATAGAGTAGTGGCCAAAATTGTGGAAACCTTTTGGGAAAAGTGCATTTTCTGAAATTAGCTAATAACATCACTTCTTTTTTTTTTTAGCACCATAAAATTATATATCAATGGAAAGATAATTTAATCCAGACTGTAATGCAATACCTTTTATGAAGGATTTGCTATTAGAATAGCAGTTACAGTATAAAGAAGAAAAGTGAAACGTAGAAAAAACGAGATAGGCAAAAATTATCACCGTGTCAGTGAATACTTCGTTGGGTAACCTTTAGCATGAATGACGGCCTTACAACATCTTCATATGGAGTGAACCAAATCTTTGAGCTCTGCAGCTGTTATCATGTGAAACCAAGATTGAATGTTGGCTTCTATTAACTGGGTTTTATTGCTGGGTCGCTTCTGATGAACAACTTTCTTTAGCCAGCTCCATAGATTTTCAATTGGGTGAAGGTCTGGGCTATTCCCAGGCCATTCCAGCAGTGGAATAGGATTATCTTGAAACTCCCCCCCAAAAGGGGGGGGTTATTAGCCATCAAACCTCAAAAATACACTTTCCCCAAAAGGTTTCCACAATTTTGGCCACTACTGTACATCTGCTGGAATATCCAGAGATATTTGGCCTTATGTTCGGTAAAAATTAAGGTGTCTGTCCTTCATAATATGATTCTATCTGTCTATATATTTGACTCCAATTTCCCGTAATTATCACCATTGCAGTTCCTTGTCATGTTGCTTTAGAGATGGGAGAACTCGGAATAACAGCCTGTCAGAAATTCTGGGATGTCCACGCAGACATTGATTTGCCAGAGAAGAGATGAAAGACCTTTCACTCATTCCCTTCCTTTTACTCTCCTCTTCTTCCTCTTCCTCTTCCACCTCCCGAAAAACCCTACAGGAACTCCATAGGAATTCATCTAGAAGGTTTTCTAGGCTTTTTATAACTGTCGATCACAGGATATTTGGAGACAGTATTTGTATTATTTGTATTTATTTATTTCGTCAAGCATGTATTTTATGACAGATGCAAGGGTAAACATAATTATAAATACATGAAATGGATACGAATAAAAAAAAACATTAGGACAGTGAGGGTAGGTACATTGGTGTGCTTATGCATGCTCCTTACAGACCCCTTAGGAATGAGGTGAGGTCTACAGTAGACAGTCTAAGGTGAAAGTTTTGGGGATTTGGGGAAGAAACCACAGAGCCAGGTAGTGCATTCCAGGCGTTGACCACTCTGTTACTGAAGTCGTATTTTCTGCAGCCTAGTTTGGAGCGGTTTACGTTGGGTTTGTATCTATTGTGTGCTCTTGTATTGTTCTGGTTGAAGCTGAAGTATTCATTGGCTGGTAGGACATTGTAACAGATGATTTTATGTACTATGCTTAGGTCAGACCGAAGACGACGAAGTTCTAAATTGTCTAAGCCCAAAATTTTGAGTCTGGCAGCATAAGGTATTTTGTTGCAAGCAGAGGAGAGGAAGACTCTTCTTGTGAAATATCTCCGGCAGAGGTGGGTTTCAGCAGGTACTGACCAGTTCTGGAGAACTGGTAGTAGAAATTTTGAGTAGTTTGGAGAACTGGTAGCGGAAATTTTGAGTAGTTCAGAGAAACGGTAAATACCACCTCTGACTGGCCCCGCCCCCATCTATTCTCTGCCTCCTGAGTCCCAGCTGATCGGGAGGAAATGGGGATTTTGCAGTAACCTTCTCCTGGAGTGCGGAGGGAATGGAGATTTTACAGTATCCTTCCCCCGCCACACCCACCAAGCCACGCCCACCAAGCCATGCCCACCAAGCCATGCCACGCCCACCAAGACACACCCACAGAACCAATAGTAAAAAAATTTGAAACCCACCACTGATCTCTGGACTCGTTCGATAGTATTAATGTCCGATATGCAGTGCGGATTCCAGACAGATGAGCTGTATTCGAGAATTGGATCTGGCATTGCTGAGCACATTATAAGCCGCCCTGAGTCTTCGGAGAAGGGCGGCATATAAATCAAATTAAAAAAAAAAAAAAAAGTTTTGTATGCCCTAGTTTGCAGTTCAATATTACCGGAGAAGAAGCTACGCAAAATTAGGTTAACAACTCTTGTTTATTTTTTTTTTATTGTTTATTTTTTTTATTATTTTTTTTTATTGAAAAAGTTTTATTAGTGAAACAAACACAATTTCCCCACAACCCTCCCACCCAACCCCCCCTCCCCCTCCCCGACTTCCCAGATCAGAACACAAGGTATTTCTATTAACTTTTAACAATAAACTAAATTGCTTAACCAACCATTAAACTAACACCCCCTAAAAAAAATTCTTAACCCCCCATAGATAAAATCCTACTTCTTAGACATAATACTTCTAATATCACTTATATAGCGCTTATACAGTTAAAAAAAATCATTCATATGCTATTTGATATTTTTTAGTCTGATACTTATTTTGAATATAATCAATCCATCTTCTCCAGTCCTGTATATACCTTTCTTGTGTGTGATCCTTCAAATATGCTGAAATTTTAACCATTTCAGCTAAATTAGTTACTTTCAATATCCAGTCATCAATAGTAGGCAAAAAATCCTTCCTCCAATGTTGTGCTATCAACAATCTTGCTGCTGTTATCAAGTTCAAAATCAGTTTAGTCTCTGCAACTGTACAGTCCGTAGTTATACCCAGTAAAAACAGCTGCGGAGTAAATTTCAGTCTTTTTTAAAAAATATTCTGCATCACCCACCAAATCTTTATCCAAAATGCTTTGATTTTTCTACAAGTCCACCATATATGATAATAAGTTGAACAACTCTTAATGCTCTTTTAGCAATGCTGTTACAGTGAGCTCTGGCGCTTAGATCATTTGAGATGAATACTCCAAGGTCTTTGACAGAGTGAGGGTCGTCTGTTAGGTCGTATCCTTCCAGCTTGTATTTTGTGTTCTAATTTTTTATTTTTGCCAATGTGTAAGACAGTATGTGTGTGTGTGTGTGTGTTGTGTGTGTGTGTTTGTGTGTTACAACACCTCCTTGACCAGATGAGGAAAGGCTGTCTCCGTATTAATCAATTCGGAAACAGGGAGCCGCAGCCTTCAAAAACCAATTTATGGGAGGTGGGATTTGGGATGTGATGTTCATATGCCTCCCCCGAGTTTTCATCTGTTACTGGAGGTTATGAAAAATCAGGCTGGGTCTGGCCTTGGAAGATGCTCTGAAAACCAGGACAGGTACCGTAATCTGATATTTGTGCTCATCCAATTTGTATTCCTAAGAGAAGGATCACATCAATGTGCGGTGCTGAAAAGTAGATTTGAGTCTTTATTATTCTGTAGTGTAGGCTGCACTTTCAGAACTGATGACTAGGAACCACGGAAGGATTAATCACCCAAAATTGTTTGGGGAGTTTCATTTTATGTCCTCTCACCACACTCTCTCTTCCTCTCCCCCTCTCTATCTTCTTTCCATGTTTGTTTATGATTTTATTGTATTTTTTGTTAGAATATGATTCATTGGGCGCTTTGCTCTTGAAGGAAGATAAGCGGAGGCAGGTTCTAGCGTTAGCAGAGATAAATTCTTGCCCTCCTTTCTGTCTCTCCAGAGCTTCCCTGCCACAGAATCTCAAGAACTCATCTGACCCTCTCCTATATAGGTATCCTAATCCCGCAGCTGTAGGATGGCAACCAACCCAAGTCCTTTGAAGAGGTCTTCAGCTATCAGGATGTGGCTTCCTTAAGTTTGAGCTGCTGAAGAAACATCAAGCTAACCTTTGTGGACTAAGAAGCGGGACGTCCCAGGTAGTCCTTTGGCCTGCAACCATTTGTTTATTCTACTTGATCAATTTGAGATGATGGATAGATGGGTGGATGGATGGATGGATAAATAGATAGATGAATGGATGGATGGATAGATAGATAGATGGATAGATAGATATAGATTGATGATCATGATGATCATAATGATAGATAGATAGATAGATAGATAGATAGATAGATAGACAGACAGACAGACAGACAGACTAATAGATAGACTAATAAACAGATGAATAGAGATAGATAGATACCCTCTTTCCACCAAAATAAGACATCCCCTGATAATAAGCCCAATCAGGCTTTTGAGTGCATGGCAATAAGGCCAAGCGTTTATTTCAGGGTTCAAAAAAATATAAGACAGGGTCTCATTTTCAGGGAAACACGATAGATAGATGATAGATAGATAGATAGATAGATAGATAGATAGATAGATAGATAGATAGATAGATAGATAGATAGATAGATAGGCAGACAAACAGATATAGACACACAGACAGACAGACAGATCAATTTGAGGGACCTGTGAACATGGTTAATTATTTTAATTCAGTACCATTGCCTTCTCTGAAGGTTTCATAGCCAAACACCCACGCAGCAAATTAATCAATCGATAATCTGCTGAGTGCAAAATTAATTTCAAATAATGGAGCTGACAGGAAGCATTCTGACGGATGAGAAACGAATGAAAATGGGAACCGGCGATTGATTTAAATAAATAAGAAATAAATAAGACATGCAAGGTATTTAGCCATGCAGTACGATAAAAAAAAAAAAGAAGAAGAAGAAAGAAGAAGCCAAGACAGGTGTGGACGTTTTTAGATAACAAACGGAGTCCTATAGTAGAAGATGGCTTTGTCAGGATGAAATTATCGGACCCATTAATTGCTCAGCCAGGCTACAGGTGAATTTAGACAAGGCAGCGAGCTGGTTGTTAGTTTGCTATTTTTGTCTCTCCTTCTAGAAAAAAAAAAAAAGAGCAATAAAATCCACAATATTGAAACTGTTATGGTAAAAGGGGGAGGGGTAGAGAGACATTTGAAAAAAAAGTATTATGGAATTGCATCTGTCTTGATTCAGCAAAGCTTCTTGCCTGCCGAGCGGGTATTGAAAGTGACAGCTGGTGCAAAACAAGGAACGATAGATACAGTTAATTGTGTGTATAAACCATTAAAACGGTAACAGGTGGATCAAGGTGAAGTCATTTTGCTTAATATAGGTGCAGTTGTAAACAAGGTGTGATGCAGAGGATCGGGTTCGGCCAGCTTTTTATTTTATTTTATTTATTTTATTTTGTCAAGCATGTATTAGATAACAGATATAAGTATAGACATAATTATGAATACATGAGATGGATATGAATAAAAGGGAACATTAGGACAGGGTTGGTAGGCACGCTGGTGCGCCTATGCACGCCCCTTACAGACCTCTTAGGAATGGGGTGAGGTCAAGAGCCTTGATAGTACAGTGCACCCTGTTATTAACACAGCTGCCTGCAATTTACTGCTGGTTCGAATCTCTCCAAGGCCCAAGGTTGACTCAGCCTTCCATCCTTTCTAAGGTAGGTGAAATGAGGACCCAGTTGTGGGGGCAATAAGCTGACTTTGTATAAATATACAAAAGGATGAAGGCTATTGCTTAACGCATTGTAAGCCGCCCTGAGTCTCTGCAGAAGGGCGGCATATAAATCAAATTAAAAAACAACAACAACAAAAAAAAAAAAAAACAGTAGACAGTCTAAGGTTAAAGTTTTGGGGGTTTGGGGATGAAACCACAGAGTCAGGTAGTGCATTCCAGGCATTGACCACTCTGTTGCTGAAGTCGTATTTTCTGCAATTGAGTTTGAAGTGGTTTACCTTGAGTTTGTATCTATTATGTGCTTGTGTATTATTGCAGTTGAAGCTGAAGTAGTCATTGACAGGTAGGACATTGTAGCAGACAATTTTGTGTACTACGCTTAGGTCAGACTGAAGGCGAGGTAGTTCTAAATTGTCTAAGCCCAAAATTTCAAGCCTGGTGGCATAAGGGATTCCGTTGCGAGCAGAGGAGTGGAGGACTCTTCTTGTGAAATACCTCTGGACTCGCTCAATTGTATTAATGTCCGATATGCAGTGCGAGTTCCAGACAGATGAGCTGTATTTGAGAATATTTTGCAACAGAGGACTAACATATTTTAATATTTTAAGAGAACTAAAATATTTTGCAACAAAGGACTAAAATATTTTGGTACAGAGGACTAAAATATTTTAATATTTTAAGAGGACTAAAATATTTTGCAACAGAGGACTAAAATATTTTGCAACAGAGGACTAAAATATTTTAATATTTTAAGAGGACTAAAAAAATTTGCAACAGAGGACTGCGGTGGGACGCTACAGCTCTGCAGATATTGTGAGAGAAGAATAATTCTGACCATCCCCTGCCACTCTCCTGTTCTGACTGGAGCTGCTGGAAATGAAAACTTCACTGTCCTTCCAGAGTTCCTTTCCTTCGGAGTTCTACGGTCCTGCGGGATGAAGTTCAACCTTGGTTTCTGCATTCTGCTTGGAGCGACTGGTGACAGTGAGGGAGGGGGAATCATCATCTGGTGATGTCATTCGGTGAAGTAGGAAGCTTGGAAGGCCTCTCTTGAAGCCCACCCCCCCCCCACACACACACATCCCAGGTCCATAAAGGTGGCTTGGTAAATGTCACATCAGATGGTTCAATCCCTAGTTCTGAGCTGTCCCCTAGATCAGGGGTGTCAAACTCGATTTCATTGAGGGCTGCATCAGGGTTGTATTTGATCTCAGGGGGGCCGGGGGGGGGGAAACGTGGCTAGGATGGGCATGGCCAACTTGACATCACTCCTGTCATGGGCGCTTGTGGTGGCCCAAGTGCTCTGCCAGCGAAAACAGGCTCCGTTTTCGGCTGCCATGGCCTCCTACAGCTCTCTGCCAGTGAAAACGGAGCTGGGGAGCCTGTTTTTGCTGGCAGAAGCACTGCGGGCCAGTCCTTCACTGTTTCCAGGGTGGCCTTGTGGGCCAGATCTAAGTATCCTGTGAGCTGAACTTGGCCCCCGGGCCCTGAGTTTGATACCTCTGCTCTAGATCTAGCGTGGAAGCACCGTTGGTTGTCTGTCAGCCTAGCTGTCTACAATTTATCTCGAATTGAGCCATTACAACCTTGGAGTTTCAGAGAGTGTAAGATATAAGAGCACATTTCAGTTGTTGTTGTTGTTAGTTGCGAAGTTGTGTCCAACCCATTGCGACCCCATGGACAATGTTCCTCCAGGCCTTCCTGTTGTCAGATTACGATGCTATCTCAAAATTAAATGAATTTCCAAACTGCCAATCTTTAAGGAAATCTTTCTTTAATTGAGCACAGCCACCGGATCATGACTCCGCGTGGACAAGACTGACCTTTTGCCCCCCAATCCCTCCCTTTCCGATCCCCAAATCTCTGCTTCTCATTGGCTATCTTCCAAGTCATTCTTCAGACTCCTTTTCTCGTCATCTCCCAGGAATGTGCCCCCTCCCCTCATTTCCACGACAACCCGGCTTCAAAGGGATTTAGCAGGCAAAAGTTTCAGAGTTTATCTCTCGCTCTCCTCTGCTCTCTATGCCAGCGTTGAAACGCTGACACCTGTCCTCTACCATCCTCTGGAGTCCATTTAACTCACACTGACTGCTTCAGTGACTCCATCCAGCCACCTTGTTCTTTTCTTTTGCCCTCAATCCTTCCCAGTATTAGGCTCTTCTTTTGCTCTCAATCCATTCTTCTTTTGCCCTCAATCCTTCCCAGCATTAGGCTCTCCTCCAGTGTGTCCTTCCTTCTCATGAGATGGCCAAAGGATTTGAGTTTCCTCTTCAGGATCTGGCCTTCTAAAGAGCAGTCAGGGTTGATCTCCTCTAGGACTGACCGGTTGGATTGCCTTGCAGTCCAAGGGACTCACAGGAGTCTTCTCAAAGGCATTTTGAACAAACATTTCAGTAATACATGTTTAATGCTGAGATGGGTATAGCAATATCCGTATCGCTCTTCTGTTCGGTGTCAGCATGACTATTTCATGTTTAGAGACTCAGAGCACTTGATGGAGAGTACTCATTAGAGGACTTTTTCGGAATCCTCACCCCACGTCTATGCTAAATAGAGTGGTAGATGAGATGGCTTTGTGTGATTGGTTCACCGACTCTTCAATGCCCTTTTGTTTCTAAATGGCTGTGATCTTTATATTTTGTCTAATAAATAAACATCCATGCCAGAGCGGGGATGTTTTTAAATGTCAGTTTCTGTGCTTAGTTACCAAATTTGATTGTTTGCAAAAGACTTAGGTGGGGGAAGGAAGAAAGCAGAGAAGAAGGAAGGAAGGAAGAAGGAAGGAAGGAAGGAAGGAAGGAAGGAAGGAAGGAAGGAAGGAAGGAAGGAAGGAAGGAAGGAAGGAAGGAAGGAAAGAAGGGAGGGAGAGAGGGAGGGAGAAGGGAGGGAGGGAGGAGGGAGAAAGGGAGAGAGGAAAGAAGGAGGGAAGGGAGAGGAAGGAAGGAAGGAAGGAAGGAAGGGAGAGAGGAGGCAAGGAAGGAAGGAAGGAAGGAAGGAAAGAAGGGAGGGAGAGAGGGAGGGAGAAAGGGAGAGAGGAAAGAAGGAGGGAAGGGAGAGGAAGGAAGGAAGGAAGGAAGGAAGGAAGGAAGGAAGGAAGGAAGGAAGGAAGGAAGGAAGGAAGGAAGGAATCACATCCTCTGATGAACAATTCATGGTTGATCATCTTTGTTAATTTGATGGTTCAAATTTTCTGGGATAATATGAACAGAACCAACTCATTTTATCAAGAACTATGCCAATGGAAGGCAAGGCAGAATAACAGAGATGGAAAGGACATTGGGGGTCATTTAGTCCAATCTAAGCAGGAGGACCTATGGCTGTCCAATCTCTTGTTAAAATCCTCCAGTGATGGAGCATTTACAACTTCTGGAGGCAAGTTGTTCCACTGATCAATTGTTCTCACTGTCAGGAAATTTCTCCTTAGTTCTAGGTTGCTTCTCTCCTTGATTAGTTTCCATCCATTGCTTCTTGTCTTGCCTTCAGGTCCTTTGGAGAATAGGTAGATCCTGTCTTCTTTGTGGCAACCCCTGAAATATTAGAAGACTGCTATCATATCACCCCTAGTCCTTCTTTTCATTAAATGAGACTTGCCCGGTTCCTGCAACCGTTCTTCATATGTTTTAACCTCCAGTCCCCTCATCATCTTTGTGGCTCTTCTCTGCACTCTTTCTAGAGTCTCCACATCTTTTTATATTGTGGCGACCAAAACTGGATGCAGTATTCCAAGTCTGGTCTTACTAAAGCTTTATAAAGCGGTGTTATTTCATGTGATCTTGATTCTATCCCTTTGTTAATGCCGCCTAAGATTACCTTAGTTTATTTGGCTGCTGTTTTGACTGTAAGCTGCCTCGAGTTCCATTGCAGAATCCCCAAAATGGAACGTAAATCGTCTCTAGGGGGTTTCTGATCAGAGCTGTTTGTTTAATATGGCATTGTCTTTAGCAAAGGGGAGGACTCTTACACCGCTCGTAATTCAAACGCATTGTTGCTGGAGAGCTGTTCTTGGGTTCCGTCGGTTAAAAAAAGAAAGTTGGCAATTAGCCCTCCTGAAACCTCAGTTAGTGTCCTTATTCTGTTGCTATTTATGGAGTCCCGGTGATTTTTGATGACTTAGAACTGGGATACTATTAGCAAATGACTTTGCTTCAAAAATACGGAACAATTTGTATGGCTGTCAATAGCATTAATGCTTGCCTGCCTGCTTGAGTGTGTATCTGTGTACATATATAGAACTCAACTAATACTATTCCAAATTTGTCCTGTCTAAGCCTATTAAAGATCATGAATTTTGGAAGGTTCGCGTGGCCTGGTTCTCCTCTCCCTCTCCCGCCCCAGCTGGGCTGCCAAGCCACAAAGGTTGAGGACCAGTGCCTTATGGCACAAAGACAGTTGTGTTAGGTTGACTTGTAAAACTTTAGTAAGACCGCACCTGGAATACTGCATCCAGTTTTATTTATTTATTTATTTATTGGTTCAATTTATATACCGCCCTTCTCCGGAGACTCAGGGCAGCTTACAATGCGTTAAGCAATAGCCTTCATACTTTTTGTATATACCTGCTTAGTAGGGCTTTCGGCCCCACCTAAGCGGTGTTCTTTTTTATACAAAGTCAGCTTATTGCCCCCACAATCCGGGTCCTCATTTTACCTACCTCAGAAGGATGGAAGGCTGAGTCAACCTTGAGCCTGGTGAGATTCGAACTTGCAGTAATTGCAGGCAGCTGGTGTTACTGAACAGCACTTTAATCTGCTGCGCCACCAAGGCACCACAGTTTTGGTCCCCACATTACAAAAAAGATGTTGACTGAGACTTTACGGTAGGGTTCCCCAGTCTAGTATGGGCCATGGCCTATTCTCAACTGGGCCACATGGAAGTAGTGCAAAGAAGAGCAACTAAGATGATTAAAGGGCTGGAGACAAAAACGTATGAAGAACGGTTGCAGGATTTGGGTTTGGCTAGTCTAGAAAGAAGAAAGACTAAGGATGACATGATAGCAGCGTTCCAATCAGGGGTGAGATCCAGCAGGTTCTGATAGGTTCTAGAGAACTGGTAGCGGAAATTTTGAGCAGTTTAGAGAAACGGTAGCAGAAATTTTGAGTAGTTTGAAGAACCGGCAAATACCACCTCTGGCTGGCCCCAGAGTGGGGTGGGAATGGAGATTTTGCAATATCCTTCCCCCAGGAGTGGGGAGAGAATGGGGATTTTGCAGTATCCTTCCCCCAGAGTGGGGAGAGAATGGGGATTTTGCAGTATCCTTCCCCCGGAGTGGGGAGAGAATGGGGATTTTGCAGTATCCTTCCCCTGGAGTGGGGTGGGAATGAAGATTTTGCAGTATCCTTCCCCTGCTATGCCCATCAAGCCACACCCACCAACAGAACTGGTGGTAAAAAAAAATTGGATTTCACCACTGGTTCCAATATATGAGGGGCTGCCACAAAGAATAGGGGGTCAACTTATTTTCCAAAGCCCCTGAAGGCAGGACAAGAAACAATGGATGGAAACTAATCAAGGAGAGAAGCAACCTCGGATTAAGGAGAAATGTCCTAACAGTGAGGACTGATTAACCAATGGAACAACCTGTCTTCTGTTCTGCCCCAGCTCTGGATTCCCAAGGATTGTGACACACACCAACGGTCCTTATCAAAGTTATAACGTACCAAGAATAAACAAAGTCTGGCAAAGGTTGGCAACCAGCCCAGAAAACAAGATACGATAAGACACTCACTCTTCAAAAATGCTCTGTAATAATTACACGTTGTTTCCAGCAAGAAATTACTAACTGCGTGCGACTTAAATAGGCCAAGGGAGTGGCCAATTATCCTCAAACCTTACTCTCGAGGAGACCTCCTCCTCCTGAGTAGCCACTCCTGCCTTTTGGCAGCCCTGCGTGCTCGAGCATTGAGGAGAGGCTCCTCCACTTCGCTCTCTCCACTTGAAGGAGCCTCTGGAGGTTCTGAAGGCCCTGGCTGAGTCTCTGCCTCTGGCACCACATCCTCTTCAGCCTCCTTGCTGTCCGATGTGAGCGCTGGCTGTGCAGGCTGCTGGAGTGACCCCACACCAGCCTCCTCGTCATCGGGATCAGCCACGATCCATGAAGGCCTCTGGCGGGCCACAACACCTTCAGAAGCTGTGTGTGCTTCATCACTGGAGCCTAAAACATCTTCCCTGTGATTTTCATTCATTCTGGTACTCCCCAAGGAAATAGAAACTGGGTCCAGTCCATCTTCGGCATGACAGCCATTCCAATATTTGAAGACTGGTAGCACATCTCTTTTTGATTGCCTAGTCAGTTGGGTAAACATACCGAGATCCTCCAACCATCCTTCGTACATGTTGTTAGCTTCCATCCTTTCATTTCCAGTAGTGGTGGAGCTCAACTTGGGAGCTTGGTAACCACTGGAGAAGACAAGCTAAAGCACTCATGAGATCCCATTAAGTATCCCACGTTTGGTTGATCCATTGGTTGATGAGACGTTGATTTAGACCAGTGAACTTAGCAACATGGCTGGCTGAGGAATTCTGGGAATTGAAGTCCACAAGTCTTAAAGTTGCTAGGTTTGGAGACCCCTGATTTAGACCTTAGATCTCCAGCCATCAGAGGACACTAATTCAAAAGCCATGAGGAGATCAGAAGGATTCCTTCTGATCTCCACAACAAAGAGTAAAAAATAGACAGATGCTTGAAAGTAGCAGTATTTTTAAGATGGATACTGGTGTCCTCTTTCTTTCACAGCTGTCGTTCCCTTTTTCGTGGTGCTTGATGCATCACTGTGTAATCTTGTGCATATTCTTTTGCCACCTGTTACTAGAGTAGGCATAATTTCTAATTAAACACAATTATTTGTTGAGTGATATATTTCTTTGCTCTCTTTCTCTCTCCCTTTCGTATTTTATATTTCAACGCCAGTCACTCTATCGTGAATTTGTCAAATCTTCAGTCCCAGAAGATTATCTTTGAAAAATGTGGAAGCGTAGACATACCTACTTCAATTTCAGCTTCAGGAGCACAACAGATTCCTGCAGCTGGGCCTCTGAGCATCTTAATTCCACGTGAATCCTGATACAAATGGGCTTGTTCAGCAATTCCTACATTTATGTGACAATCCCAAACTTAGTGGTGTCTTTAGGTTGCCAGATCAGAACAAAGTTCTATTGAGCTTTATGTGACTGGAAAGCTTGACGTGGTAGTTACTGTCTTGTCTTTTCCCATTTGCTGAATTTTCTGTTGAAGTTCTCCCTTCCCAGAATTTATTAAAGTTCATTTTGGCAAAAATGCTTTTCAAATTCCATATGGGAGGGAGGGAGGAAAGGAAGAAAGGAAGGAAGGAAAGAAAGAAAGAAGGAAGGAAGGAAGGGCTAGAGCATGATGAAGGGAGGGAGAGAGGGAAGATGGGAAGATGGGTTCTCACTGTCTGGAAATTTCTCCTTCGTTCTAGATTGCTTCTCTCCTTGAATCCTGAGATAAAAGATATTTTTCCCCCCTCAGGAGAAAAGAAAATATTTTACCTGGCAAAGCAAAGGCACTCAGTAGGGTGACTGTGAGGTCTCGTCTTTGACAGCAGGCAAGACTTCTGCCATCTCCTACAGCTGCACGACTCTCAGCCCAAATTCCGGGAATGTTAATATTACGAAATACAAAAGGGACGATATCCAAAATCAACATCCCTTTCCCTCACTTATTAATTCTTCACCGAGGGAAAAACACATAGAATTTGCATTGAACTATGAAATGAAGTATGCAGAGAGGCAAGAGAGCAAATATTAAAAGCTCTTAATGGCCTTTTGTTTTAGCAAGAAGCTCTATTAATCACCCCGCTGCGTGAAGCTCAAATTCTTGCCAGAGATCTTGTTTGATGGAGTTTTGGTCCTTGAAAACTCTGGGCACGGAGGGGGGGAAAAAAAAAACATATCTGGGCCAACACTAGTTAGTTCCTAGCTCAGGGGTCAGCAACCTGTGGCTCTGGAGCTGCATGTGGCTCTTTCACCCCTCTGCTGTCACTCAAAATATGTGTCACAACTGCCGATGTGCGACATCCGCTGGCACATGATTTATTGAGCTTTTCAACCCCTGGTAGACCAACCCTGGATAAATCCAAGAAAAGAAAAGTTTCAGAAGAAAACAGAACGTTTAATTCAACTACATATGCTAGTTTCAAGAAATAGTCAGGCAGGGGAAGGGTTTTGTGGCTCCCGGTGTTTTCTTTTCTGTGGGAAACGGGTCCAAATGGCTCTTTGAGTGTTTAAGGTTGCAGACCCCTGTCCTAGCCGGAAGGCAATTTGGATTAAAATAAATAAATTAAACCCAACGTACATATCTCTTTCAACCTCTTGGCCATCCTGGCTTCACAGCTTCAGCTCTGCAAATGAAATTCCCGGCTTCTCCATGGGGATCTGTTCATTTTTAAGTGAAGCCAGACAGGCTACGACCCATCAGGTCATCTCTTGTCAATATTTACTTACCTAAAGAGATAAACTGGAAAAAGCAGACACATCGCTAGAAGCTAAAATCATAAGGCGACGTCGGATTTACTTTGGCCGCGTCCTGCGTGCAAATTCACTGGAGAAGGCAACAGGGAACCAGGAAGGTCTTTGAAGAATCTCAGTCCTCCGGGTCATGGTTGTTTCCAAGAGGCAACTGGACTTCCGTTGGTTTTCCTTGAAGACATTTCGCTTCTCATCCAGGAAGCTGTTTTCAGTTCTCTCTTCTTCAGTTCAGCTTCTCAGAGGAGAAGCGAAACGTCTTCAAGGAAAACTAAAGTCCAGTTGCCTTTTGAAAAAAACATCTTTGGGATGCTGGGAATGGTTAGTGGAACAAGAAGAAGGGGCAAATAAAGAACTCGCCGGCTTGAGGACATCAAATCGGATGCAAAGTTGAACAGCGGTGAAAGGAGTGGTTCTCAGCGTTCCAGAAAGTCCCCAACTCCAAATAAAAACTCAGAGGCAGGCATTTTCTCAAAGTTCCATTTATTAGAGTAGGTATACTGGCACATCTGGGAAAACCCAAATCTGAGAGTTCTGGGTTTTCCTTCAGTAAATCAAAACCCCCCAAACCATCCCCTCACTCCTCAGTTGATCACATGCTCCAATTGCCATCCATCCCATCTCAAGACATCTACTTACCTTTACTACAGATTGTTGTTTATTAAATTTATTTATTCATTTATTTTTTAAATTTTTATACCGCCCCCTCTCCCGAAGGACTCGGGGCGGTGAACAGCCAAAATTAAAAACACACAATACAAATATTAAAATTTGTTGTTTATTCGCAATGGGATCACACACGCGTGCTCGCTTCACATGCGCAGATCGCTTCTGGTGATGTCAGGGTCAGTGGGTGGAGCCTCCCGCTGGTTTTACTACCGGTTCTATAGAACCGGTCTGAACCGGGGGCAACCCACCACTGACTCCGACCACTCCTTCTCCAGAGGCAGGATCATCCTGACCTTGACCAAAAGGAAGAATGTTATTTTGTCTAACTACACTTCCTCTACTAAATCCCCCCGCCCTTCCTACTTTCCCACACATGAGAAAATGGCAGCGTGGAAGCTTCCGGGGCTAATATGGTTTCCAAATTTGACAGTGGTGGGATTCAGCCAGTTCTTTCCAGATCGGGTGAACGTGTAGTGGCAACTGCTGGAGGCTCTACCCATCTACCCAGACGTAATGTGCAAGCACTGTGCATACGCAGAAGGCCATGCACATGTGCAGATGAGGAGATGCCTGCGCGCTCACATTTGCAAACCAGTAGGGAAGGTAAGTGAATCCCACTGCTGGGTGAAAGACACTGTGATTGACAGGGTAGCATGGAGAACACTTGCCTATAAAGTCACCAAGAGAGAGAGAGAGAGAGACACAGCTAAATGGCTAAAACAACAACAAAGGGATAAACAGAATGACCAAGAATGGGGGTGGGCGGGAGCAGAGGGACAGGATTTCCAACTTCCTGCTGGCTTCCCTATTGACTTTGCTTGGGGGAAGTTGGAAGGGAGACTTGGAAATTGGAAGGGAGACTTGGAAGTTGGAAAGGAGACTTGGACCGTGCGACCATGGTTGACCAAAGCAGTGTGGTGGCACTGCAGTGGCAGTGGTGGGTTGCCCCCGTTTTTTTATTTTTTTTATTTGATTTATATGCCGCCCTTCTCCGGAGACTCAGGGCGGCTTACAATGCGTTAAGCAATAGCCTTCATACTTTTGTATATTTATACAAAGTCAGCTTATTGCCCCCACAAACTGGGTCCTCATTTCACCTACCTTAGAAAGGATGGAAGGCTGAGTCAACCTTGAGCCTTGGAGAGATTCGAACCAGCAGTAAATTGCAGGCAGCTGTGTTAATAACAGGGTGCACTAAACCACTGTACTATCAAGGCTCCTATCAAGGTTCAGACCGGTTCGCAAGAACCAGTAGTAAAACTGGTGGGAGTCTCCGCCCACTGACCCAGACGTCCTCAGGAAGCTTCTGCGCATGCACAGAAGCACGTGCGGCCCCGTTGCAAACCGGTAGTAAAGGTAAGTAGAACCCACCCCCTGTGCAGCGGCCATAACTTTCCCTATAAAACTAGACTGAAAGTCCTTGAAATTTCAATTCCACAGGAGCAGTGGGCCCTGGAAGCTTGTACACGTTCTTTAAATGAGACCATTTGAAGTAGCTTGATTCAAAAAAAAAATTGTTGTCCTGTGATGCTCCGTTTCAGCTAATTAAAGGTGACAAACAGACAGGAGCGTTTTAATAGCATGTAAAAAAGCTAGATAGGCGGCAGATGAAACCGATTTCCTTGCCAGCCGCTGTTAAACAGAGGGCTGATGGCCTTGGAGTGGCCTGGCCTTCCTACGGCAGTTGGGCAAGGGTAGGAGCAATCCTACAACATGCAGTATGGATATATTTCCAACGTAATTAAAATGACGGATGGAAAACGCGGGCAGTCTGACGCTGGGTTGAGTCCTTTGGCCTCTTCCGCCTTGTTAAAAATGTAACAACTCTTGCACAGCTCCGAAGGGGGTCTCTGGAGGCAGATACGAGCCTGGTTGGCCTTTCAGATAGTACAGGTGATCTGTCCCCGTCTCCACACACACACAAACACAGCCAGCCGAGGGTTAAGAAAGCACTTGGCATGTACACAGGTCGTTATCTCAAACTTGGCAACAATATAGGCACCGTCTGCCAAGAGCTTTACTTCAACAGATAACATAAAATTACATACGCATTGTAAATAGTCCAGCAAAACAATATCCCTTCGGCAGCTTCAGGCGTTGTTCAAGTGACTAGCCAGAGTTACTTTTTGTTCATCACAGAGTTTTACCAGCCATCACCCTCTCTTATATAGTCTCTGGGGTGTGGTCCAGTGACTCAGCTATAATCCCTAGCACGCCTCCTTAACTGCTGCAACCGTTTATCACGCCTTCGTTGGCGTGCATCCAGGAACGACAGCTCTCCTTCCTTGCTCTCATCGGAGACACCTGGCTCCTGGCTAATCTCCCCTTCCTTGGCCGGCACCTGAGGCAGTGCCAGAGGGGAGGGGCCTGGAGAGGGAGGCCTGGCTGACTCCTCTCCCTCATGTTCGGAGCCTTCTTCCTCCGATGAGATAGGCTCAGAGGGCGGGGCCACAACAACAGGACATGCTGTCTAAACTCAAGGGAATCCCACGTTGGTCTGCATGCAGAGGAGTTGAGTTGAGGTGTCTGACCAGAGCAGCCAGGAGAAGCTAGTCTGGATAAATTTACTTTATAGGGTTGCCTGCTCCTGTTTCCCACTGAGCTCAAGGACACGAGCAGAAGTTCAATTCAAGGACCATGCTGGTTAAACCTGATGTGCAGAAGGAAGAGGTCAATACCAGTGGTGGGTTGCCCCCGGTTCGCACCGGTTCTATAGAACTGGTAGTAAAACCGGCGGGAGGCCCCGCCCACTGACCCTGACGTCATGAAAATGCTTCTGCGCATGCGCAGAAGAGCACACGTTCACACGAGCAAAGTGAGCGCACACATGTGGCCCTGTTGGGAACCGGTAGTAAAGGTAAGTAGAACCCACCCCTGGTCAATACGTTGTCTTTTACAACAGGACTGGCATCTTGGAGCCAACTCTGACTTTCTTCTAGTTTAATGAAAATAAGGACTAGGGGGTGACATGATAGCAGTCTTCCAATCTCTCAGGGGCTGCCCCAAAGAAGAGGGAGTCAAGCTATTCTTCAAAGCACCTGAGGGCAGAACAAGAAGCAATGGGTGGAAACTAACCAAGGAGAGAAGCAACCTAGAACTAAGGAGAAATTTCCTGACAGTGAGAACAATTGATCAGTGGAAGGACTTGTTTCTAGAAGTTGTTTAAGAGTTGTGGACTTCAGCTCCCAGAATTCCCCAGCCAGTATGGTGTAGATCCTGGTGTAGGGTCTCCTCCTTGAGCAGGGGGTTGGACTAGAAGACCTCGAAGGTCCCTTCCAACCTTGTTATTCTGTTCTATCCCCCAAAGCACCTTTGTGTGCAGGACAAGAATTAATGAATGGAAACTAACCAAAGAGAGAAGCAACCTAGAACTAAGGAGAAATTTCCTGAGAGTGAGAACAATGAATCAATGGAACAACTTGCTTCCAGAAGTTGTGAATGCTCCAACACTGGAAGTTTTTAAGAAGAGATCAGACAACCATTTGTCTGAAATGGTATTGAGCAAGGGGTTCGACTAGAAGACCTCCAAAGTTCTTGCCAACTCTGTTTTTCTGTTCTGTTGCACCTTTCCTTAGTCTACTTTACTTGTTTGGGTGGCAATTTTTTGGGGATGGGGGGAAATGGAGAAAGGAGATTTATGTATGCCATCTTGGGCTTCTGGACAAAAGCTGAACTCTGTAACAATTGAGTAATTAAAGCCCATCTCTTTGGGAAACAGAGCTTTTGGGCTGAGAACATCTACGGAAGTGAAGCTCTTGCTTTCTGGCTTTGCCTTCCATCTCATAACTGCTTTAGAAGTTCTGCGTAGGGAGTCTGTACTTAGCTCACATCAGCCCTTCCCCTGAGTGGTTTCCCACAGGTTTCGCTGGTTCTTTTTTTAAAACAAGTGTCTGGTATGATCTTTTCCACCCCCACTACCTCTGTCCACCGGTGCCAAACGTATTTATCATCATCATCCCCTCATTAGCTGGAACACATCAATAAACTCCAGCTCATGCTTGCTAATCACAGCTTTGCCCAGCCTTTGATGGTGTGGGAGCTGTTTTGTCACAGTTGGAAGGCAGAGACAGTTGGTGCAAAGCAAGAGAGTTACAGCCTAGCATTTGTGCATTTTGTGTGTTATGCAGCACGGGGAATAGGGAAGGGCAGCAGGGAGTTAGCGTTGGGGCAGCATCCCTACTTTGCCGGGTTTTGAGGACACGAGAAGACAACATGATCATCTCTACGCCATTCAACAGAATGTCATAGTCGCAGGGTAGGGCTGTTGTTGCCAGACACAAACAATTAAACACACTGTCAACGTTCCGACTGATGAATCCAAGCAAAGCAAGCACAGCCGAGATGATCCAATCTCTGAATGCAAAACTTTATTGAGTGCATCACTTCGGCGCTGATGAAAGCAAAACCAGATCTAGCTAATTCCTGCGCAAACCCACATACGGTATTCAAAGTATAGGATTCTCCCTCCTCCTATTAGAGCAGGTCTTTCGGAAACTTCACAACATTGCCCAATTGAGCCTCATTGTACTGTTATGAGAAAAAGGCTTTGGCTTTGGCAAACACCTGCTGAAGTGTCCTTGGCTCTCATGACTGTATTATTGATGTCTGAAACCTACATTCCATCTCCCCCTTCCCTCCCCCCTGGTTCGTTGGCAAGCTGAGAAGCGATAATCGTTGTAACAGCCTAAGTGTGCTTAGAATTTGATGCCCACATGTGTAGAGTTCAGACTCGTTACTTCATTGTTCTCTGCCAATTTCACAGGAATCTTCCCAGATTGGAAGATTTGCTTGAGAAAGACTAGATAAGACTCAAAAGAATTCAGAGGGAATCAGACCTCACCCACTTGTGTTTGCATAATGAATCCATGCTAATTCCCTATTTGACCCTTCCTCCTGATTGGGACGGTTGCTCACCAACAGTTGTTCCTTAATATTACTGAAGATAGCCATATATCTGTCTTTTGATTGCATTTTGGGAAACGCATAGATCTGGGAACAGAATCAGTAATGATCTCCTTCAGACAGAGGTCTTCAGTTCAAGGCTACCAGGTCATCTGTCAAAGAAGATTGGTTGGTCTTGCAAGTACAGGATCAGAGTAGATGTTTGTCAACCTTGACAACTTTAAGAGAATTCCGGGAGTTGAAGTCCATACCTTTAAAAGTTGAGAAGCAGAAGAACAGAACAGAACAGAACAGAACAGAACAGAACAGAACAGAACAGAACAGAACAGAACAGAACAGAACAGAACAGAACAGAATAGAATAACAGAGATGGAAGGGATCTTGGAGGTCTTCTAGTCCACCACCCTGCTTAGGCAGGAAACCCTATAGCATTTCTGACAAATGGTGATCCAACATCTTCTTAAAAACTTCCAGTGTTGGAGCATTCGCAACTTCTGGTGGCAAGTTGTTCCACTGATTAATTGTTCCCACCGTCAGGAAATTTCTCCTTAGTTCTAAGTTGCTTCTCTCCTTGATTAGTTTCCACCCATTGCTTCTTGTCCTGCCCTCAGGTGCTTTGGAGAATAGGTTGACTCCCTCTTCTTTGTGGCAGCCCCTGAGATATTGGAACACTGCTATCATGTCTCCCCTAGTCCTTCTTTTCATTAAACTAGACATACCCAGTTCCTGCAAGAATAACGGAAGGGACCTTGGAGGTCTTCTCGTTCAACAGTAGGAGATCCTGTATCATTTCAGACAAATGACTGTCCAGTCTCTTCTTATAAACCAACAGGATTGGAGCATTCACAATTTCTGGAGGCAAGCTGTGCCACTGGTTAATTGTTCTCACTGTCAGGGAATTTCTCCTTAGTTCTAGGTTCTCTCCTTAATAAGTTTCCATCCATTGCTTCTTGCCTTCAGGTGCTTTGGAGCTGTTCTCTGCCCTCCTGCTGCATCTTTCTTCCAACTCTATAATATCTCGATTCTCTTCCGCAGGAGGAAAGAGTCTCTATTAATCATGCTTGACGCTTTTGATGCCTCTGATATCTTTCAGCTGTTCGGTCAGAGCTGGAGACTTTATATTCTCTGCACAATGCTTGCTATAGTACATGGACACACTGTACAAATAATATCGCAGCAAAAGAAAGTTAAATTTAATTTAAATTTAATTACATTTCGGCTGCAGGCCTTTTTCCAGATTATCCCAGGAGTATGCATTAGCTGCCACGGTGAAAGCAGATTTTTGGATCACAGAAGCCATGAAAAATTATAGATGTGGCAAGTGAATCAAGGTTGCCCGAGACTATTCTTCTTTTCCTACCCCGTGCAAATGTTAAAAAATATCTTCTAGACAACATTGAGCTAAACCTGATGGATTTTCAAAGTCATGACTGTATCTGGGACCTAGGAATAGAATAGACTAGACTAGACTACAATAGAAAAGAGTAGAGTAGAGTAGAGTAGAGTAGAGTAGAGTAGAGTAGAGTAGAGTAGAGTAGAGTAGAACAAGGAATAGAGTAGAGTAGAGTAGAGTAGAGTAGAGTAGAATAGAATAGAATAGAATAGAATAGAATAGAATAGAATAGAATAGAGTAGAGTAGAATAGAATAGAATAGAATAGAATAGAATAGAATAGAATAGAATAGAATAGAATAGAATAGAATAGAATAGAATAGAATAGAATAGAATAGAATAGAATAGAATAGAATAGAATAGAATTCTTTATTGGCCAAGTGTTATTGGACACACAAGGAATTTGTCTTGGTGAATATATTCTCCTGGGGGAAGGACTCTGCAAAATCCCCATTCCCTCCCCATTCCAGGGGGAAGGATATTGCAAGATCTCCATTCCCACCCCACTTTGGGGCCAGCCAGAGGTGATATTTGCCAGTTCTCCGAACTACTCAAAATTTCTGCTACTTGTTCTCCGAACTACTCAAAATTTCTGATACCAGTTCTCTAGAATCGATCAGAACCTGTTGGATCTCACTCCTGATTGGAACGCTGCTATCATGTCATCCTTAGTCCTTCTTCTCTCTCTAGACTAGCCAATCCAAATCCTGCAAAATCTCCATTCCCACCCCACTCCAGGGGAAGGATACTGCAAAATCCCCATTCCTTCCCCAGGAGTGGGGAAGGATATTGCAAAATCTCCATTCCCACCCCACTCCTGGGGCCAGCCAGAGGTGGTATTTGCCGGTTCTCCGAACTACTCAAAATTTCTGCTACCGGTTCTCCAGAACCTGTCAGAACCTGCTGGATTTCACCCCTGGGTTGTCCCCAGAGTGCTTTTCTCCCCCAAAAGCAACTGGACTTTTTTTTTTCTTGAAGACCTTTCGCTTCTCATCCAAGAAGCTTCTTCCGTTCTGAAGAACTGCCTCTCTCCAGAACTGAAGAAGCTTCTTGGATGAGAAGCAAAACGTCTTCAAAGGGGGGAAAAAAACCCCAAAGTCCAGTTGCCTTTGGAAAAAGCACTTTTGGGATTATAACCATGATCTGTTAAAAAGAGCTGGGCCCAAGGTCGTAGACTCCCACCCCCCAAAGTCATCTCTAGGCGGTGATTGGAATCTATACCCACCTGTGTTTTAATCTAGTGACTCACTCTGAGTTTTGAAAAAGGCTATTCCTCTTTCTAATGGGAAGATTTCACAGTTACTTAGTTAGGAAAATGTCTCACGCAGACTGTAAACCTGGCAGTGCCTGTAATCGTCCTCATGTTGAACATGGGCATCCTCTTCAATGATGATTTAAGCCCCCAGTTATCAAATCCAGGATAATCACCTTTCTAAATGTAGAATATAGGTTGTCTGAGGTTTTTTTTTTCTTTTTGCCCTGCAAATCTTCCGTTTTATACGTATCAAGGTTGAAGGTAGGTGAGGCAGAGGGGGGGGGGAGGAAAGGAATTTAAATGCCGATGTAAAATTTAGTAGTTGCTTTTTGGAGATAGAGTCAGTTTTGCATAAAAATATTTTGCAGAGGAATATTTTAGACAGGCTTGAGTAGGCTTCTAATGGGTTTTTCGCAGCCGATGAAATTAAGGATTGTTTCCAAACTCTTCATTGCCCTTTGAAGCTAGAGGCCCACGGGCTAGAAGAAGTTGAGAAGGTATTTTCTAAGTCAGAGCTTTCTTTTTGTAGTTCTCAACTTGGTCCTCCGTGCGGGGCGTGTTTGTGTATCGAGAAGGGTGGTCTAAAAAGGCATTCTTGGTGACAGGGAACGATGGCTCCCCTTGGATTTCCTGATAAAGACGGAATAGCAATCACAACCGCATTTAGATGTATATACCAGGAGTGGGTTCTACTTACCTTTAGTACTGGTTTGCAATGGGATCGCGCATGCGCAGATTGCTGATGATGACATCCGGGGTGTTGGGTGGGCGTGCATGCGTGGCCCCGTTGCAAACCGGTAGTAAAGGTAAGTAGAACCCACCCCTGGTCCTATCCCAGGGAACTTGGGAGGGGTTGGGAAACCAACTTTGGACTCTGTAACTTCAGATCCAATTCTGAGGGAGACCTGGGATAACCCTAAATGTATGTAGACTCTCTTCTGGCTGCAACCTCTGTCTGGATCTTCACTGGTGATCCTCCTTGTCTTTCCCGTTAGTGCCCATGCCAACTGGGGTGTGAGGAAGCTTAGTTATCAGCTGTCAAGGAGCGCAAAGTCAGGAGATACGAATTGTCTTGTTGTCTGGCAGCCAGCACAATTTTTGTTCCAGGGACTCGGTGTGGAGGCCAATTTCTTTTTAAGTGACACGCAGATTGCCCCCCACCCCACCCCATGCCAGCTTCCTCAAGAAATAGACATCTTTGAAAGTGACAGGGATTTCTTGATTGTAGCTTTGGCCTGTTGGCCCATCCTTATAGTCCTCATTATCCATGGCTGTTGTTGTTGTTGTTGTTGTTTTTAAATGGTTCCTTTAAAGAACCCCAATGAATTCTTGACTCTTCCAGGGCTGGATTCTGGTCCAAACAAAACTGAAAGGACATGAAAGGTCCCTTGGGAAAATTATGCCAGTGTAGGCAATAAAATAAAATACAGAAATTGCTTCTGGGGACTTGTCGAAATGGATCTAAAAATAGACCTGGATTTTGGAAAGCCAGGTGACCTGAAATGAATTGGGTTCTTTTGACAGATGCAGAAAGCGAGCTAAACTTTCCCCTTCTTATGGCCCAGGATGGGAGTCTTTTCTCAAGCAGGAATCAGGGGTGGGATTCAGCCAGTTCAGACCGGTTTGGGTGAACCGGATGTTAATTTTAATCTGGTTCACCGAACCGATAGTTCCAAGGACTGGCTGACTGCGTCTACCTACCCCGCCCCTTCCAGGAGTCTCCAAGCGGCCTGTTTTGGATGCCAGGTAAGTGCAGCACCCAAGCTGAGGCTCTGGGAGGGTGAAAAAATGGGCCTCCAGGAAGTTCTGGAAGTCCATAAATGGGCCCATTTCCAGCCTCCAGAAGGCCTCTGGACCATGGGGAGACCGTTTTCGCCCTACCAGAGGCTCAAGGATAGCCTCCAGAGCCTGGGGAGGGTGAAAAGCCCCTCCCCCCTGATGCCATAGTGCAGGAGGCCGAGTAGGCCATGCCCTCCATGGCCACACCCACCCAGCAACCAGGCAGAGATCTGGTTGCTAAAAATTTTTTAATCCCACCCCTGGCAGGAGTGCTACCCTTTTTCAAAATATTTCATTCCTTCCCAGTTCCAACCCCTTGGGAAAAAAACCTCCACTCAGAAGAGCACAAAACATGGATTTCTTGGTCAAGGTGAGAGCTTCAGAAAATGCCCCTCGTCCAATTTTTTTTTTAATCTGATTCTCTGGAAGGGGGTTGATAGCAGGAATAAATGTATTATTCATATAGCAGAAGAAATCTTTGGAAAGCTTTGGGGATGTGGTGGTTGGGGGAGCAAAAACCTCAGTCAACGATGCAAAATGGATGAAGTCACATGTCCTGCAGGCAGGCAAGATTGGGATTTTCTGGGGGAAATAACAAGACTCCCCCCACCTTCTTTATGTTTTATGACTCTTTTAAGCTTATTTTAGTATTTTCCAGGAGGCACAATGGCTCAGCTGTTAAAGATGCTGAGCTTGTCAGAGGGAAAAAGCTGACAGCCCGGGTTCAAGACCCGAGCACCATGTAATGGGGTGAGGTCCTGTTCCTTGCTCCAGCTCATGCCAACCTAGCAATTAGAAAACATGCAAATGCAAGTAGATAAATTGGTACCGCTTTGGAGGGAAGGTATAAAGCATTCCGTGCACCTTGACGAATAGTCAATGCTGGCCACACAACTACGGAAGCATCTTCAGACAATGCTGGCTCCCTCGGCTAAAAAACAGAGATCAGCACTGCCCCCTGGAATTGGACACAACTGGACAGGGAAATCCTTAGTAATTTCCACTCTAGAACTTCTGCTACTCAGTACACTGGTGGGATCCTCCTGGTTTAAGAACTGGTTCGGTGATCGCACGCTGCACGCGGGTGCGCAGTTTGAAGAAATCTTCACTTCCTGGTTTCTTCGGAGGAGTAACACAGCTGATTCACACAGCAATCTGCTCTACCACGCGAATCAGTTGAGAAGATAAAGGTCAGATAATAGCACGGGCGGGCGGGCGGGCCCATCTGAACATCGGGACGAACCGGTTCGCTCCCAGCTGATCGTCAGAGCTACTGGTTCGCCTGAATCGGTCCGAACTGGTAGAATCCCACCCCTGGCTCAGTAGCCCCTCCATGGTTGTCCGTATGGTTCTTGAAGGAACTCCAAACTTTCTCCTTTATTGGTTGCTCTCTTTCCATTTTAATTTGGCCATGTCCACCACTGGAACGCAGCTCTTCTTCTTCTCCCACCAAAATAAAGGGAGCTTCAGTCTACATTCACTTGAAGGGATGCCGGGAAGATACCTACTCAGGCAGCGCTTCGAAATATGACTATCAAGTTTCCGAAAGATGCCCTAATTAATTCATGAGCCATGATCCAAACTTCAAAGGAAATATATTCATTTATTAGGAGCACCATTCCGGCAATACTCGGATGCAGTTAGGACTGATCCTACATAGATTTACGTTCCCCTATGACCCTGTCTCTCCCCTCCTCTCTGGCCATGTCATAAATCACATTCTCCAATTAACCACTTTGGCTGGCTGTGAAATCCAACACCCTCCTTCTGATTGCGGTCAGAAAGAATGTATGGAATTCACTTCAGTTCTCCCTCCCTCCTGCTCATGGCAACTTGAAAGCTTTGCAAGTTGACATTGACATGCGAATTAAGTTCAGCTAAGTGAACTTAGAGAGTTCACTTAGATTGGTTCTTCTCTCACTTCAACGGCTTCTATGAAAAAGGAAATGGGGACATTTCCATTCTCCTTACTGTTTGAGCGTTCCTTTAGCTTTACTCTATGTCTCCACGTCGCCCCCCCCCCCACTCCACCCCCAAAGCTGGGAATATTCCAAGCCATTTACATTTGATGAGTGCTGCATACTGTAATTATGGTATCACTTAACCTTCTCTATGATAAGTTTAAATCACAATATATTGGGCTTCGGGAGTTTCTTGCCGGCAAGCTTGTTTTTTTTTCTCCTCCAGGCTGTAGTTAAAAGCGTGTAAAACATGAAAAGCAGAATTGCGGTGTGGGTTGTGAGGAGGCTGAGAGGAATTTGAAAGCGGCATTAAGGCGAGAGGCCATGATTGCACCGAAAGCAGGTTTAGAAAATGGCTTGTGGAATTACAGAATCGCCTTCCCGGGTCAAGTAAAAGAGAGGGAGGGGGAGGGGGAGAAATGAATGTTGATCAGGGTTTAGCCCAGATTGCAAATATTTTAAGGTTTTTGAAAAAAATCTGGAAAGGATGATTTGAGGGGTCCTTGGTGCTCTCTGAGCTTGGTTGCTTTCTTACAGATGTTTCATGACCCAAACTAGGTAACCTCATCAGTGCTAGTCCTCACTCTAATCTGGCATAGTCATTAGCACTGATGAGGTTACCTAGTTTGGGTCATGAAACATCTGTAAGAAAGCAACCAAGCTCAGAGGACACCAAGGGCCCCACAGTCCTCCTCCTCCTCCTCCTCCTCCTCCTCTCCACAAACCCCACTCCAGTGGTGAAATCCAATTTTTTTTACTACTGGCTCTGTGGGTGTTGCTTGGTGGGCGTGGTATTGTTTGGTAGGTGTGGCTTGGTGGGTGTGGCAGGATACTACAAAATCCCCATTCCCTCCCCACGCCTGGAGGAAGGATACTGAAAAATCTCCATTCCCACCCCATTCTGGGGCCAGCCAGAGCTGGTATTTGCAGGTTCTCTGAACTGCTCAAAATTTCCGCTACTGGTTCTCCCGAACCTGTCAAAACCTGCTGGATTTCACCCCTGCCCCACTCCCTACTAGCACTGATGGTGTTCCCTAGTTTGGTGATGACACGTCTGCATGAAAACAACCAAGCTCAGAGAGCACCAAGGACCCCTCATGTCAACCCTGAGCTACAAATAGCCTCCTTTAAAGGATGGCTTGACCGGCAAAGTGACTGCAACAAATTACTTACGACTGGTCCTCCCACTTAACCATTGTTTCAGCGTCCCTCACATTCACATGGTCAAAATTCAGCTGCTAGACAACCGGCCTGTATTTATGACCATGGGGAATCTGGCATGGGGAAGCCAGATTCACTTAGCCACCATGTTACTAACTCAACAGCTGTAACGACTCACTTAACAAGGACGGTGAGAAAAGGTCGTAAACTGGGACGAAGCTCACTTAACCAAGGTCTCACTTAGCAACAGAAATGTTGGGCTCCATTAGGGTCGTACGTCAAGGACTACCTGTCATTGGAGTCCTGCTGCTCAACGTCAGCCAAATTTCCCGCATTGTGTTCCTTCCTGACTGTTTCTCTGGGACCAAACTCTCGTCCAGCTCTGTTATAATGCAAGATAGCCACCGTGTCTGACTTTGCCAGAAGATCATTGCCAAGCCGATCACATCCCTGGATCGGATCGATACTCTCCACCCGATGCCCATCCGAGCCAAGGAAGGGAAAGATTGCAAGACGCATTACTGATCTTCCAGGCCCCATTAAGTCCTCCATTTTCTTAGGGAGAAGGAAGCTTCTTGGCACCAATGCTGCTTCCCCCACCCACTACCCCCCCCCCTTAGTAACTCAGACTGCATTCATGCCAGATTGTGCATCCTTAAGCAGCTTGCAGAGTTTCACTATCCGCAGTCAAAAGCTAGGCTTTAAACTCGGGACTCAAAGACAAGGAGGGAAGAAGAGGAAACTCTTGGGACATGGAGAGAGAGAGAGAGAGAGAGAGAGAGAGAGAGAGAGGGAGAGGGAGAGGGAGAGGGAGGGGGAGAGAGAGCAGCTGGGAAGCACCACTGCTGATTCACAAAAGACTCTACCAGCATCACTCTCAGCATATAAATTTTAAACTCTGAGTAAGCAAACTTTCTGGAGAGACAAAGACATTTTGGTAAGGAAAGTGCGATTCCTGCATGGGCGTGAATTAAAAGCTCACGGGCTTTTTGAAGCCCTTTCTACTCAAAGGGAGCTGCTCCTGATTTTTCTCTTTCTGGGAATGCATTGGTAAGTTTTGAAGGACTTCAACTCACTATGATCTTCCCTACCACCATGCCATCAAAGGGAATCCATATTTCTGCTCCCCAGTGAGAATTCAGAAGGGCAGGTTGATGTTTATACCATGATCGATTCCAATTCTTGAGATCAACAGAGCTTCAAGATCTATATCCATGATTACCTGGGAGTAACTCACTATGATCTATCCTACCACCATGCCATCAAAGGGAATCCATACTTCTGCTCCCCAGCGAGAGTTCAGAAGGACAGGTTGACATTTATCCCAATTCTTGAGATCAATCCAAGCTTCAGGATCTATCCATGATTATCTGGACTAATTCTGAACGCAGAACTCAACAAATTCTTGGATGAGCGTCAGGATCTTCTCCATCCAGAAGTGTCACAATGCTTTCCTTTCAGTTTATAAAGGAGCCCCCCTCACCACTTGCTCCTAAGAGCTTTCATTTCCAACTGGCTAGCATGAAATGGATGCCATCCTCAAGAAAATGAGAGAGGCCCTGCTTTGATTATTCCTCCCGTTCTCCCCATTGATCCTCGACATCAGTAGCAAAGCGAAAGCATCATTATCATCTCATTCCCTTGGCTGAACAAAACAGGTCAATCAATCACCCGGGCTCTGAAGGAGATGATATCATCCCTAGTGCTGAAGGAAGTGCCAATCTTTCTCTCTCTCAACTTTAAGAGATTATGAGGCAGGGAAAGAAACAAAAGAACATTATCTTGGAATACATTGGCGGCGCTCCCAAAACATGCTCAACTCGATCCGTAAAGACCCAGAGACTTTATTTCCGCCATCTGTAAAACTGCAGGCAGCCCTCGAGTTACAACCAAAATGGCCACACTTGGAATCCTGAATCCAGTTTTGGTCGCCACAATGTAAAAAAAAAGATGTAGAGACTCTAGAAAGAGTGCAGAGAAGAGCAACCAAGATAATTAGGGGACTGGAGCTAAAAGAAATGAAGAACAGTTGCAGGAACTGGGTATGTCTAATTTAGTGAAGAGAAGGACCAGGGGAGACATGATAGCAGTCTTCCAATATCTCAGGAGCTGCCACAAAGAAGAGGGAGTCAAGCTATTCTCCAAAGCACCTGAAGGCAGGATGGATGGAAACTAATCAAGGAGAGAAGCAACCTAGAACTAAGGAGAAATTTCCTGACAGTTAGAACAATTCATCAGTGGAACCACTTGCCTGCAGAAGCTGTGAATGCTCCAACACTGGAAGTTTTTAAGAAGATGTTGGATAATCATTTGTCTGAAATGTTATAGGGTTTCCTACCTAAGCAGGGGGGTGGACTAGAAGACCTCCAAGGTCCCTTCCAACTCTGTTATTCTATTCTATTCTATTCTATTCTATTCTATTCTATTCTATTCTATTCTATTCTATTCTATTCTATTCTATTCTATTCTATTCTATTCTATTCTATTCTAGTCTAGTCTAGTCTAGTCTAGTCTAGTCTAGTCTAGTCTAGTCTATTTTCTCTACTCTACTCTACTCTACTCTACTCTACTCTACTCTACTCTACTCTACTCTGACAAGTGAATTGCATCGGGCTTTGTCTTGCTTTAAGGATTGAACCTTCTCAAGTTAGATGTTCTCCAGGATGGTGTGAGTTGCAATTCTACTTGTTTATCTCTTGAGTTACCCCCCATTGAACTCTCCCATGGTGAATTGCTTCCATAGTGTGTTGGCCAGAACAAATTGGCTGGAGTGAGGTGACCACGAGGAGATGGCTGGGGAAATTCAGCCAGGGTGAACAGACCATGGCGAGTTGTCCCATTTTGCACCTTAGAGAGGACAGCTGCATGACTCTGGAAAACTCCATGGCGGCTTTACGTTTTTTTTTTCATCCAGGAATTATTCTTGTACTCTTAACAGGTTGCATAGAGAAAGAACAGCCTGGGCTTGTCCAAGTATTTTGTTTTCCTACCATTTTTTTATTTTAGCAAAAGAGAGAAATAAGGCTAGAAGGCATCTGAATTCAGCGGAGAGCAGCCTGCAGGTATGTGACTCATAACAAGAGCCCACCTAGATGAGACTTCAGGTTATATTTGAAACCAAAGCATGTTCTGGGGGAAGATTAAATCATGCTCTGGGTAGATGGTGCTCTACTCCTATGATTGAAACCTTTCCTTCCTTTCTCCTCTTCCTCTTCCTCCTCTTCCTCCTCCTCCTCCTCTAATTTTATAATTTTATTTTGGAATCACACTGTAATGCCCGAGAAGCTATAAATACTACAGTCAGATGGATGAGTATTTTATGGCTAGACAAGAGATGCATTTTTGTCAGTGGTTTTTATTAATTCATGTGAGCAGAGCTGAATATTCACAGGGGCAGAAGGACCCTGATGAGCTTTGGGTATTTGCAAATTGATAAACAGCAGGTTGCTTGGATTATCACAAGGATTATCACAAGGATTAACACAAGGGTGTAGACAAAGCAGAAGTCAGTTGAGGATCAAATCAGAATAACAGAGTTGGAAGGGACCTTGGAGGTCTTCTAGTCCAACCCCCTGCTTAGGCAGGAAACCCTACACCACTTCAGACAAATGGTTGTCCAATCTCTTCTTAAAAACCTACAGTGTTGAAGCATTCACAACGTCTGGAGGCAAGTCGTTCTGCTGGTTAATTGTTCTCACTGTCAGGAAATCTCTCCTTAATTCCAGGTTGCTCCTCTCCTTGGTTAATTTCCACTCATTGCTTCTTGTCTTGCCTTCTGGTGCTTTGGGGAATAGCTTGACTCCATCTTCTTTGGGGCAGCCCCTTAGATATTGGAAGACTGCTATCATGTCATCCCTAGTCCTTCTTTTCAACTAGTTATTGTTGGGGCTGATTATATACGTGAAGAGTTTGATTGACAAGATTGAACAGATGTATACTGTAAGCAGCAAAGAGGAACCAGAGTTTCTGAAGACAGTTGACCGATTGGTAGTTGCATGGGTACAGGTTCAAATGTTTGAAATGCGTCCTGCCTTCAGGTGCTTTGGATAGGTTGACCCCCTCTTCTTCGTGGCAGTTCCTTACATATTGGAACACTGCTGTCATGTCACCGCTAGTCGGGGTGAAATCCAGCAGGTTCTGACAGGTTCTGGAGAACCGGTAGCGGAAATTTTGAGTAGTTCAGAGAACCAGCAAATGCCACCTCTGGCTGGCCCCAGAATGGGGTGGGAATGTGGATTTTGCAGTATCCTTCCCCTGGAGTGTGGAGGGAATGGGGACTTTGCAGTATCTTTTGCCTGGACAGGGGAGGGAATGGAGATTTTGCAGTATCCTTCCCCTGGAGTGGGGAGGGAATGGGGATTTTGCAGTATCCTTCCCCTGGACTGGGGAGGGAATGGAGATTTTGCAGTATCCTTCCCCTGCCATACCCACCAAGCCACACCCACACAACCGGTAGTAAAAAAATTTGAATTTCACCACTGCCGCTAGTCCGATTTTCTTCAATTTAATTTTTGGGACAAACTGTACAAACACAAACAGAAAACAAACAAACAAAAAGAAATCAACCAACTAAAAGAATGAAGCAGAAATGAGTAAACAAGTGATCTAAAAAAAAACCCCATCAAGGACATTCGGAGATACCGTTAGTAAATCATGAATGACTGAATGTGCCACTTTAAATGAGAAAAAACCCCACTCTTGAGCTTTAAGCATGGATAAACATCAAGAATGACAATCAACACCGTATAAATCACCACATAACACTCTAGACTTTCTGTAGATTGAATCAAAACTCAAAATCTGCTCTGCTTTCAAGGTCCTATGAGACTGAAGGATGAACTCCCTACGTGAAAAAACCCTCAAATTGTGGATGTGAAATATAATCTAGAGACAGTTTCCCCTTTGAATTAAATTTCACGTCAGATTTACTTGGAAGATATGCAAAGAAAGCTGTGCCTCTTTTCACAGCCCATCTCCCTTGGATGCTATCCTGCTACAGGTCGGTCTTTCCAAATTTCGGGCAGAGTTTGGGAGTAATTTTCCCCATTTTAGAGCAGTAGAAAAACTCTCTGGAGCCTCCTAAAATAAGCTCTTGCTTTAAGTGACAATAAACTGTTTTATGTGCGGTCGAAATGGATTCTACATTACCATGAGTGACTCCTGAGAATTTTAGCAGCAAGGGGCACGTTGTAACTCGGTCCAAGCTCTGACCACCTGTTATACTTGGAGTCACCAGATTCAGTCTTTGATCCTGGAAAAAACTGGAAAGCTGGAACTGCAATTTCTGAATATATATATAAGTGTTTCTGAACCCTGGAAATTGTCAGGGTTCAGAGATACTTATATGTTTCACAGGGACAGAGAGCTGATGTCAGGTTCCAAAAACTAAGGAAGATACGTGGAGATAATTCTAAGCAGTTTCTTTATTGTTCCTCACCTGTAGACAGAATCTTACCAAGCTAAAGCAGACTACTTCCACTTTTACGCATAGACTCTGGGAACTACAAGGCAGGCGCTGTCTTAACCCTCTTTCTCCCACACAAACTTAACTCTTTTTCTCCCACACAAATCTCTGGGTGGAAGGAACCACTGATGCCATTGCAGGCAACCTTCTGCTCCGTGCAATAATCATCTTCCAGGCATCCATAAGGTAAAGGTAAAGGTTCCCCTCGCACATATGTGCTAGTCATTCCCGACTCTAGGGGGCGGTGCTCATCTCCGTTTCAAAGCCGAAGAGCCAGCGCTGTCCGAAGACGTCTCCGTGGTCATGTGGCCGGCATGACTCAACACCAAAGGCGCACGGAACGCTGTTACCTTCCCACCAGAGGTGGCCCCTATTTTTCTACTTGCATTTTTTACATGCTTTCAAACTGCCAGGTTGGCAGAAGCTGGGACAAGTAATGGGAACTCACCCCATTATGCGGCACTAGGGATTCGAACCGCTGAACTGCCGACCTTTCTGATCGACAAGCTCAGCGTCTTAGCCACTGAGCCACCACGTCCCTTTTCCAGGCATCCATAAACAACGCCTATCCAACCCATTGTTTGCACCGTTCAGTGAAGGATCAAGAGCCTTGGTGGCGCAGCAGACTAAAGTGCTGTTAAGTAGCACCAGCTGCCTGCAATTACTGCAAGTTCAAATCTCACCAGGCTCAAGGTTGACTCAGCCTTCCATCCTTCCGAGGTAGGTAAAATGAGGACCTGGATTGTGGGGGCGATAAGCTGACTTTGTATAAAAAAGAACACCGCTTAGGGGGGGCCGAAAGCCCTACTAAGCAGGTATATACAAAAGTATGAAGGCTATTGCTTAACGCATTGTAAGCCGCCCTGAGTCTCTGGAGAAGGGCGGCATATAAATCGAACCAATAAATAAATAAATAAATAAATAAATAAATAAATAAATAAATAAATAAATAAATAAATAAATAAATAAATAAATAAATAAATAAATAAATAAATAAATAAATAAATAAATAAGGTGCCCCTACTAACACCTTGGTCATTGTTTCTACTGTTGAATTGACCGTGCCATTAATACATTTATCTTAAGCTTCAAGTGTGTTTGCTTTTGTGTACAGCTAGCCCTCATCTTAAGACCACAATTTGGACCAGAATTTTCATTGCTAAGCACGGTGGGGGTAAAGTCAGTCATTCCTGATTTTATGACCTTTATGGCCACAGTTGGATCACCACAGAATCCAGCTTCCCCCACTGACTTTGTTGAAAGCCAGCTGGGAAGATCACAAATGGGATCTTAGAATTGTAGTAAACAACCCCAGGATCTTGGAATGGTAGTAAATACATCCCAAGTGCCGAATTTTGATCACATGGCTACGGGGTTGTTGAGAACATGCCTTATTATACTAAGAGTTCTAACTTCGGATGTTCTTGGCTTATAGACCTCATTGCCAGCTTAAAGGCTTTTAAAATAGATTTAAATGCCTTCGTGATAAGCCTATCAGTAGTTACTAATGATGGTTATTTAGCACCTCCCATAAGAGGACCATATGTTTCTTGATAATTCCAGTAAGCACAGCAAATCTCCTTTCCAATTTCCCAGAAACCTCTGTGCAATCTGGGTCTCCCCCAATACAGGTATTGTAAACTTGATTTACAAGTTCCAACTGAGCCAAGAGTTCCATGGCTAAGCAAGACAGTTAAGTGAATTTTGCTCCATTTTATGAATTTTCGTGACACAGTTTGATTTGAAGCGAATCACTGCGTTAAATGAACTGTTGGTCATTAAGAGAATCTGGCTTCCCTCCTTGACTTTGCTGGTTGGAAATGGGCTGGGAGCAGGGGTGAAATGCTCCCGGTTTGGACCGGAACACCTGATCCGGTAGCGATGGCAGAGGGTGGTTCGGAGAACCAGTAGCGAAAATCCGTCGCATTCACTATATATATATATAATATATATATATATATATGTATGTATGTATGTATGTATGTATGTATGTATGTATGTATGTATGTATATAGACACATACTAGTCACCCTTCTTGAATAGAGTCCAGGATGTTTTGGGAATCCTGCCTGGGAAACCAATACATTGGCTAATGGACTTGTATTCCGTACAGCGCAGTTCCTCTTACATCGTTATGTCCTTCCTTCTGCTGAACGTGATTGAAGAGCGGAGCGGAGAGCCACATAATAAATGTATATGTTCGTTGTCGTCGGAATAGATTTATTTGATTCCCCCACCGCCGCCTTGGGAAAGAGAAACTCTCCTTTGCACAAAGAATTCAATTAAAAAACAGTTGAACTGGCCTTCCTGGCAGTGCCAGATGCTTCTTCTGATATTGGATGAAAGAGATCACTTTATCTGACAATTATTAATTTTCTGTGTACCATTTCAAAGTCAATTAAACGGGGTAATTGAGCATATTTGGAGCATTCTGTAAATCCATTTTTTCTCTCTGAGGAGGCAGTGGCAATTTCCATTTCGTCATATCCACCTTCGGTAGATTTGGCTGCATATTTATCACTTAATTATCATCTATGCTCGGCATCCCGGTGTCAGTTTTGACCACTGATCGAAAGGCTAGAGAAACTGTGAACTTTAGAGGTCGCCGGACTCCAACTCCCTTAATCCCTGGCCTTGAGGCCAGAGTCAGACAGTTTAGTGGAACGTCGAGGGTCTCCATCAGTGACCTACAAGAAGGAACGGGCTAATTGGGACATAGAAAGTTTGCTTATTTACTTTTGGGATGCAGGAGGACAGCTTTTTTGGTTTCATAGAGCACATACACCTATTGTAATGGACAGACTTCCTTACAGTTTTCAATTGAGGACTTTCTGTAGGCTAGAAGGTAAAGGTAAAGGTTCCCCTCGCACATATGTGCTAGTCGTTCCCGACTCTAGGGGGCAGTGCTCATCTCCGTTTCAAAGCCGAAGAGCCAGCGCTGTCCAAAGACGTCTCCGTGGTCATGTGGCCAGCATGACTCAATGCCAAAGGCGCATGGAATGCTCTTACTTTCCCACCAAAGGTGGTCCCTATTTTTCTACTTGCAATTTTTATGTGCTTTCGAACTGCTATGTTGGCAGAAGCTGGGACAAGTAACGGGAGCTCACCCTGTTACGCGGCACTAGAGATTTGAACCGCTGAACTGCCGAACTTTCAATCAACAGGCTCAGCATCTTAGCCCCTGAGCCACTGCGTCCCAAGTAGGCTGTAGGCTATAGGTTGTCCTTGACCTTGACAACTGAACCCAAATGTCTACAGTGTCAGTGTTCCAAATAATGCACCCATAGAAAGCAGGACTCCAAGGCAGGTAGATTCCTCAAAGAACAATTTATTGGATAGATCGTATTGGCACAACTGGTGAAAACCAACTCTGAAAATTCCCATGGTTCTCACCCAGTTAAAAGTGGAAGTTTCCCCCTTTCCCCCAAGTCATCCATCACATGGTCCTATAGAGGTGGTGATTGGTTGCTTGGTTACTCTACTCCTCCTTCTTCCAGCCACCTGTTGAAATGTCCTTGGTTCCCACAGGAAAACGCTATGTTTTGGCTACAATAGAATAGAATAGAATTCTTTATTAGCCAAGTGTGATTGGACACACAAGGAATTTGTCTTGGTGCCTACGCTCTCAGTGTACATAAAAGAAAAGATACATTCATCAAGAATCACAAGGTACAACACTTAATGATAGTCATCATTGGAGAAAACGCTAATCATTGTCTTTTAATGACCACAATAATCCCTTGCGGGGTGGAGTCTGGGCAACTGAATGGAGTTAGCAGAGCGTTTACTGGACGGATGCCCTTGCTATCGCCAATGTGGAGTTTTGCTCAGCAGATACCATATATTCTCAGTGTGCCCAGAGACAGAAATATCTGCCTCTACCTAGGCTCAAACTCACAGCCTCCTGATTGTGAGGTGAGAGCTCCACCTCTAGGCCACTGTACCACTTTTGGAGAAAACGCTAATAATCTCTTCTTATAAACCTCCAACACTGGAGGTTTTAAAGACGAGATTGGATAACCATTTGTCTGAAATGGTTTCCTGCATAAGCAAGGGGTTGGACTAGAAGACCTCCAAAGTCAGTGGTGAAATGTAAAATTTGTTATTACCGGTTCTGTGGGCGTGGCTTGGTGTGTGTGGGGGGTAATGTGACTGGGGGGGGCGTGGCCAACTTTTTTTTTTCCTTTTAAAAGCATTTTTTTTAGGTTGCAGAAAAAAATGCTTTTAGAAGCCTCTGACGATCCCAGCTGAGCCCTGCAATCATCAAAGGCTTTTTTTTTTTACTTTTAAAAGCATTTTTTTCGGCCAAAGAGGTTGTAGAAAAAATGCTTTTAGAAGCCTCTGACGATCCCAGCTGAGCCCTGCAATCATCAAAGGCTTTTTTTTTTTTAACTTTTAAAAGCATTTTTTCAGCCGAAGAGGTTGTAGAAAAAATGCTTTTAAAAGTAAAAAAAAAAAAAAAAAGCTTCTGATGATTGCACGGCTCAGCTGGGCATGGGGGTGGGGGCAGGGATTTTTGCTACTGGTTCTCCGAACCACCCTCCACCATCGCTACCGGATCGGGCAATCCGGTCTGAACCGGGAGCATTTCTCCCCTGTCCAAAGTCCCTTCCAACTCTGTTATTTTGCTAAATCACCACTATGCCCGCCACCATAAGGTCATCAAGCCTGAGAGAGGGGGGGGGGAATGTCCAGCAGTGATGGGATTCTACCTGTTTAACAACTTGTTCGGTGATTGCACGCTTCGGTTTAACAAGCAGTTCGCCTGAATTGGTCTGAACCGGTAGAATTCCACCCCTGATGTCCAGGGAACTGGTCATTGTTAGATGTCTCCATTGTGGTGAATCTTTTACTCCCTTCCGAGAGCTTTGCATATTTTAAAGTGTTTATAGTGGGGTTTTTTTTTCATTTTTAATCATGACTTTATATCTTTTTATAACGATGGTTTGCGTATCTTTGTCAGTTTTATGGATGGTTCTACACTGCCCAGAGTCGCTTCTGTGAGATGGGCGGCCGTATAAATGTGATTAATAAATAAATAAGTTAATAAGCCCAGCTGCAATGCAAGCACGGGCGATAAATATAAGAATATGACCCTCCTTGCGTGGCCATCCCACCATTTCTCCTCGCAAAGCCATTTCGAAAGCAAACTCTCTTTCGTTCAAAAGAAAGGAGAACTGACCACAAGGCAGTTGCCCCATTTTAAGACCATTTTTGCCACGTCGTTAAGTGAGTCACGCAGTCATTCAATGAATCTGGCTTCCCCCATTGACTTGGCTTGTCGGAAGCCGGGCTGGGAAAGTTATAAATGGTGATTGCCTGACCCCAGGAGGACTCTGCAACGGTCATAAGTACATGCCAGTGGCCAAGCGCCCAGAAATTTTAATCACGTGATCGTGGGCATGCTGCAATGGTCATAAGTGTGAAAAACAGCCATAATTTGCTTTTTTAAGTGCCATTTTAAGTTTGAATGGTCATTGAATGGAATGGAAGTTGAGCACTGCTTGCAGTGTAGGGTATTATTTTCTGCCTGGTCTTATCCTAACACTCGAGCAGTTCAAAGCAAGATTTAGAGTTCAACAAGGGGGGGGGAGTTATTGCAAAACGAAATATTTATTGCAAAATGAAACGAAATATTTATTGCAAAACGAAATATTTATTTCAAAACGAAATATTTTTATCTGCTCTGAGCTTCTGTTCCTATTTGTGCGACTATCAAACCTACTGTAGTTCTCAAACTACAAAACTACAGTAGGTTTGATAGTCGCACAAATAGGAACAGAAGCTCAGAGCAGATAAAAAGAAGAAAAAAAGGCAAAAAGCTACTCTTTGCTTAGTTTTAACATTGCAACCGCTGCCAGGTGCAAGAAATCAGGAGCCGGGATCGAGTTTGAAAGCACTACAAGTTTATTTCAGGCTACTTGTACCAAGAATCTGATCTACTGACGGTTGAAGCAAATTGACGCCGGATAAGAATCAAAGGTCTTTAAGAGGGGCTGGACTTCGGGTTTGTTACAGGGGCATAATGATTCCAAACTAATAACAGCCTTGACCCCACTCTCAGGCTCAGCCTGGTCATCTCCTACACCAGTGATGGCGAACCTTTTCGGCACCAAGGGCCCAAATTGGAATGTGCGCTGGAGCACCGGAAACCCAAAAACTAGCTGGCTGGCGCGCACCTGGTCTTTGGGTTTCTGGCACGTGCATACGCGCCGACCAGCTGATCTTTGCATGCACCATAGCTCCGGAAACCCGAAGACCAGCTGGTAGGTGTGCATGCGCATGTTGGAGCACCGGAAACCCAAAAACTAGCTGGCCGGCGCGCACCTGGTCTTTGGGTTTCGGGCATGTGCATACGCGCCGACCAGCTGGTCTTTGCACGCACCATAGCTCTGGAAACCCGAAGATCAGCTGGTAGGTGTGCATGCGCATGTTGGAGCACCGGAAACCCAAAAACTAGCTGGCCGGCGTGCACCTGGTTTTTGGGTTTATGGCGTGTGCATACGCACGCCAACCAGCTGGTCTTTGCATGCACCATAGCTCCGGAAACCCGAAGACCAGCTGGTAGGTGTGCATGCGCATGTTGGAGCACCGGAAACCCAAAAACTAGCTGGCCGGCGCGCACCTGGTCTTTGGGTTTCGGGCGTGTGCATACACGCCGACCAGCTGGTCTTTGCACACACCATAGCTCCGGAAACCCGAAGATCAGCTGGTAGGTGTGCATGCGCATGTTGGAGCACCGGAAACCCAAAGACCAGCTGGCGACAGCACATGTGCCAACAAGACAGGGCTCTGTGTGCCACCTCTGGCATGCGTGCCATCACGGTCCTACACTGTCCTTATTCTAAAACAGAGAAATATTTCCCAGCTGGACTTGAATCTAAGAAACGAATGTGGAAACTATAGGTGGCTAATGATAGCTTCCGTTCAGCTACGAGGACAGAGACCAAGGCTGAAAGAAACAGCCCCTCCTAGCCCATGTTATTCTTGAGTCTAAAATTTAAAAAAAAAACCGAAAGGCCTTCCTTTTATAATTGATTTTCCCGAGCCGCTACTACTACCAGTTCCATAATTATATCAGTTCCCATTTCTCTCCTGCACTGAATGCTACAATTCACATTTTAATAGGTGGATGCAATAAAACGAGGATTGTTCACTCTTGGCTTATGCTGGGTCTTTGATCAGGGAAGTGTTAATTACGCTTGAAAGTGAGAGGAACAGGCTAATAAAAAAGAGATCAGAGAAAGAGGCAGTTAATCTGAGCTCACCGTTGTTTTGCCTTGTGGGGTGAATCTTCCTTAATTCCCAGGGAGTCACCCTTCATATCTTTTAGAGATCAGGAGAATTAATGGTAGGAGGGGGAAGTGGCAGAACATGGGGGCAGAATCAAAACAGGAATCAGTCTAGAATCCCTATGTAGCCACAAGTGGACCAAGTCTAATTCCCTTTGAATTCTGTTGACTCTCTTGACTTCCAAACAGGTGTTAACCATTACTTGAGAGCAGTGGTGAAATCCATTTTTTTTTTTTTTTACTATCGGTTCTGTGGGCATGGTTTGGTGGGCGTGGCAGGGGAAGGAGACTGCAAAATCTCCATTCCCACCCTACTCCAGGGGAAAGATACTGCAAAATCCCCATTCCTTCCCCCACTTCTGGGGGAAGGATATTGCAAAATCTCCATTCCCACCCCACTCTGGGGCCAGCCAGAGGTGGTATTTGCCGATTCTCTGAACTACTCAAAGTTTCCGCTACCGGTTCTCTAAACTGCTCAAAATTTCCGCTACCGGTTCTCCAGAACAGGTTAGAACCTGCTGGATTTCACCCCTGCTTGAGAGATTTAGTCTGCTTGTAGCTACGTAGGGATTCTAGGCTGATCGCTCTTTTAACTCTGCCCCCTCCTTCTCCTTCACTAATGCCCAATTCACCTACTCTTACAGTAGGGGTGAAATGCTCCGAGGTCTGCTACCGATTCACTGCACACACGCATGTGCAGGGCGTGCCAAACACATGCTTTGTGCGCATGCCCACCACAGGCACTACCACGCAGCTTTGCTGGCCGAGGAATTCTGGGAGTTGAAGTCCACAAGTCTTAAAAGTCGCTAAGATTGGAGACCCCTGAGGTCGAGTGTTTGTGTGGTGTGCAAGATGAAAACTCCAGCCTTGTAAAACCAAAAGGAAGCGATAGCCCAGAGATTAAAATAGTGACACATTCATAAAATTCCTGCAGTGAGCACACTGGAGGAAAAGGCAGATATTCAAGGCTCGTTTTAAGGAGAGCAGAATCGGGATGACTCACACACTCGTGGCGGGGGGGGGGGAGGTACAATTCCAGAGGGTAGCTGTTGCAACAGTAAAATCACACCCTTTAGGAGCCATCTGATGATACACTTTTGATAATGAGACCAGAAGCATGCTGCTTTGGGCCGGATCTTACCAGACAGGCTGAAACAATGGTGGTGGTGGGGGGACTGTCCTTCAGATAGACCAGGCGTCCCCTACCCCCAGGGTGTGGCCCACTACTGGTCCATTGGCCATTTGGAAGCAGGCCGTGCAAGTGGCAGGCGAGCATGTGTGCGCACACAGCTGTCAGCGTTCCAAGTAATGCACCCAAAGAACGCAGAACTCCGAGGCAGGTCGATTCCTCAAGATTTATTGGTTGCATCATATTGGTGCAACTGGTGAAAACCGACTCTGAAAGTTCCCGCGGTTTTCACCAGGTTAAAAGTGAAAGTTTCCCCCCTCCCCTCAAGTTATCTGTCACATGGTCCAATGGAGGTGCTGGCCGGTTGCTTGGTTACTCCACTCCTCCTCTCCCCAGTCACCTGTTGGAATGTCCTAGGTTCCCACAGGAAAACTTTTTTATTTTGACTACAACCCCACACCCAGCTCTTTTATCTCCCCCTTCCCTGTCCCTTCTTCATCCTTGTGGCAACCCTTAGGCCTCAAACATGGCCTCAGCCAGGCTCGCTTCAGAGTTGACAACAGTTCCACCAGTGGTGGGAACCAAAAAATTTTTACCACTGGTTCTGTGGGTATGGCTTGGTGGGTTTGGCTTGGTGGGAGTGGCAGGGGAAGGATACTGCAAAATCCCCATTCCCTCCCCACTCCAGGGGAAGGATACTACAAAATCTCCATTCCCACCCCACTCCTGGAGGAAGGATAGTGCAAAATCCCCATTCCCCGCTAACCTGCTTTCCAGCTCCGTTCTTCTGTGCAGGGCAGCAATAGACCGACCACGCTGATCAGCTGGGAGGCAGCAATAGACCGACCACGGCAATCAGCTGGGAGGCTGGGAAGCAGCGTATAGATCGATTGGGTGCCCCAGCCTTACAGGCTAGGCCTCCCTGTAGCCCCCTGGGAGCCAAAACGGGGTGCGTGGGGACTCCTAGAAGGGGCAGACAGGGTCAGGGCCAACCAGAGGTGGTATTTGCTGGTTCTCCAAACTACTCAAAAATTCAGCTACCGGTTCGCCAGAACCTGTCAGAACCTGCTGAATACCACCTCTGAGTTCCACTTGCGTGAACTGCCGCTCTCACACAACCATCCCTTCCCTCCCCAAGCCGGAAAGATTGGGGACCGCTGAGATAGATCATCCCTATCCAGCAACTCCTGTCCTATCTTACGACCTAATTGTCAACTCTACTGGTAGGACATTTCCTCTGAATAATCTCCCCCCCCCCACGCCCTCCTCTTTTCTGTCCTCCTGATGGCTTTGTCCTGAACCGCCAGCCGTCTTTGCCGTTCTCCTTCCAGTTGGTATGATGACTGGCACAACTCCTGGGTGGGCAATAAATGATTGATTGTCTCTATCAGCATGGATTCTCCCTGGAACGGTATATTTTTAGTGCTCAATATTGTTTTAATAATAACTACATGCACCGTTTGGCAAAGCATTATTTGGGGAGTTGCACTAACAGCACTCCTGCTCCCCGAGATAAATCAGATGCCAAGCTAATTGCTTTGTGGGGTGGGGGGGTGAGGGCGAGGTAAGTTCTCTTCTACATATTGTGCTGATGTTCACCTTGTGCAAAGAATGGCCGTTTTATTCATTTCTCATCTCGGAGCCCAACGTTAAGTGTTTGGCCTGCTAAAGAAGGTTGCCTGGCTTCTTCCCTTTCTACAGGTAGTCCTCGACTTAACAACAGTTCATTTAGTGACTGTTCAAAGCTACAATAGCACCGAAAGAAGTGACTTAGGACTGTTTTTCACAGTTAGGACCTTCGTAGCATCTCCAGAAGGGACGCGGTGGCTCAGTGGCTAAGACGCTGAGCTTGTCGATCAGAAATGTTGGCCATTTGGCGGTTCGAATCCCTGGTGCCGTGTAATGGGGTGAGCTTCTGTGACTTGTCCCAGCTTCTGCCAACCTAGCAGTTCGAAAGCTCGTAAAAAATGCAAGTAGAAAAATAGGGACCACCTTTGGTGGGAAGCTAACAGCGTTCTGTGTGCCTTTGGTGTTTATTCATGCTGGCCACGTGACCACGGAGACGTCTTCGGACAGCGCTGATTCTTCGGCTTTGAAACAAAGATGAGCACTGTCCCCTAGAGTCGGGAACGACTAGCACATATGTGCGAGGGGAACTTTTACCTTTACCTTACCTTTAGCATCTCCAGGGTCATATGAACAAAATTCAAATGCCCGGCAACTGGTTCATACTTACGACCATTGCTGTATCCCAAGGTCATGCGATCCCCTTTAGCGACCATCTGAACAAGCAAAATCAACAGGGAAGCCGGATTCGCTTAACAACCGGGTGACTAACTTATCAATCGCAGTGATTCGCTTAACAACCGTGGCAAGAAAGGCCGTAAAATGGAGCAAAACTCACTTAACAAATGTCTCACTTAACAGCAGAAATTGTGGGCTCAATTGTGGTCGTAAGTCAAGGACCATTTGTATAGGTTCAGTAGATAAGCCCTACCTATCATGACCGATGGAGTGACTGTTGTCATGAATCTGGTGACTAAAAGTGTTTGAAGTCAGATAGTGAGATCTGTAAGACAGACTAGGCAAGGTCATCTCTTCGGTTGAGTATGTACCATCAAGTTGTTATTGACTCTTAGCGACCACATAGGTAGACCTTCGCCATGAAGATCTGTGCCTAACCTGGTTCTTCAGGTCTTCCAATGGTGCCCCCATTAACACTGTGACTGACTCCATTCCCCTTGAAGCTGGACATCCTCTTCTACTTCCTTCCACCTTTCCCAGCATTAGAACCTTCTCCAGAGATCTTGGTCTTCCCATAATACGTCCTACCGTTGGACAAAATAAGGCAACTGCCTCAGGCAGGCGATGCTAGGTGGAAAGTAAGCCATAATGAAGCCCACCCATCTTAAAATTGCCAAGATTGAGAAACACAGCTCTAGAATTAGGTGCCCAGCTTTTATTTTTAAGCCTGTGTGGCATCACCTTGGTCTCAGGTTGCGTAAGAGAAGAGCCAATAAAGCTGAGGTGGTGGTGGAGTTAAGTAAGTCACCAGCCTAGAATCATTACGTTCCCACAAACAGTCTAACTCCAGCCTCTCTTGAATTCTGTCGATCTATATCTGGCACCAATTTAGTATTGAACGTGGGTTGATTAGATTCTTATGTATCGGTTTGAGGAACAAATCTTAGCTGCAACTTAATGTATCTCCCTGATTACTTGCACCTGACACCTTGGCAATTGTTTTTTTTTTTTTTTTTTTGAATTTTGTTTTTTATTTTTGAACAGGCTCAAGGTTGACTCAGCCTTCCATCCTTTCTAAGGTAGGTAAATTGAGGACCCAGTTTGTGGGGCCAATAAGCTGACTTTGTAAAAATATACAAAAGTATGAAGGCTATTGCTTAGCACGTTGTAAGCCACCCTGAGTCTCCGGAGAAGGGCGGCATATAAATCAAATAAAAAAAAACAAAAACCAACCATCATTCAATACAATCACAGAAAGTGTGTCAATTGGTTAAGATTTTTTTGTGCTGAATCCCAAATCCAAAATTTACAAATCATTTAATTTCTCTTATTTGACGGTTTTATATCTCCTTTTATATTATTATTCTCATTTAGCAGTTATTTAACATAGGCTTATCTGTTTTCTCATGGGAGACAACTCGGCAGTTTTTGATTTGACAACAGATCCTTCCCTAAAACCTCTTCATTGAGTTTTTAAAAAGCTTTTCAACCGTTGGTGGGTATGTTTTAATCAGAACTCTGGAATTTGCTAGAATATTTACACGGGCATCTGCTTTCCTCAGCCTTCGACAGCCTGTTGAATTTATTTATCTTGGATTGTATTCTAGGAACTGGGTTTTCTTGAACAACAGCACTATTCCAACGAATATTTCCTCTACTCCCCCCTACCCCCACCCCCACCCCCAAATACTTCAAATTTGTAATTGCTGCTATTCCCATAGCAACTTGGTTCTCTCGGTTAGCTAGAAAATTCAGTTTGGGCCGTATGAGTCCCACACAGACCTGATTGAAAGGAAATGGGTTTCAAATGGCAAAGATTGCTAACAAGCATCTGGTTTGTAAAGCAGAGATGTGAAATTAGAAAAAATAATAACAAAGGAGATATTATAAAGGTGGAGACAGGGTATGTTCTAGACTGCATATCTAGATTTAGGTGTCATACTAAACCATAACATTAGATTAGATTAGATTAGATTAGATTAGATTAGATTAGATTAGATTAGATTAGATTAGATTAGGTTGGGTTGGGTTGGGTTGGGTTGGGTTGGGTTGGGTTGGATTAGATTAGATTAGATTAGATTAACAGAGTTGGAAGGGAATTTGTGATCTAGTCCATCTCCCCGCCCAAGCAGGAGACCCTACACCATTTCTGACAGATGGCAGTCTAGTCTCTTCTTGAAAGCCTCCAGTGATGAAGCTCCCACAACTTCCGAAGGCAACTTCTGTTCCATGGGTTGATTGCTCCCACTGTCAGAAAATTTCTCCTTATTTCCAGGTTGAATCTCTCCTTGTTCAGTTTCCATCCATTATTCCTTGTCTGGCCTTCGGGTGCTTTGGAAAATAGCTTGATCCCCTCTTCTCTGTGGCAGCCCCTCAAATATTGGAAGACTGCTATCCTGTCTCCCCTGGTCCTTCTCTTCACTAGACTAGCCATGCCCAGTTCCTGCAACAGTTCATCGTATGTTTGAGCCTCCAGTCCCCTAATCATGAAAGGCATAGTTCTGGCTTAGCAAATTGAATAAACTCAATTAGTCTCTGGCTATAAAGGCAGAAAGGAACAGGAGTATTCGTAAGGTTGTAATATATGTAAGATTTACACACAAGTTTTACATACCTACACACAAGAATCTGGTTAACTAAAGTTCAACACTAAAATGGTGCCAGATAAGGGTCAATAGAATTCAAGGGGTGACTGGATTTGGAGCGCTGGTGTGACTCTGAGCTGATGACACCTTTAACTCCACCTTCCAGCTCTGCCAGCTCTTCTCCTACACTAACTAACTAACTAAATAATTTTTTTTTTAAAGGAAAACTTCACAAATGCATTGCAAGGTCAGCTTTTATGTACTGAAGTCTACTTCATTAAAAGTGGCCTGCACGGCATAAAAAATGAATGCTGAAACAATTTTGTCAGTCTTGAAAGAGCCACAAAACTCTGTGTTGCAACAGAACAAGCTGTCCCTCTGGGGACACATCTAAACCATGTTGTTATGTCCTTTTTTTAAGGAAAAAAAAAGGGGGGGGGAATGCAAAGTGTTTCATAAAAGGATGGTATGGATTGGTGTGTGAACGCATATATGTAGAACTGGCATGGCTTGAAACATCTATACATCCTACGGTAAGAATAAATGAATTATGTTTTGGAAAATAATGTCATTCGGTGGATTGCTAGTTCCGAAGAAATTATGAATCTTGGTTTCGGACAGGAAACTAAAACAAACTAGGAAAGGAAAGGAAAGGAAAGGAAAGGAAAGGAAAGGAAAGGAAAGGAAAGGAAAGGAAGAGGGAAGGAAAAATAGAGGGAAGGGAAAGGAAAGGAAAGGTAGAAGGAAGGGAAATGAAGGGAAGGGAAAGGAAAGGAAAGATAGAAGGAAGGGGAGGGGAGGGGAGGGGAGGGGAGGGGAGGGGAGGGGAGGGGAGGGGAGGAGAGGAAAGGAAAGGAAAGGAAAGGAAAGGAAAGGAAAGGCAGAGGGAAGGAAAAATAAAGGGAAGGGAAAATAAAGGGAAGGGAAAGGAAAGGAAAGGTAGAAGGAAGGGAAATGAAGGGAAGGGAAAGGAAAGATAGAAGGAAGGGGAGGGGAGGGGAGGGGAGGGGAGGAGAGGAGAGGAAAGGAAAGGAAAGGAAAGGAAAGGAAAGGAAAGGAAAGGAAAGGAAAGGAAAGGAAAGGAAAGGAAAGGAAGAGGGAAGGAAAAATAGAGGGAAGGGAAAGGAAAGGAAAGGTAGAAGGAAGGGAAATGAAGGGAAGGGAAAGGAAAGGAAAGATAGAAGGAAGGGGAGGGGAGGGGAGGGGAGGGGAGGAGAGGAAAGGAAAGGAAAGGAAAGGAAAGGAAAGGCAGAGGGAAGGAAAAATAAAGGGAAGGGAAAATAAAGGGAAGGGAAAGGAAAGGAAAGGTAGAAGGAAGGGAAATGAAGGGAAGGGAAAGGAAAGATAGAAGGGGAGGGGAGGGGAGGGGAGGAGAGGAGAGGAGAGGAAAGGAAAGGAAAGGAAAGGAAAGGAAAGGACCCCCCAGAAAAAGCAGGAAAAAAAGGGATTTGTGGACCAGAATAAAATCTCTTGTTACAAATGACATTTCCATCTGCCTTTATGGCACTTCATCACCAAGTGTGTCCTGCGTCTTCTTTCCTTGTTCCTGTTTCCTTGCAGTGGCACCAACTTTTTTATAGGCATCATAGTTCAAACTGGGGGCCTGGGTAAAAACAGCCATCGTGATGATTCTGTCATAAATTGACAGCACAAGTGTGAAGCCAGAAAACTGACACTGAATCCCATACGGTGTAGCCCTGCAGAGCCAGGAGTCTTTCAGCCTTCAAGGCAATATGAGAAGATTGAACCGATGTTCTGGGAAGATGTGATGGGCCTCTTGGTCAGAAACTTATGGGGTCCTCTTCTCCCCTTCCTTCAGGGGATTGAAGAAACCCCCAATGATTAAAAGGAGTCCTGTTTTGGAGAGCACATCTTTTTTCTTATGGAGCTGGGTTCATGCAACACGTTAATTGGGCCAATCTTGGCTAAGTGTTGGTTTATTCCTTAGGGTGCTGTGTTCACTGTTTGATTTCTGTTTGAGTATCTTGAACAAACCCCAAACTTGATGAACTGAGTAAGAGTTATTGTGCTACTCCTTCAGTGTGAGAAACTTTTGAAATTCAGCAAACTATGCCCCACGATATTCTTCCAATCTTTTATTTTTTATGCATGCACTGGGAAGGAAGGAAGGAAGGAAGGAAGGAAGGAAGGAAGGAAGGAGGGAGGGAGGGAGGGAAAGAGGGAGGGAGGGAAGGAAGGAAGGAAAGAAAGAAAGAAAGAGGGAGGGAGGAAGGGAGGAAGGAGGGAAGGAGGGAGGGAGGGAAGGAAGGAAGCCAAATTTGATCATTTGACAGTGGGAAAGCTGGGAGGACTGGTTGTAAGTCACTTTTTTCAGTGCTGTTGCAACTCCAGACAATCACTAAATGAATGGGTGCAGATCAAGGTCGGTCTGTCTGTAGTACTCACTACTACTGACTGTAGTGAAACAAGAAACATTAATTAAACCATGAAAAGAAATATGGTAAGTAAGTAAGTAAGTAAGTAAGTAAGTAAGTAAGTAAGTAAGTAAGTAAGTAAGGAAGGAAGGAAGGAAGGAAGGAAGGAAGTAGGGAAGGAAGGGAGGGAGGGAGGGAGGGAGGGAGGAAGGAAGGAAGGAAGGAAGGAAGGAAGGAAGGAAGGAAGGAAGGAAGGAAGAAAGAAAGAAGAAATTGGCACAACTGCATCCTAAATTGCATCCTAAATCACGATCAACGGTGATCTCCTAAGACCACATCAAAGAATCCGTAGGGCTGTTTCTAACAGCTGTTGGAACAATGCATTCCCTTCTCAGCTCCCTTCAAACCTTCTGAAATTTAAGGAGAATGACTGACTAGAGTGATTTTGTGTGCGTGTGTGACCACCAGCCCCTCATTTAACCCTCCCTCTAAATTAAGCTTTATACGTAGATGATGGATAGCTACTCCAAGCTTGAACAAAATAACACCCCACTCTTCGTTTCATGTGTCTCAGCAGATGCCCTTTCAGGGAGTACAAAATTTTATCACTCATTCAAAAATGAGATCTTCTGCCAGGCTAAAACTGCCCGGCTTCTCACACTCATTCAAAGATATTATTAAGGCATGATTGACAGGTTTGTATCCAACCCAAGTTTATTTTTAGCAACTCTAGCAAGCAGACTCGATCTCTCTCTTTCTCTCCAGTTCCATCTTCATAAAGACACTCATTTCCTTCTGTTTGTCAAGCTGTATTGTGTTTCTCAGTTTCCACCCCCCATATTGTTGCCTCGCCTTTTTTATGAACCGTCGCATTCTGCTGTGAGGAAAGGGGGAAAAAAACCAAAAAGAAACCAGGAGAAGGTAGATGAACAGATGCTTCCAGGAAAAGCACAAAAATCCAAGCTTGAGAAGGAGATCAAGAGAGAAAACTAGAACCACCAGGGAACTCATCTGGTGGGGTTTGAAGTTTTCCCCCAAAAAAAGATTGGGCAATCATTTATTTGTCTGGGATGGTATAAGGATTCCGTGTCAACTCGCAAAGTATCCCTCCCTGGCCTGCTCTCAAGTTGCCATAGGCCAGGAGAGATGGGAAACTGGCGAAATTGCACAGCAGCCAAAAACAGATGCACATTCCAGGCTTATCTCCCTCAAGGCTGTATCCCTGGGGTACCTACAGCAGCCAAAGGGAAACGGGTCCAAATGGCTCTTTGAGTGTTTAAGGTTGCAGACCCCTGCCTTAGTTGATAGCGGTGGAACCCTGTCAAATTGTGAATCAAATCTGAAAGACGAATAATATCTAAGCTCCTCCTACCTACGCCTCAAAGGGAAATAACCGTGTCTTATTCTAAACTGAACTAAAATGAACGTCTATTCTAGGAGCTCAGCTTCCAATCAGTCCACCGATAAATGTGTTACAAACAATATATGAATTCAATCTGGATTCCGATGCATAATAAAATTAGCCAGTCTGCTTGCTAAGGGATGCTCTGTGTATCATTTCTTCTCAGGATATGATATGATATCCATCCAATTTCTGGACTATTATAACATCTCAACAAGCATGGGTAAACTTGACCAAACGGAGTAATATCTTTGCTATCTAACATAGACACTGGAAGTAAAAGAGAAAAAAAGGAACTTTATACCTTGGTACTCAATATGTTTGTCAAGTTTCCGAAAGATGCCCTAATTAATTCATGAGCCATGATCCAAACTTCAAAGGAAATATATTCATTTATTAGGAGCTACATTCCGGCAATACTCGGATGCAGTTAGGACTGATCCTACGTAGATTTACGTTCTCCTATGACCCTGTCTCTCCCCTCCTCTCTGGCAATGTCATAAATCACATTCTCCAATTAACCACTTTGGCTGGCTGTGAAACCTAACACCCTCCTTCTGATTGCAGTCAGAAAGAATGTATGGAATTCACTTCAGTTCTCCCTCCCTCCTGCTCATGGCAACTTGAAAGCTTTGCAAGTTGACAATGTTATCTAGGGATTCTATTAAAGAAAACTAAAAATGGTTCGAAAAAAAAAGAAAAAAGAGTTTTCTGCCATTTGTAGCATTGCATTTATGATTCTGGCTTAATACTCCTGTGCTGATAGTTTCTCTCCACGTGGAAAAGATTTACCCTTGCCGAACGCCACATTCCCAACATTTCAAGCACAAATATTCGCAGGTGACAAGTCCCATTAGGGAAGTATTTTGTATTTTGTTTCGCCAACAAAGAAACGTAGGAAGTCGAGTTTTAATAAAGGTAAAAATGTCTAATTGGCCTCCCTGTGGCGTAATTAGGACCCAGCCTCTTTCCAAATTCTCTTTAAATGTGTACTATAAATTTCAGTTTTATACCGGAACTATCTAGCATATTGTAATTCACTGCCAAGGGATCCTTAGAACCGTGATTCGGCTTGGAATCTACAGGGGTCCAAACTGTGTAGATTTTCAACGTGCTTCTCCCTGCCCCCAATTTAAGAAATGTGAATGTTAGTCAGGAGGGTTTAAAATCCAGAATTTGCTGCTTTCATTTAGGTTTGTTGACCGAGCCACCAAGCAATGCAAAGCCGAAATTATCCCATCTACAATGGTCACCCTGATCAACTGAAAAATACTGTATTTTTCGGAGTATAAGACACACCTTTCCCCCACCCCCAAAAAAAGAGGGTGAAAATCTGGGTGCGTCTTATACTCCGAATGTAGCCCCGCCCAGCTTCTCAAACGGAGGTTTCAGAGGCTGAAAAAAGCATCAGAAAAGAAGAGAAGCCCCCGAACAGAGCTTTGGAGGCTTTTTTTTTTCAGAAGCTCTGTTTCCGAGGCTTTCAGAGGCAGGAAAAAAAGCAAAAAAAAAAAAGCAAAGCACAGAGCTCACAACCAAGGAACCTGTTGCTAAAATTCACCTCTGGGAACAGCTGATTGGGGGTATTCTGGGAGGCCGATCCACCTGCCAATCAACTTTTTTTTTTTAATTTGATTTATATGCCACCCTTCTCCGGAGACTCAGGGCAGCTTACAATGCGTTAAGCAATATTCTTATTTTCCTCCCCAAAAATGAAGGTGCGTCTTATACTCTGAAAAATATGGTATCTCTCCCTCCCTCCCTCCCTCCCTCCCTCCCTCCCTCCCTCTCTCCCTCCCTCTCTCTCTCTCTCTCTCTCTCTCTCTCTCTCTCTCTCTCTGGCACATACAGGTAGTCCTCAACTGATGACTATAATTAAGCCCAGAATTACAGTCATTAAGTCATGCTGGTCATTAAGTGGGTCACTGCATGCCCTTACCTTATTTTACCAGGTTTTTTTGTGGCAGTCATTAAGTTAATCCATTGTCCATAATGGGTGTTTTTTTGACCGAAACTGGAAGCAAACACCAATTTATGAATGTAAACATCGTAAAGCATGGCCTCATGACTGTGGCATGTTGCAAAACGTCATAAATGCAGGCTGAGCACCCTAAATACAATTTACATAACCATTTGGGTCATGGATGGGTGCTACTTACCTTTACTACTGGTTCGCATCGTGCCCGCGATCACCTACGCGCAGATCACCTATGATGACATCTGGGTCAGTAGGAGGAGCCTCCCACTGGTTTTACTACCATTTCTTGCGAACCGGTCCGAACCGGGGGCAACCCACCACTGCTTCAGTCACTAAGCGATCAGTCATAAGTCAAGGATTCCCTGTATAGCACAGAAATAAAGTCATCCTCAATGACTGATGAGTCTGATCTGGGGTTTGAATATATTTTTCTCATCCAATTTTGCCCCACGCCAAGTGTACGGGTGGCCTACCGTTTCTCAGGGATCACTCCCAGCCAATCTCTGTGTTTTCTATTTTGTATTCCCCATCAAAAAGGGGGCATGATGGCTCAACGGTTAAAGACACTGAGCTTTTCAGCTGGAAAGCCGGCAGCTCAGGTTCGAGACCCGACACCATGCGACAGGGTAAGTCCCCATTCTTGGCTCCAGCTGCTGCCAGTCTAACAGTTCGAAAGCATGAAAATGCGAGTAGATAAATAGGTACCACTTCAGTGGGAGGGTAACCGCGTTTCATGCACCATGAAACGCGGGTCAGTGGGAGGAGCCTCCTGCCGGTTTTACTACCTGTTCTTGTGAACCAGTCTGAACTGGGGGCAACCCACCACTGGTGGGGACTATTATTTTTATTTTTTTGTCTGGATGTCATGGCTCTTTTACACGGGTTGGTGCGTTTTAAAAACACACACCTACACACACACACAGTGAAATGAGATGTGGGAATGAGACTGCTAGTTACTCTCTGTCAGTTCAAGGAGAACCTCTACCTCATCAAAGGCACAATCCCTGCAGCTAATTTGGGATTATTGTTCCCATCTTTTCTTTTTTTAAAAAAAACTCTCGCTTTTGTGGCTGATGCTATTAAGGCAGGGCTATTATACTTCAGCCATTCTTTCTGCAAATGCCATCGAATCTCAAGTGAATCGTGTTGCACTCCAACGTTACACGTGCTTTGTGTTAGAGCCAAATGAAAGGAAGTTTTTGTGCAAACGCCATGCATGCCAGACGCATCTTCCTCTCCCTTTAGGAGCATTCATCCAGCAGAGAGGAAAGGCTGTTCTAAATAATAATAATAATAATAATAATAATAATAATAATAATAATAATAATAATAATAATAATAATAATAATAATAATAATAATAATAATAATAATAATAATAATAGTATAAGAAAGAAGTAATTGACCAGCGAGCTGAAAATTGGAAAAGCATAGCTCTGCATGGCCAATACTTGAAAAGTATTGAAGGCAAAGCTGACCAGAAACTAACTTGGAACTGGTTAAGATCAGGAGTACTGAAAAAAGAAACAGAAAGCTTTATTTTGGCAGCTCAAGAACAAGCCCTAGCCACAAACTGCATGAAGGCAAAAATTCAACATGTTACCACCAACAGCAAATGCCGCCTCTGCAATGAGAAAGATGAGACAGTCGACCACCTGATCAGTGGATGCAGCAAAATTTCACAAACTGACTACCTACAACGCCATGACTGCGTTGCTAAGATCATTCACTGGAAATTGTGCCAGAAGTTTGGATTTGAGTACAGCAAAAACCACTGGGAACATCAGGTTGAGAAAGTTTTAGAGAATGAGAAACTCAAGATCTTGTGGGACTTTAGGATTCAGACTGACAGGCACTTGGTCCACAACACACCTGGCATAACAATAGTTGAAAAGAAAAAAGTATGGTTCATTGACATTGCAATACCTGGTGATGCACGGATTGAAGATAAGCAGCAAGAAAAAAATCACAAAGTACCGGGACTTGCAAATTGAAGTTGAGCGACTGTGGAAAAAGAAATCGTGTGTTGTCCCGATTGTAATAGGAGCCCAAAGGGCTACCCCGCTATTTAGAAATTCTAAATTTGCTGGACTTGAACATTTTGACTCTACAAAAAACCACCTTACTCGGAACAGCTTACATCCTCCGACGATACCTTAACAGTTCCTAGGTCCTTGGTTAGGACTCGAGCTGCTGAGCTATTAACCAACCTCAAAGGCTGTGAATCTCACTAAAGATTAACCAATAATAATAATAATAACAAAGTGAGAAAGGAAGAATCTGTTGTCTTCCAAATTCCATTATCTGTGTTTTAAACAGCATTGGTTTCATGCAAGCCTTCTTGGAGAATGATCCAATTGTGGGGCTCTCTGAACTTGGCTGTTTTTTTTTTTTTTGGTTTTTTTGCAGATGTTTCAGGACCCAACTAGGGAATATCATCAGTGGTAGAAGGGAATAGGGTTTGTGGAGAGGAGGAGGAGGAGGAGGAGGAGGAGGAGGAGGAGGAGGAGGAGGAGGAGGAGGAGGAGGAGGAGGAGGATTATGGAATCCTCTGAGCTTGGCTGTTTTGTTGCAGATGTTTCATGACCTAACTAGGGAATATTATCAGTGTATTGTAACATCGTGGCAACCAAAACTGAATGCCATATTCCAAGTGTGGCCTTTCATTGCAAGTGTTAACCTATTCATTTCTGCACATTCACTCCAGCCTTTAAATCTGGAAAAGAAAAAAAGAAAAAAAAACCCAGATCAAGAGAGTGCATCGGTTTGCAAAACAAGATGCATCAATGGAAAGCCGGTCCAAGCAAAGGATTCTTTTGAAGCTTGGCAGACCTTTTCTTTCATATATATAAACACCCTCTTTCAAATCTGACCCTGATACACAAGATAAAAAGAAGGTGTCCAATCCTTTGGAGAGAAAGTGGATAGGAACAATCTCAGGAAGAAAAAATAACCCAGCTCAGGATTGTGAGGAATTCTTTCAAAAGGAGAAAGACCGAGCAAGAATTGCAAACAATTGTCTGTAGGGAGAAGTCAACTGAACCCTGCAAAAAACACAAATGCAACGAAAACCTGAAAATAATATTGGGGCGGGGGGAGGAGGAAGGAAGAAGGTTAACTCGCCACATGTAAGTACATCCGAGTAACTTGGATTTGTAGAGACGGTGTTGAGAAACGAAAGGTCAGGATGAGCTAAGTTTAGAGATGAATGCTAAGAACAACACAACCTTGTTTTCAGAGCAGTTCAGAATAACAAGCGGGGGAGAAGAAAGAGTCTGCCAGCCGTTCCTGGAAAATGCCAAAAGGCTAAACAGGTAACAAAAGAAAAAGCCATAGATATTCAACTTCTATTTGGGCTCAAGCTTTTCGGAGAAGAGAAAAAGCCTTAGGTGGGACTGTTGCGTTGAGTTTGTGGAAGGCAGAGGAAGCCAATCTCGATCGGAACACAATCGAAGAGAGGTGGGCCAGTGGTGAAATCCTCTGCAGGTTGCCACTGGTTCACATGCCAAAGGTGCACAGAACGCTCTTATTTTCCCACCAAAGGTGGTCCCTATTTTTCTACTTGCAATTTTTACGTGCTTTCGAACTGCTAGGTTGGCAGAAGCTGGGACAAGTAACGGGAGCTCACCCCGTTATGCGGCACTAGGGATTCGAACCGCTGAACTGCCGACCTTTCGATTGACAAGCTCAGTGTCTTAGCCATAGAACCATCGCGTCCCTTTTAATTACTTGATAAGCTGGTGGTAAATCAGCATTCCTGTTTCACAGGCTTCAATCCATTCCCTGGCTGTTTTTGTGCCTGCTCATCCAACAATCTTAGCAACTGCAAAATTGAATGCATGTCCTTGTTCATGGCAGTGTGAGGCTACCAATGAGTTCGGGTCTCCTCGTCAGACCTCTCACTTGTGTTCTTGCAATTTGATGGTTAGCTTCCTCCCCATTTGTCCTACCTAGTCATGGGGCAATTCTCTTCTTCAGGGATTTGGGAGATTAGACGGAGGTCCTGAGTAGCCCCTCTCAGCTGGGTATTTAGACATTATATCCTCTCTCCCTCCATCCCTTATTTTCAAAATCCACAGGGGACTAGCACCCCTTCCCCAGGCAGTACGGTTTGAATTCATAGCCGTGGAACATCGCTGCCACTAAACCTCCCTTAGATTTATTTCTTTCCCTTTGTAAAGGCAAAATGGGATGTGATTTATGACTTGGCCTTCACGGGAAAGTGTTTATTCCATCAACATGTTAATCAAGGGGATATTTTTTCATAATACTTCTATTGTTCTGTGGAATTCTGGAGAGATTTGTCTACTGGTGATTTTCTTGCCATCTTCCCTGCTGAGCTTTCTCTACCGCTACACACAAACACACGCATGCACACACACACACACACACACACACACAGAGAGAGAGAGACAGAGACAGAGACAGAGACAGAGACAGAGAGAGACAGAGAGAGACAGAGACAGAGACAGAGACAGAGAGAGACAGAGAGACAGAGAGAGAGAGAGAGAGAGATCATGATTTTCTGCTTCTAGTCCTTCCCAACCTTAGAAATCTGGGTTATTCATCCCAGCAAGGCTGATAATTTCTGGCAAGCCCCTGTTTTCCTGCCGAGGCACAATATACACCAGTGACAATGGATTTAGTATTTAATATTGATTTGCTACCCTCCAGTTGTAACCTGAGCATATGCCATCACAGCGTCCTGATTCCGTAGCGCGAAATACAGTTAGTCCTTGAATTTTGACCATAGAATGGACCAGAATTTCCATTGCTAAGCAAGTCAATTGTTAAGTGAGTTGTGCCTGATTTTATGTCCCCTTTTATTTCTTTATTTTGCCACGGTTGTTAAACTTACCGCTACAAGTGTTTAACAAAAAAAGAGAGGTAAAGATAAAAGTTTCCCTGTCCAGGTTGTATCTGACTCTCGGTTTCATGGCTGAGGGAGCCAGCATTGCCCAGAGACCTTTTCGGTGGACATGTGGCCGGCAAGGTTATATGCCAAAGGTGCATGGAATGCCGTTCCCTTCCCACCAAAGTGGTACCTATTTATCTACTCGCATTTACATGTTTTTGAACTGCTAGGTGGGCAGGAGCTGGAGCGTGGAACAGGAGCTCAACCCTGTTGCGCAGTGCTTGGGTCTTAAACCCAGGCTGTCAGCTTTCCAGCTGACCATGTCAGTGTCTTTAACCACTGAGCCATCACACCCCGAAGATTAAGAGAATCTTTGGTTATAAAGTGAATCTGGCTTCTCCCCGTTGATTTTGCTTGGCGGGAGCTAGCTGGGAAGGTTGCAAAAAGTGACCCCATGACCCCACATGGCCCCTCTTCATCTCCAGTTTTATTCCTTGCCGTTTGTTGATCCCACCACATCCTAGAAGAAAAAGCAGCAGTGAACTAACTGAAGGCTGTCTTCTCAACGCGTGACATAAAGATCTGTTATTTCTGTGTTCCTGCTCTTTCTTATCCCTCTGGGTCCTCCCAACCAATTGTAGGTAGAGACTGGCTTCAAAAGAAACAGAAACACAAGGACGATGGTTGTGTAATGAGCACTCCTCTCTCCAAAAAGAGGGAAAGAATCACTGAGCATGCCAACCTCATGGGTCCCCAAGCAGAGTTTCTCCAGCTCAGGCATGAGGGCAATAGCAGAGGGAGGAGGAGGAGGAGGAGGAGAGTGACAGAAACATAGTTTGCAAACAAGAACATATCCTTCCTTTTCAACCCCCCTTTTCTAGCTTTCTGGGAATGCATAATAGCACCCTCTTGAAGAGGAGAGGAAGAAGAGAAGTAGACAATAGAATGGAAGGGATCTTGGAGGTCTTCTAGTCCAACCACCTTGGAAGTCTTCTAGTCTAACCCCCTGTTTAGGCAGGAAACCCTACACCATTATCAGACAAATGGTTATCCAACATCTTCTTAAAAACCTCCAGTATTGGAGCATTCACAGCTTCTGGAGGCAAGTTGTTCCACTGATTAATTGTTCTCACTGCCAGGAATTTCCTCCTTAGTTCTAAGTTGCTTCTCTCCTTGATGAGTTTCCACCCATTGCTTCTTGTCCTGCCCTCGGGTGCTTTGGAGAATAGCTTGATTCCCTCTTCTTTGGGGCAGCCCCTGAGATATTGGAAGACTGCTATCATGTCTCCCCTAGTCCTTCTCTTCATTAAACTAGATATACCCAGTTCCTGCAACCATTCTTCATATGTTTTAGCCTCCAATAGAACCATTTTGCTTTTGATTATATCATCTCTCCAGAGTTGGTCAGATCTTGTTCTCGCAATCAGCCATGGCTTTCTATACTTCTTTCCCACTTCCATTCCCACAGAACCTACTGGGTGACCTTGCTATTCCATCTTGAAGAGTCAACAAAGAAAATTTAAGTCCGGTCATCTATTTACTGTATATTTAGATTTTGCTGAGTTCCTCTGAACCAGAACTCCCAAGTAAGCATCAACCAAACTTCAAGACTCTTCAAATTATTCAGGGTCTTCGAATAATACTCTTGGCAGATAGTATATATGTTGACTCTTTCCTTCTTTTGAACTCCCTGTTCTTGGAACACAAATACAAGCCAAGCATGACCTGCACATGATGTTCTCAATTATAGCCCTGGGTTGGTAAAGAACAAGCTGGCGATACATTTTTATTTATCACATTAGAGGTAGATCGCATCTTTCCTCCGAGGAGTTTAAACAATATCCAACTCTCCTCTCTCCCTACTCATGCCTCTTAGAGCCTTCATCCAGGGGTGGGATTCAACCAGTTCGGACTGGTTTGGGAGAACCGTTTGCTAACTTTATATCTGGTTCACTGAACTGATAGTTGAAAGGACTGACTGACCCTGCCTGCCCCACCCCGCCCCGCCCCTCCCCTCCCAGGAGTCTCCATGTGGCCCATTTTGGATGCCAGGTTAGTGCAGGGCCTCCGGAGCTTAGGGAGGGTGAAAACTCCCCCCCCCCGCCATAGTGCAGGAGGCCAAGTAGGCCACGCCCCCCATGGCCACACCCATCCAGCAACTGGGCAGAGAACCAGTTGCTAAAATTTTTGAATCCCACCCCTGCCTTCATCCCACACCTGAGACAGGTACTAAAAGTATGATTATAGAAGATCCTGGTGGGGGACACCCTTCATCATTTTCTCCATGTATTTAAAGCTACATGGAAGCAATACTCAAGGAGTGGAGTTCCCAACATGGCGTACAGGGGTGTGAGTGGACAGCCAGAGACTTCCTCTTGAGCCGCTACCAAGATTCCTGCCAGTTATTCATAGACAATGACCAGAAGACAGTGTTGGGGATAGATGTAGCAGTGCCAAACAACAGCATCAGGAAGAAGGGGGAGGAGAACCAGAGATGGAAGGAGGAACTGCAGAGGTTGTGGAAAGTCAAGGCCAAAGTGATCCTAATGGTAGTAGAACTCAAGGTTGTGATTCCTAAACTGGGAGATCCCAGAAGCAACATCGAGACTCTGTTTTTCAGAAGAACATAATGTTAGGAACATCTAAGCTCCTGCCCTAAGAACCCTCAAACTCCCAGGCTCCTAGTAGAGGACCTGAGATTGAGGAAGACACAGACCAGCCATAAAGGTGAGAAGGAAATTTATATACATACTGGAAACCAAATTTGACATCAATAGCAATCAGCTGTAGAAAGTTAGCACCCACCCCTCGCCTAGAAGAATGAAATATTTTGAGAAATATTAAAAAGGCAGAATATTATATTTTCCTAAAGGAGAAATGTGCTGTTGGAAAGCGGGCCCCCACCTTTCTTACTAGCCCCAGCAGGACTGGGCCAGCCTATCTACAAGACAAAAGACCTTCAGCTCCAGGGTGATGGGATTAAGACATGAACCTCCAGGACATAATAGGATTATCTATCAGCAGAGCTCACAACATGGCACAATCACCTGGGGACATTGCATCACCCTCCAAACTTCAACCAAACTTAGCTCAGACAAACATGACCTCTACATGGCCCCATGAGAGTCTGACTACAGCCAATAGAATACATTTCTTGCACAGGAACAGGAAGCTCAAGGGCAAGGCCCAAGAGAGGGTATAAATAACCCTCACTGTCCACTCCATGTGGTCAGCTTTCCAGAACCATATGCTTGGTGGTTCTGCTTCATCAATAAACCATCTTTCCAATCAGCCTCCATGTTTCCAGTATCTTTCTCCCTGCTTGGACTGAACCAGATGGATATTTCTTCCAACACAGCTAACAATAGGGAAGGATCCTACTGTTGTTTTAGACTTTACAGAAAGGGTGACTCTATTTCCATGGGCCTCTTAGTCTAGATCTGTGATGGCCAACCTATGGCACGTGTGCCAGAGGTGGCATGCAGAGCCCTCTCTGTGGGCACGCGTGCTGTCACTGCAGCTCAGCCAGCTGATTGTTGGGTTTCCAAGGCACACATGCACACCAACCAGCTGGTCGTTGGGCTTCCAGGGCTCTGGCATATGCATATGCATGCATGCGCCTTCTGGATTGGGCACTCTGTGCTTAAAAGGTTCGCCATCCCTGGTCTAGATAATTAATTCTAGCTTTTTCCTAAAAATAAGATGGTTGCCAGGAAGTTCTGATCATAACAAGCTCAGAATCTCTTCCCATCATTATCGGAGAATATGGAATGCATTTATAGAGCCTAAATTGCTTAGCTCGGCCTTTTCCTCGCTTGCTTTTTCTTTTTAATCTTCTTCAAACGTCTGCCATGTTCTCGGGCCTCTCAGCAATCAACCCAAGCACTTATACCATAAATATAAATATAAATATATATTTATGGCTGTTGACAGATCAGCTCTTTTTTTTTCCTTCTTTTTTTTTTTTTTAACAAGCTGATTGCCGAGTAATGGTCCACAATGGTCAACTGATGTTTCATCAATGGGAACTAATGGACAGAGATGGCCTCTTGATAGCCTGAGATTATTTTCAAGCGCTCCAGGATAAGATGCCCATCAGACCTTGAAGAAAATAATAGTGCTGAAGGAAGGGAGGAGGAGTTGGGTGGACAGAGAAAGGGCAGAATAAACAGTGTGGGTGGGCCAAGAGAGGGAGGGGGAAGAAGAGAGTTTAATTGGAAGAATTCTCTGTCCTTGGAAAGATGCCATATACTGGACAACGGCTGAGTTTCTCTTATGATGATTATTTATTAATCAATAGCTCTAAAGTTACTGTAGGTGTCCATAATTGTTTCCTCAAAAGAGAAGGGAGGGAAGACTAAATAACGGTTGAATTAGGTGGAGAAATATAGGAAGAAATAAAAATTTTGGAAAGGAAATTGGATATACCTTTATGTGTTTTTTTTTTGTTTGTTTGTTTGTTTTTAATTTGATTTATATGCCGCCCTTCTCCGGAGACTCAGGGCGGCTTACAATGCGCTAAGCAATAGCCTTCATCCTTTTGTATATTTATACAAAGTCAGCTTATTGCCCCCACAACTGGCTCCTCATTTTACCCACCTTAGAAAGGATGGAAGGCCGAGTCAACCTTGAGCCTGGCGAGATTCGAACCTGCAGTAATTGCAGGCAGCTGGTCTTAATAACAGGGTGCTTTAGACCACTGTACTACCAAGGCTCCTGTCAAATGTAAATAAAACAATTAGAATAATATAATACATTATAATGGTATAGATATGATATATTAGAAGTATATGTACTGTATAAAAGATATACTAAGATAAGAGAGAGAAAATGTATAAGTATGGATTACCGATGTGAAACTGTTGAAAAGAAGAAAATGTTAATATCTTTTTTTTGTTTTTTAAACTGTTTAATAAAAATATTTTTAAAGAGAGAGAGAGAGAGAGAGAGAGAGAGAGAGAGAGAGAGAGAGAAGGGAGGGATTGTTTTCCTTCGGTGCACGTTTCCCCTGTTTGCAGACTTGACTATCATCCCATCGCTTTCTTGGTGTCGGAAGAAATATTCATCTGGCTGGCTTTCAGTTCCAAGTGAGGAGAAAGACACTGGAAACATGGAGGCTGATTTGGAAGATGGTTTAATTGAGGAAACAGAACCACGTAAGTTTGTGGTCCTGGGCAGCTGGAGGGGAGAGCCGTGATGGGATTCAAATAATTTAACAACCGGTTCTCTGCCCTAATGACGGGGCTGGGTGGGCGTGTGTCCATGGTGGGTGTGGCCAGGGGTGTGACAAGCAGCATTCGGCCTCCTGCACCCCCCTGGTAGTGGCCAAAATTGAAACCCACTACTGATGGAGAGGGAAAGTTCTAGGAACCACATGCTGCTGTTGACCTTTTTCCCATGGTTGTTAAGCAAAGCACTGAAGTTCTTAAGTGAACCGTGCAAGTGTTAAGCAAATCCAGCTTCTCTCATTGATCTGGTATGTCAGAAGCCAGTTGGGAAGGATGCAAACATTGATGTCATGCTCTTGAGATACTGCAACCGTTATAAATACATGCCGGTAACCAGGCAGGCATCCAAATTTTGAACATGTGGTGGTGGGAATGCTACAACAGTTGTAAGGGCAAGGACCGGTTGTAAGTCGCTTTTATTGGTGTTGTCATAACTCCGAATGTTCAGTGAAGAAACGACTGTAAATTGAGGTCTGCCTGTATTGTTCGGCACTGCCAATTGCAGTAAAACATGAAACAATAATTAAATTCTGAAAAGAAGGAAGGACGGAAGGGAGGGAAGGAGGGAGAAAGGAAATAAGGGAGGGAGGGAGAAAATGAAGGGAGGGAAAATAGAAGGGAGGGAGGGTGAAAAGAAAGAAGGGAGGGAGGAGGAAAGAAGGAAGGAAAGAAGGGAGGGAGGGAGGCAGGAAGCAGGGAGGGAGAAAATGGAGGGAAGGAGGGAGGGAGAAAAGAAATAAGGAAGGAAGAAAATGAAGGGAGGGAGGAAGAAAAGAAAGGAGGGAGAAAATAAGGAAGGGAGAGAGGGAGTGAGTGAGTGAGTGAGGGAGGGAGGGAAGGAAGGAAAGGAGGAAGGAAGGAAGGAAGGAAGGAAGGAAGGAAGGAAGGAAGGAAGGAAGGAAGGAAGGAAGGAAGGAAGGAAGGAAACCCACCCAGATAAAAAGAGCTTTGGAACATAATCCAGTTTAAATGTTAGAAAGCCAGCGGGAATTAATTTCCCTTGTTGGTGGGAAAAAACAGACCTTATTCTAGATCTATTCAGGTACACATCGAAAGAAATGGAAGTGGAAAGGAAATAACCAGCACAACAACAACAACAACAACAAGCATCATTAACATCATCTTGGCTAAGAAAGAAGGGATGACGACGACGATGATGATGATGATGATGATGATGATGATGATGATGATGATGATGATGATGATGGGACAAAAGCAAGGGACAGCTCTCACCCCACAGGAGAAAAACCCGTACTTTGAATATTCCAACCTTATCCCCTCGCTTCCCTTGTCAATTCCGGAGATCAGGAACTGGTATTAAGCATTCAGTGATATCCTTCGCTGCCCTTGATGACTGCACAGGCTGTGCTATTGTTTCCCAACAAAATGCCATTTATCAAGCAGAGATAGCGTTGAATGGGCACTTTGGTTTGCATCCAGTTGCGGCGATTACCTGCCATGGCCACAAATCAAAGGGGACGCCCTGGTTGGTGAGGCTCGCAGGGTGAGGCCGAGCGGTAGGGGCAACGCCCAAGGGTGGAATTAGGATGAGTCCTGAAGTTCAGCTGAAGGCTTTGTGAGCCCTGCATGTGTAGAAGAGGAAGAAGTAAGAAAAAAATGGAGTCCAAATGAAGGAAGTTATGAAAGAAGAGCTGGCGAGTGGAACACCATCTAGATGTCAAGATAATAGAAAACGAGAGTTGGAAGGAGCCTTGGAGGTCTTCTACTCCAACCTCCTGCTCAGGCAGGAGACTCTATACCACTTCAGGCAAATGGTTGTCCAATCTCTTCTTAAAATCTTCCAGTGTTGGAGCATTTACAACTTCTGGAGGCAAGTTGTTCCACTGATTAATTGTTCTCACTGTCAGGAAATTTCTCCTTAGTTCTAGGTTGCTTCTCTCCCTGATTAGTTTCCACCCATTACTTCTTGTCCTACCCTCAGGTGCTTTGGAGAATAGCTTGACTGCCTCTTCTTTGGGGCAGCCCCTGCCTTCTTTTGCCTTCATATCACCCCTGGTCCTTCTTTTCATTAGACTAGACATACCCAATTCCAAATTTCTCCTTAGTTCTAGGTTGCTTCTCTCCTTGATGCGTTTCCATCCATTGCTTCTTGTATTGCCTTAGGTTGATGCCCTCTTCTTTGTGGCAGCCTCTCAAATACTGATACAATGCTACCCTATCATGCCTAGGCCTTCTTTTCATTAAGTTGTGTTATTGTTGTTAGTTGCGAAGTCATGTCCGACCCATCGCGACCCCATGGACAACATTCTCCAAGACTGAGTCCTTCGGGAGTAGGGCGGTATATAAATTTAATAAAACAAACAAACAAACAAACTTCCTGTCCTCTACCATCCTCTGGAGTCCATTTAAGCTCACGCCGATTGCTTCAGTGACTCCATCCAGCCACCTCGATCTCTGTTGTCCCCTTCTTCTTTTGCCCTCCATCGTTCCCAGCATTAGGCTCTTCTCCAGGGAGTCCTTCCTTCTCATTAGGTGGCCAAAGTATTTGAGTTTCATCTTCAGGATCTGGCCTTCTAAAGAGCAGTCAGGGTTGATCTCCTCTAGGACTGGCCGGTTGGATCGCCTTGCAGTCCAAGGGACTCGCAGGAGTCTTCTCCAGCACCAGACTTCAAAGGCCTCAATTTTTTGGCGCTCTTCTTCATTAAATTAGACATACTGAATTCCACACAGCTGGATGAGATGAAGAAAGCAAGAACATTACAGATTTCAATGGGTTATCGCTTTTGTTTGTCTCGGAGTAAACAGCTTTTGAACTTGCAACTGGAATTTCCTAGCCTCATTGCTAGCAAATTCTTTAAAGTAGAGTTTCTTTGAAGGAGTTGAAATGCTGCTCCCCAGGTTACTTCCTACCCAGGCATGGCTCCTGTTTATGAGAATAGCTACCACCAGACTTTCTTTTAATCTTGTGATAATAGAAGTCTCCTCTTCCCTTCCCAGGCCCTTAATTCCTCACATCAAGGGCAGACCTTCAATTCTGTCAAATCCTTTCTCTTCTCCTACATGAACCTCACACAGCATTCGTCTATCTATGGAGATTCTCAATCATTCAGGTCATGGTTTTTCCTAAAGGTGCTTTAGACTTCTCAACCCACAGACATTCTCTCCTTATACAGTAAAAGTGAAGTAAACAAGATGGGTCTTCAGAGTTCTCCAGAAGATTGTCAGGGAAGATGTCATAGTTGAGGTAAGATGTTCCATCACATGCAGAGAAGAGCCACAAAGATGATTAGGAGACTGGAGGCTAAAACATATGAAGAACAGCTGCTGGAATTGGGTAGGTCTAGTTTAATGGAATGAAGGACTAGGGGTGACAGGATAGCAGTCTTCCAATATCTCAGGAGCTGCCACAAAGAAGAGAGGGTCAAGCTATTCTCCAGAGCACCTGAAGGCAGAACAAGAAGCAATGGGTAGAAACTCATCAAGGAGAGAAGCAACTTAGAACTAAGGAGAAACTTCCTGACAGGGAGAACAATTAATCATTGGAACAACTTGCCTCCAGAAGTTGTAAACACTGGAAGTTTTTAAGAAGATGTTGGATAACCATTTGTCTGAAGTGGTGTAGGGTTTCCTGTCTAAGCAGAGGGTTGGACTAGAAGACCTCCAAGGTCCCTTCCATTATTCTATTCTATTCTATTCTATTCTATTCTATTCTATTCTATTCTATTCTATTCTATTCTATTCTATTCTATTCTATTCTATTCCATTCCATTCCATTCCATTCCATTCCATTCCATTCCCTGTTCTGTTCTATTCAATTCCATATTTTCTCTTCTCTTCTCTTCTCTTCTCTTCTCTTCTCTTCTCTTCTCTTCTCTTCTCTTCTCTTCTCTTCTCTTCTCTTCTCTTCTCTTCTCTTCTCTTCTCTTCTCTTCTCTTCTCTTCCCTTCCCTTCCCTTCCCTCCCCTTCCCTTCTATTCTATTTTCAAAGAGGTAGCATGCTGTTCTTCCTGCATCTCTGATTTCACTAGGGAAGGCATTGTCCACATCCCCATTGTGGCTGAATACATGGAATTGGGATAACACAACATTTTTCCATCCGGGGTGTCTGCAGTGCTTGGCTTACTTGCTCAGCTATAGCAGACATAGGATGGTCTACACTCCACCCAGCTACCTTGAGGATTTGTGGCAGGACTTCATATACTTTTCCCAACCAGGATCCTTCAGGGCCAAGTGCCTCATGCCAGCATCCCGGAGTTCAAGCCTTTTTGCAGCACCTGGTATGCAGCTAATATGCACTCTGCTTTCAGATCATTATGAGTTGCTGTATCATCAGGAAAAGGACTCTGGGGTGAACTAAAATGGAAAGCATGCTAAGCATCGAGCTATTTCCATCCACTATCAAACTATGTTTTCACCATCAGTCTGGATAGACTTGCAGAGCCAAGTCAGACATTTCTCAAGGCTGTCCTCCTCTTCCTCCTCTCTTAGTTTGAATGGATATCCTGTAATTCCCCCCCCCCCCACTCCTACCTGTAGGTCAATGGAACCTACTACAATTCAGTGGGAGAACAGGTGTTTTGCATGACAAAGCACCCAAATGGGTCATTTAGCATGAGAATTTTCCTTGTTTGCTCCTTAGTCCCTTACAAATGCTTTGAAACAGATGGGACGGGAGGGGAGAGGAGGGGAGGGGAGGGGAGGGGAAGGGAAGGGAAAGGAAAGGAAAGGAAAGGAAAGGAAAGGAAAGGAAAGGAAAGGAAAGGAAAGGAAAGGAAAGGAAAGGAAAGGAAAGGAAAGGAAAGGGGAATGAAAACAGGGAAGAGAAGGGAAGGAAAATGAAGGGAAGGAAAGGGAAAGAAGGGAAGGGAAGGGAAGGGAAGGGAAGGGAAGGGAAGGGAAGGAAAGGAAAGGAAAGGAAAGGAAAGGAAAGGAAAGGAAAGGAAAGGAAAGGAAAGGAAAGGAAAGGAAAGGAAAGGAAAGAAAGAAAAGAAAAGAAAAGAAAAGAAAAGAAAAGAAAAGAAAAGAAAAGAAAAGAAAAGAAAAGAAAAGAAAAGAAAAGAAAAGAAAAGAAAAGAAAAGAAAAGAAAAGAAAAGAAAAGAAAGAAAAGAAAAGATTGAAGGAAAGGGAAGGGAAGGGAAGGGAAGGGAAAGGAAAGAAAAGAAAAGAAAAGAAAAGAAAAGAAAAGAAAAGAAAAGAAAAGAAAAGAAAAGAAAAGAAAAGAAAAGAAAAGAAAAGAAAAGAAAAGAAAGGATCATTTTCTACAGCATCACAGCCCTGAGTCTGTTCATCCAGCCACTTTCCTTCCTGCACCTTCTCTACTTTTGCAGACTTTGTTGGGTGTGGAGAAGCATTACAATAAGAGAAGGAGAAAAAGAAAAAAAAAATGGTTCTGCAGATAAATATGCAGATAATATTTGACAGGACCTCATCTTTCTCTGTGGCACCAAAGCTGAAGTTATCTTCCCGAAACTGAATCGGGGAAGTTATGTCTTTATGCAACTGAAGCGAGAACATTCAGTCCAAAGAACTTCTTCGCTTTCTGGGTGTATTTATCATTGGCTGTATTTCTTCTGCGTGGGCTCCTTGCAACAGGCTAAGCTGCAAAGAAGCAAAAACAAAACAGTAAGCCCAACCAAAGCTATCGCGAAATAAGTTTAGCCTGGTCTCCAAATGCACCTGCTAGATCTTTGATGGAGCAGATAAGGCACATTGCATGTGTGAACAGGTAGGTTTGGGCAAATCAGTAGCGCCAACAATCAGTTGGCCCTGCCCACCCGCCCGCTCTATCCTGTCCTTTATTTCCTGCTTTGTAGCTCATCTCCATCGCGTGGCACAGCTGATTTCCCCTCCACTCGCTGTTCTACTTACCGTTGCTGACTTGGAAGGTAAGCAGCTGAGCTTCTAAATGCTCCATTTTCAGCACCGCGTGCAAGCGCCTTACACACGCTCACTCACAGAACTAGTTGTTAAACAGGCAGCATTCCACCACTGGTTTCCACATAAAGTCCATAAAAAAGACCGCTTGGCCTAGTGGTGAGGACACTAGAGTAGATACCAGGAGACTGTGAGTTCTAGTCCTGCATTAGGAGCTATGGTAATGCAGTGGTTAGAATGCAATATTTCTATATTTCAAAGAAAAACCAGAAAGTCCAGTTGCCTCTTGAGAAAGCACGCCTTTTGGGACAACCATGAGCTGGATGACTGAGAATCTCCAGAGACAATATGTCTGTCGAACTCTGCCCACAGTCAGGAGTTCGATCTTGATTGGCTCGAGGCTGACTCAACTTTCCACCCTTTCCTTCGGTAAAATGAGGACCCAGATTGCTGGGGGCAATATAGCTAAACCCTGTAAACCGCTTAGAGCAGGGATGTCAAACTCCATTTCATTGAGGGCTGCATCAGGGTTGTGTTTGACCTTGGGGGGGGGGGGGGCTGGGGTGGTGGTGGCCAGTTTGACGTTACTCGTGTCAGGGGCATCTGTGGGGGCCCGAGCGCTCTGCCAGCAAAAACAGGCTCCAGAGTTTCATTTTCGGCTGCGACGGCCTCCTACAACCCTCTGCCAGTGAAAACGGAGCTCTGTTTTCACTGTAAGAGGCACTCCGGACTGGTTCTTTGGTGTTTCCAGGGTGGTCCTGTGGGCCAGAACTAAGCACCCTGTGGGCCGAATCCAGCCCGCAGGGCTTTGTTTGACACCCCTGGCTTAGAGAGTCCTGTGAAACACTATGAAGCGGTACCAGTAGTGGGTTCCACTTACCTTTGCTACTGATTCGGAACTGTGGAAGCGCATAGTGTCCATGATGATGTGCAGGCGGGTAGGCGGAGCTTCCCACCACTGCCACTACCAGTTCGCCTGAACCGGGGTGAACCAATAGAAATTCACCACTGAGCGGTACATAAGTCTAAGTCAGGGGTCGGCAACCTTAAACATTCAAAGAGCCACAAAGGTCCTAACTGGAAACCCGTATTCAATTCTGGAGCCAACCGGAAGTCTGGTTCCCCTGTCATAGTCTCCTCCTAGCATGGTGTCCTTTTTCCTCTGCTGACCAGAAGTCCAGTTCCCCCACCATAGAGTCTCCTCCTAGCACGGCATCTTTTTTCCTCTACCTGTCCTAACTGAAAGCCCTATCAATTGTGGAGCCGACCAGCAACAGGGAGCCACAAGGGAGTCACAGCGGAGGGATGAAAGAGCCACATGCGGCTCCAGAGCTGCGGGTTGCTGACCCCTGGTGTAAGTGCTATTGTTATTGCTCTTTGGACACAAACTCAGCCGGGTGACCTTGGACCAGTCCTTTTCTCTCTCCATCCTAGGAAAAAAGAAAGCCAGGCAAGTCACTTCCAAAATCTGGCCCAAAAAAAAACTTCAGGGGCCTCTCATTTTCCCTTACATGTTGACTCAGTCCCATCTTCTGCAGAATCTGAGCAGCGGCGTCTGTTTTGCAAGCTGCGAGCCAGAGAGTGCAACCTATCCCCACCTCTCTCTCTCCCTCATCCTTCCTGACATATAAACACCTCTCTCCGGTGCAATGTGCCACTGAACTGGGGTTTAGCAAAAAGATATTTGGAAATCAGCAAGATGTGACAAAGAGCTTGAGGGAGAAAAGGAAGCGGAGTGAAACGCTTTGAGCAGCAGTGTTAATGCCTGTTATGGTTGCCGGAGGGGGAGAAATGAAAGTGGGGGGGGGGAGGAGGAGAATTTATGTCCCAAACTCAGAAGGGATTCTCTCTCTGGATAGGGAGGGTGGCGGAGGGGAGAAGGCATAATGCAATGACCTTTGGAATAAATCAAGTGCTATCAGCACTGCGGTTCCTACTCCCCGTAATAAACACTACATCTACGTCCCCTCTCTTTTTCACCCACCCCCTTTCCTTGATGTGACATAATTAACAAGGATGAATTGTTATTACATGAAAATAGATGATGTTGCTGCAAGTTTACATAATAAACCGGAGCGTCAGATCTTCCTCTCAATGAGCTGGGCAAGCGCCAGGGTGTAAAACAGAAGAAACAGGGCTGAGCAGGTAAGGAGCCTCCGTTTCTTGGGAGCGGAAATAGTCTGGGAACAGATTGGTGGTGGGCTCTAACTTGGAGGCTGTGGGTCTCCACCTCTATGCAATGACTAAGATGGCCCATTTGTCTCTTTGGTGGGGGTCTCAAGGGGGGTTGATTCCTGACGATTCATGCAAACAGCACGGTCATGACAGCCACTGTCAGGCCTGCCCCATTCTGGGTGTTTAGGAAAGAAAGACCCTCGACTCCATTTATAGCGAAAGGTATACTTCTACTAAAGCCAAGTGGTTACAGCATAAGAAAAGCCAGATCTGAATATTCCCGCGTAATTCCCTGAGAAAGGGGATAATGCATTGCTAGCACTGAGGATATTACCTAGTTGGGTAATGAAACATCTTCAAGAAAAGCCAGATCTGAATATTCCCATGTAAAGCCGATAATTTTCCTTTCTCCCAGGCCCTTCCCCGCCCCCCTGGTTATCTTGCTAGTGTCCAATAAAGTTCAAATTTATTGTTTTCATAACAATCCTACATTTGGTGCCTCTTTGGTGGCCGTTCTTATTCCATTCCCACGCCTGTGTCCTTGGATCGTTCAGTTGTAGTCTCTGGTTGGCACTTCTGGTTCTTGTCATCCTTCCCCCTTCCCGCGTCCTCTTTTCTCCCCCTCCCCACATTTATGGCAGGCTGCCATCAAAGCGAAGCATAGCCGAAGTCTCATCTTCTCCAACATCAGCAACTTAGGAAAAACTAGTTGGAAGGGGCAAGCTGCTCTCCAGCCCCATCTGTTTTGTCAGATTTGTGGGTGTTTCCACATCTCTGCCCTTTTCAGCTCCCCAAATCTCAGCATGAACAGCTTTGTAGATGGTAGGCTTAGGCCGGCCAACTAAGGAACTACCACTTCATGGCATCCATACATCTCCCTACAATGTGACATTTAGTTCTTGGGCGCATTAGCTTCCCTTTATGACTTTCAACACCTCCCTCCTGACCTTTTTCATTGCCACACCAAGAGCGGCCAAAGTCCCCGGTGCGTACCTGGACACCTTCAAGCCCTCTCGTCCTGCATTATTTACTCAGTGCTCTTGGTGCAGACAGGTAAGAGGAAGGATTGCTTTTAATAACAACCTGAACCACAATGGCTCGGTTGCATGGAGAGAAGCGGGAGGCGTATCTGCCGACAGGTTCTTTAAAGCAATTGCCCAGGATGGTTCTGAGAAATAATTCCAGCTTGTAAATGTCAGGGGCTTAGCACCATCTGCATCAACACAACTGCTTTTCTTGCCCTTTGAAGAACGAACACGAGGAAGGGTTAGATCAGGGGCGTCAAACTCGATTTCATTGAGGGCCACATCAGGGTTGTGTTTGACCTCGGGGGGGTGGGGGTGGCCAGGAGGCATCACTCGTTGAGGCTCTGTTTTTGGCTGCAACAGCCCCTTGCAGCCCTCTGCCAGTGAAAACGGAGCTCCCCGACAGAGGCCTGCAGGAAGCCATCGCGGCCAAAACCTTTTTTTTATTATTATTTTTTTAAAGCATTTTTTACTACCTATTTGCCTGAGCCGGTAGTAAAAAATGCTTTTAAAAAGTTTTCTAAAAGGTTCCCACACTCGCCACAGCTGATCACCCACCCACCCCGCGCGCACGCTGTTCTACTTACCTGTGCATTTGGTGCATGCGCGGCTAGCAAACTGGTAGTAAACCGGTTCAGATTTCACCACTACCAACAGAGTTACTCAGTAGGCACTATTGAGAGCCAAGCAGGAGAGGCTGTGCCAAATTAAAAAAAAAAGGCTGCTTAGCCCGCAGAGATCTGCCGTTGAATCACCTGGAGCTGTGATCAACCCAGAAGTTTTCTTATCGTGTCAGATGCCATCTCCCCAGCTTCCCTTTCAGGCCACGCTTGAGGAGAAACTCTTGTTAGCTCTTTCCCTCCCCTACCTGGCTCACTAGCTGGGAAATAGCACCGAGTTTTCCAAACAGAACAATTTATCCACATATAGAAGCCCTGGAGACTTCTCCTAAAACTTCTTTGGAGACGTCTAGTCTCTTCCCTCTGCTCAGATGCTCAAGGAATGCAAAATAACCCAAGGATGGGGGAATAACAGGAAATGAGCGTCTTCATCCTTCATTCTGTTCTCTCTATCTATCCTTCGAATACGGTCTCTCTAAATCCTCCTATGCTGTATAGGTAGCCTTCTATTGGGAGCTGACCAGAAAAGCAAGCAAAAGGAAGAAGAAGATAAGAAAGCTGAACAATACCGACTAAAACTGGCATCATTCAGAGAAGCTAAACAGAAACAAACGGAAGAAAACATATATCTATCTGGATTCAGTGGCCAGAAAACAAGCCTTCAGAGAGATCCAATTAAGGGTAGTGGTTAAAGGCACCAGGCTGGAAATCAGGAGACCATAAGTTCTAGCTTTGTCTTGGGCAGGAAGCCAAGTGGTTGAGCTTTTTTTTTTTTTTTTGATTTGATTTATATGCCGCCCTTCTCCGGAGACTCAGGGCGGCTTACAATGCGTTAAGCATTGTGCCAGTCACTATCTCTCAGGCATAGGAAGGAGTCAGTGGCACACACCACTTCCAAAATCTTGCTGAGAAAACTGAAAGGACTTCTCCTGGCAATCACCAAGAGTTGACACTAATGAGAGGAGAGGAGAGGAGAGGAGAGGAGGGGAGGGGAGGAGAGGAGAGGAGAGGAGAGAGAGAGAGAGAGAGAGAGAGAGAGAGGAGGAGAGGAGAGGAGAGGAGAGGAGAGGAGAGGAGAGGAGAGGAGAGGAGAGGAGAGGAGAGGAGAGTTCTTCAGAAGGTACTCAAAATGAGAAGGAAAGGAATATGGCCAGAACCATGGATGAATTCTGGTAAGAACAATCATGAATACCATGGCCGTGCTTAGCAACATAAATTCTGGTCCCAACTGTGGTTATAAGATGAGGACTACCCATATAGCTTTCTCCAATCTGCTGCTCTCCAAGTATTTTGGACTTCAGCTCCAGCCACTACAAGCTGTTGAAGTTCCAGCCAGGATTATGGGAACCGAAGTTTAACAGCTCCATAAGAACAAGAGGGGCAAAAGCTCAGAAGAGAAGTTATTATCTCATGGAGCCTACGAGTCTAAAACAACTGGGTATCAAATCTTGGCAACTTTAAGGCCTATGAACTTCAACTCTCAGAATTCCCCATTCAGTATTAGTTGATTGGAGAGTTCTGGGAGTTAAAGTCCACGGGTCTTAAAATTGCCAAGTTTGGACACCCTTGTTGTAATACTGTCAAAAGTGGATCCAACTAGGAAGAAGTGGGGGAGGGAGGAGACTATGCATTTATTAGGCTTGGTTGGTGCTTAAAATTATATCACACACACACACACACACACACACACACACACACACACACACACACACACACACACACCAATGGTAAATTAAGTTCTACAGAGGAATTATTGAGTCTGTCATCTGCACCTCTATAACTGTCTGGTTTGGTTCTGCAACCCAACAAGACAGACACAGACTCCAGAGGATAATTAGAACTGCAGAAAAAATAATGGCTACCAACCTGCCTTCCATGGAGGACCTGTATACTGCACGAGTCAAAAAGAGGGCTGTGAAAATATCTACAGACCCCTCACATCCTGAACATAAACTGTTTCAACTCCTACCTCAAAACGACGCTATAGAGCACTGCACACCAGAACAACTAGACACACGGACAGTTTTTTCCCGAACGCCATCACTCTGCTAAACAAATAATTCCCTCAACACTGTCAAACTATTCACTAAGTCTGCACTACTATTAATCTTCTCATCGTTCCCATCACCCATCTCCTCCCACTTATGACTGTATGACTGTAACCTTGTTGCTTGAATCCTTACGATTTATATTGATATTGTTTCCTGATTGCTTATTTGTACCCTATGACTATCATTAAGTGTTGTACCTTATGATTCTTGACGAACATATCTTTTCTTTTATGTACACTGAGAGTGTATGCACCAAGATAAATTCCTTGTGTGTCCAATCACACTTGGCCAATAAAGAATTCTATTCTATTCTATTCTATTGGTGCTTTAAATTACATCACACATACACACTCCAGAATGGTATATTAAGGTTCTGCAAAGACAGACACTTCCCATGCTACCCAGCACCAGCCTTCTCCTCAATTATCTTAGCACCTCATTCCATGCATCACTTACTGTGAGACGGCAAAAAGTTTTCACCAAGTTTCCCCCGTCTAATTAAGAGACTCACAGATGCTGGATAATCAATCCCTCTGCTTTCTTAATTAAAGCAATGGAGGCAATTTTCAAACTCTGTTTGAGGATTAATTTTCACCGAAAGTCGGTTTCGCAAGAAAAGGTTTGAGATGTGTTTGCTTAAGAAGCAGGAAGCATACGATCCTGCAGGGCAAAAAATTAGGATTGTTGAATGTTGTCGTTTTACGGCTACCTTCGCAGAGTCGCGACACCCAAACAATCGCTCAATGACTCCAAAAAAATCCGAGTTTCCATATTTCTTGAATTTAATAAGGTAACAGTTCCCCTCTCACTTATGTGCTAGCCGTTCCCAACTCTAGGGGTCGGTGCTCATCTCCATTTCTAAGCCGAAGAGCCAGCGCTGTCCGAAGAGGTCTCTGTGGTCATGTGGCCGGCAGGACTCAACGCCAAAGGCGCACGGAACACTATTCCCTTCCCACCAAAGGTGGTCCCTATTTTTCTACTTGCATTTTTTACGTGCTTTGGAACTGCTAGGTTGGCAGAAGCTGGGACAAGTCACGGGAGCTCACTCCGTTATGCGGCACTAGGGATTCGAACCGCTGAACTGCCGAACTTTCGATCGACAAGCTCAGTGTCTTAGCCACTGAGCCACCACATCCCTCAGAATCTAATAGTCATCCACATATTTGGAATCAATAGTTACATAGAAAGTTTATGAGCTTCAGTCAAATGTACACTCAACAGGAGAATCCTGTTTGGATGCTGATATGGCAATGAAAGCATTTCACGTATCGCCTAATTATAATGTAAGCTTGTGATGAAATCTATGACTCAGTTCCCCAGGGACATTAACTATGTCATAAAGATGTCCAGAGAAGAATAAAACAAATCTTAGGGGTCTAGACATTCACACACACACACACAGGAGTGGCCTGCTGGGGGTTCGCAGGGGTTCGGGAAAACCTCTAGCTAAGATTCTGTGCAGTTCAGAAAACCCCCCAAATCCCACTCCTGGCTGGCCCCACCCAGCTCGCCCCTCCCAGGAGTCGCCACACGGCCCATTTTGGATGCAGGTAAGTGCAGGGCACGCGCGGAGGCTCAGGGAGGGCAAAAAACGGGCCTACCAGAAGTTCGGGGAGGCCGGAAACAGGCCCATTTCTGGCCTCCAGAGGGCCTCCGGAGCCTGGGGAGGCTGTTTTTGCCCTCCCAGAGGTTCAAGAAAAGCCTCTGGAACCCGGGGAGGGCAAAAACGCCCTCTCCCCCATGATGCAAGAGGCTGACTAGGCCACGCCCACCACCCAGCAACTGGGCAGAGAACCCCTTGCTAAAATTTTTGAAGCCCACCCCTGCACACACACACACACACACACACACAAATGTAGCTAGTTCCTGGATTCGATCAAGAGCATGCAAATCACTCAAGATCTAATTGGAATCATCCACTTGATTGGATGAACTCTGCTTGATTCAGGTTATTGATTGAGGTCAATGGGGTTGAGAACTTCAATTTGAACTGTCTCAATCCATTTTGGGGGGGGGGGAAGCATCCATGGCTTATAGAGAAGACAACGATGAGAGAAGCGACAACATCTATTAGCCAAAAGACAACATTGATTCGCGAAAGGACAATATCAATGCTAGAAAAAAGACAAGATCTACATTGATTGCTGATTGGAAACCCTTTGTGGATCCCCCTTTTTTTTTTTTTGATGGGAGATTCTTTGGGGCGTCTTTGAAAGTGAAGCAAGCTCTGTTTCTCCTAGTCCTTTTTCTCTATATCCCATCAGCTTGGTTCCAACCTGCCAGTGGCATTTGAGTAAATCATATTTTACACCTTGTCATAAAATCCTTTCCACTCTCCGCTTCCTCCTAAAACTTGCTGCCTCTGTTAGAACGGTAAGGTCACCGATCAGATAATGCAAGCAAACCAGTCGCCATGGAATTTTCATTGTGATTCACTGACGGTGGTAAATATCAAAGAGCATTTCAACAGAGGTGCCACGGAGAGCCACGAAGCCCACTTTCAGAGGAGCACAAACTGTTTCAGCCATGTAAACTAGGTTAACTCTTTCCTCCTCAGCTTGAGACTCTACGCAGGCAGTGACAGCATATTCTATCTTCACATCAGCTGAACAGCTTCTCGCCTCCTAGTTGCTGAATTCCCAGTAGATCAGTCAGATGTAGGAAGATCTTGGAAGAGCTTCCTGATACCCAAGCAAAATTTCCTCTAAGGCCAATGTTCCAAGATGTTTGAATTGGAGGTTCAGTAGACCGATCCAGCCCAACCCTAGCCTTCCAGAGGCTGTGTGTGTGGGATCCTTGGTGCTCTCTGAGCTTGGTGATTTTCTTACAGATGTTCCATTACTCAACTAGGTAACATCATCAATACTAGAAGGGAGTGGAGGAGGAGGAGGGGGGAGGGGGAGGAGGAGGAGAACTGTGGGGTCTTTGGTGCTTTCTGAGGTTGGTGGTTTTCTTGCAGATGTTTTATTACCCAGCTAGGTAACACCACCAGTGCTAGAAGGGAATAAGCTGTTGTTGACTGTTAGCTTGTCTGCAATTGCTGGTTCCTTGATTGGGGTATTGTTTACATCTTGAAGGTTGGTTTAGTGTTAATCTTGGTGTTAACCTCTGCTCATCTATGTATTGATTGCTGGTGAGGAGGCGTTTTGGTCTTTTTGTTTCCTTTTTTGGCTTTTTGAGTGGTTTGTAGGTGTTGTTTATCTTTATGTGTCTGTTGATGGCAGATTTGTCTAAGTGCTAGGATTCCAGGAATTCTCTGGTGTTTTTGGACTTGGCTTGATCTAAGAGGGTCACAACTTCCCACTTGAAACTACGGTTGAGCCTGTCCACATATTGTGAAATTAAGAAACGTTCATTGTGTCTTCTGACTGCTAGTTAGTGTTCATGAACGCACTCTGCCAGCAGGACTAGTCAGCTGTAAGATGATAAGGGATGGAGAAATATCTTGAAGGGAAGATATGAAAAGCTGGTTTAGCTCCTCAAAACCTACTATATGCCATGATGGTGTATAAGCATCCTGATATCATTCAATGCAGGGGTGAAATTTACTTACCTTTCTTACTGGTTCCGAAGCACATGCGCGCACATTTTCATGCGCAGAAGGTAAAAAACACATTACTTCCTGGTTAAAACCAGGAAGTAATGACACCTGGGCAGGTGGGTGGAGCTTTGCTCCGCCATCGCTACCAGATCACCGAACCACCGGCCAAGATCGCTACCGGATCGGACGATCCGTTCTGTTCCGGGAGCATTTCACCCCTGATGCAATGCCTATGATGTCATCAGCCATCTCCTCTGTAGATACTCACAGCTTAAATGATTTACTCCTCTCCAGCTGTGAATTGACCCACCCATCCATGCAATCATGAAATAGTCCCTGCTTGTTCTTAATCCACAGAGCTTTTTCATCATTTGTTACACTCATTTGTCCCCATAATTAAATCAAAAATATTATCTCTTTTTTTTGGGGGGGGGATGAAATTTCTGAATAGATCTTTTATTGAAAATGAAACTGATTTACCTATTCCAAGCTATTAACTTCCAAATGCCATCTTAAAGTTTAAGGCAAATTGTATTTAGCTCCTTGGTTTTGCTGATGGAGATGCCTGCTTTTTATATTCCCATTTTTTTTAAAAAAAAGAATGCATCTTTTTACTCTCTAAACCATATTAAAGAAAGCGTTCTCGTGGAAGCAGGCAATATATTATATTATGGAAAAAAAATTGCTGAAGGAACATCGGTTTCCCAGGTACTGTATTTTTATGTTTCTTTCGTCTCTCTCTCTCTTTTTTTTTTTCCCTTCTCCAGTTTAGGTAGAAATCTTAATAAGGAAAGCCGGAGCATAAAGGAATCCGTGATTTAATTGGAATTGATCGAAAGCACAATGTTATCACAACTTGTCATCGTAGTGTGGGACCGGGAGCGATGTTATGCAGCCTGCGTGATTAAACGCTCCGTTATGTTGTGTTTATTAACATGATTCAATGGAACACAAAGGCAAATGTTAAACAAACACACGCACACTCGCTCCATCATGCTTGTAAGAAAACAGAGATCTTGTTTCGAAGATCCATCTGGGCAGTTACTATGATTCAAAGAAACTCGTGTGTTTAAACCGTACGGAATCCAGCAAGGAAATCAAAGCGCTGCTAGTTTGCATTGCAAATGTTGTGTGAGCAATGTCCTCGCAGTTGTGAGGTCCTTGGTGCTCTCGGCAGCTTGGTTGTTTTCTTGCAGATGTTTCATTGCCCAACTAAGTGATTATGAGCCAGCCGTGTGCTGCAGCTGCCCAAAAAGCCAACACAGTCCTAGGCTGCATCAACAGAGGGATAGAATCAAGATCACGTGAAGTGTTGATACCACTTTATAAGGCCTTGGTAAGGCCAAACATGGAATACTGCATCCAGTTTTGGTCGCCACGATGTAAAAAATAACGTGATCTTGATTCTATCCCTCTGTTTTTCCTTGAAAAAACTTTCAAACGGCTTCTTTGAAAAAGTTCCAGAAGAGTGTTGAACCAATTTCAATAATGTGAAAATCCACCCAATTATTTATTTATTGATTTATTAAATGTATTTATATGCCGCCATTCTCCCAAAGGACTCAGGGCGGCAAACACAAGTTTGATTTTAATTTGGTATTGTATTGTGATTTGTATTGAAGTTGTCATTTTGTAAGCCGCCTTGAGTCCCTAGGGAGAAAGGCGGCATATAAATCGCAATAAATAAATAAATAAATAAATACATAAGTTAAGAAACAAGTACAATAAAATCATAATTTAATCCAAATAATTAATTAGTGGTAAATAATAAAGCCCGGAATCAGTCTCAGCCTATTTGTTTGAAAAGCCAAGTCTTCAAGTCCCGACGGAAGGAGCGGAGATCAGGAGCCATCCGGAGCTCAGTAGGCAATTCATTCCAGAATTATTATTATTTATAATTATTCCTTTCTTTTCGGAAGGTTCCCTCCATCCTGTGTAGAAACCTTTTGGTATGCTAAGTAAGAGAGAGAGAAAATAAATAAAGAAATGCTTAACTCCCCTCCAAGGAACCATCATACAAAAGATGAGGGGTAGACTAAGCGGTAAGACATCCTACCCTGTTTCATCATAAATGCGATGTAAAAAAGAGACTCCGGAAAGCTTATCAGATAATAACATCCAGGATGAAATTCCTCACGCTTCTCGTTTTTTTTTTCTGGGTCACCTTATCAGTGGTTTCTTCGCTGCTGACCTCATGGGAATATGTTTCTTTTCGAGATGCTGGGGAGTTTTAGCCCTAACGTGCTTAAGAAACGTGACTGTTTTTTTTGTATTCCTCCAGCAAGACCAGAAAACTCGTTGGCTAATCTACGAATTCGCAAGACCATAAAGGCGCATTCGGTGATACAACATAGCACTCAAAATCAACATCCAGCTTTGCTGATCTAAATAACGTTTCTTAAACTTGGGGGGGGGGGGGGAGAAACATCCAGTTCTTTTGGTTTCACTCATGGCCTGCTAGAGATCAATATATTTTTTTTCATCTAAGGGGTTTGACAGATTCACTGACTTCAGGATGTTCAAAATTCAGCCCTTCCATTTTAGATGCCACGGCTTACGGGAGGGGTGTCTAACTTTAGCAACTTTAAGACCTGTGGACTTCAACTCTCCGAATTCCCCCACTAGTCATGCTGGCTGGGAATTCTGGGAGTTGAAGTCCACAAATTGGGAAAATCTGGGATTTGAAGCAGTGGTGAAATCCATTTTTTTTTTACTACTGGTTCTGTGGGCGTGGATGGGTGGACATGGTGTGGCTTAGTGGACCTGGTAGGAGGATACTGCAAAATCCCCATTCCCTCCCCACTCCAGGGGAAGGATACTGCAAAATCCCCATTCCCTCCCCACTCCAGGGGAAGGATACTGCAAAATCTCCATTCCCTCCCCACTCCTGGGGGAAGGATACTGCAAAATCCCCATTCCCTCCCCACTCCAGGGGAAGGATACTGCAAAATCTCCATTCCCTCCCCACTCCAGGGGAAGGATACTGCAAAATCCCCGTTCCCACCCCACTCTGGGGCCAGCCAGAGGTGGTATTTGCCGGTTCTCCAAACTGCTCAAAATTTCCGCTACCGGTTCTCCAGAACCTGTCAGAACCTGCTGGATTTCACCCCCAATTTGAAGTCCACAGGTCTAAAAGTTGGGCACCCCTGCCTTAGGGGTATAATTTGGAACTTCAATGCCTCTTGTAGATGTTCCATCAAGTGTCCCACATCATCATTCACTTAGCGTGCTTGACAGACATGCCGATGGAGAAAGTGGGGCCTGGAAGTCCCGCATGACCGAAGGTCACCCTCGGCAAACCCAAATCCACTGAAATCTGCTCCTTTATTTGCTACTGCAACTCAAAGGTCCTAGCCAACCTTTTATTTACTTATTTATTTAATTAATTTATTTCGTCAAGCATGTATTTTATGACAGATACAAGTGTAAACATAATTATAAATACATGAAAAGGATACAAATAAAAGAAAACATTAGGACAAGGACGGAAGGCACGCTGGTGCGCTTGTCCACGCCCCTTACAGTCCTCTTAGGAATGGGGTAAGATCAAGAGTAGACAGTCTAAGGTTAAAGTTTTGGGGGTTTGGGGAAGAAACCACAGAGTCAGGTAGTCCATTCCAGGCATTGACAACTCTGTTACTGAAGTCGTAATTTTCTGCAGTCTAGTTTGGATTGGTTTACCATGACTTTGTATCTATTGTGTGCTCTTGTGTTGTTTTGGTTGAAGCTGAAGTATTCATTGGCTGGTAGGACGTTGTAGCAGATGATTTTGTGTACTACACTTAGGTCAGACCGAAGACGGCAAAGTTCTAAATTGTCTAAGCCCAAAATTTCCAGTCTGGTGGCATAAGGTATTTTGTTGCAAGCAGAGGAGTGGAGGACTCTTCTTGTGAAATATCTCTGGACTCGTTCGATTGTATTAATGTCCGATATGCAGTGCGAGTTCCAGACAGATAAGCTGTATTCAAGAATCGGTCTAGCAAAGGTTTTGTATGCCCTAGTTTGCAGTTCAATATTACCGGAGAAGAAGCTTCTAAGCTTCTGGGTTTCTACTCTCTCTCTCTCTCTCCCCCCGTCTTTCTTTTTGTGTGACACCGACAACCAGATTCCTGCACTCTCCAGAGCCTGCCGAAAATATTGCGCGTTGTTTCATTTCTCCACATATAAAAAAAAAAAAGTATGCCTGATGGTACGGAGAGAAAAATCTGCCCCAGGTGGATTGGTACTAGTCGAGCATACGCAACGGCGAAGGAATGTACTTGGCTCTCAGAAGATGGCCTGAATTATTCCTACCACACAGGGCAGCTTTCAGCCCTTCCCCAAATATGGCCGAGTTAAAAATTTCTGCCCGGGAACGAGGTGCAAAGCTGCAGCTTCTCCTTCCAGGGGGCCCCCACGAGGCCAGTCGCCCTTTGTCTCTCTCGTTCTGCTAGCATCCGTTTAATAAAGGGCTTTATTGCACAGGTGGCTAATTAAATGCTGGCTTATTAGAAAACATGTTTTGTTTGAGGTTTAACAGCTCCGTCAGGTGCAGCAGCTGCTGCTGCTGCTACTGCTGCTGCAGTGGCACTAAATATAAATAGGTCTACCGTTGCGGCACGGAAGATGGAGACTTAAAGGGCCAGCAGAGGTCCGTCTCAAGGCAAAGAAGGGGAAGGGGGCCAGATACAGGCAGGCAGGGGTTGAACCTAGAACCACGAACGGTTGTGTGGTGCAACGTGGAGGGAGGTCTTCTCTGTTGCTGGGGTTTTTGAAATAATGGGTGGGATGAGCTCTTCCTTATTCACCATGATGGGATCGAAAGTAACTGCCCGCTCAACCGTCTTGATCAGCCAGATCTTTTGACGGGGATCCGTTGAGTCTATCAGCTGACCACGGGAAAGAAAACTCTTATTGCTGACTTGCAGAAAAGGACTTCTTCAGGCTCTGAGTCTGGTGGAGATTTGGCCTTCTCATGGCTATAAATAGTGTGGATGAAGGGTTAAGAGCCCCTCTGGGATGACAATTGATTGAACTACCATAGGAATCCTTCCTTCCTTCCTTCCTTCCTTCCTTCCTTCCTTCCTTCCTTCCTTCCTTCCTTCCTTCCTCTCCCTCCACCAATACCAGTTTTCTTTCTTCCTTCTTCTACTGTAACTTCCTTCCTTCCTTCCTTCCTTCCTTCCTTCCTTCCTTCCTTCCTTCCTTCCTTCCTTCCTCTCTCTCCACCCATACCGGTTTTCTTTCTTCCTACTTCCACTATAACTTCCTTCCTTCCTTCCTTCCTTCCTTCCTTCCTTCCTTCCTTCCTTCCTTCCTTCCTTCCTTCTTTCCCCTCTCTCCATCCATACTGGTTTTCTTTCTTCCTTCTTCCTTCTTCCACTGTAACTTCCTTCCTTCCTTCCTTCCTTCCTTCCTTCCTTCCTTCCTTCCTTCCTCTCTCTCCACCCATACCGGTTTTCTTTCTTCCTTCTTCCACTATAACGTCCTTCCTTCCTTCCTTCCTTCCTTCCTTCCTTCCTTCCTTCCTTCCTTCCTTCCTTCCTTCTTTCCTTCTTTCCTTCCTTCCTATTCTCTCTGTCTCTCTCCATCTTCTTCTATGCTGCCTGGGGAATTCTGGAACTCCACATCTTTCTTAAAGTTCTCAAGGTTGAGAAACTGTGTTCTAGGTAAATGTCCAATCCCTTATTTCTGGGTCATAGCTCTCTGCCTTCTTTTTGGGGTGCTTCCTTACAACCCAGAGAAGAACATCTAACTCTTCTTCCATCTCCCCTCCCCCCCCCTCTTTTTTTTTCTCTGCTCCGGCTGCTCCTCATCTGATGATCAGATGCTATTTACGCATCCCTTTAGTCTGTTTGCTATGATTCCCACCATATGTTTGCTGCTCAGTTGAGTTTATTTAATATTGTAGGGGGGGGGGGGGGGAACAGCAGAGATGGCTATTAAGAGAGAGAAAGTGGCGGGGGGAATTTCTTCTAGCCAGACCATCACTCAACTTCACAAGGGAAAGTCAAAATATCACACTTTGAATTGCTCATGCAGACCCAAAGGAATGGATCTGATCTAAATCATGATCTAATCTCAGGGAAGGTTAAAGTGAATCTTTTAGTTAGGTTATGGGAGGAAGCATTTCTGTTACAGGTAGTTCTCAACTTGCAAAAGTTCATTTAGTGACTGCTCGAAGAGCACCGGATTAGACAGCAGGTAACATCCCAAACAAAGTCTTCAGAAGTCAATGCATTTCTGTGATTCCCCCCAAAAAATTGTTTAATAATAATTATGTATAATTAATCATATATACTAATTATTATTAATAGATTGGGAAAATAAAATTTCCACCCACCTGAAGTTTCTAGAAAAACTTCAGCTGAGCGCTCCCCACTTCTCTTTCTGTTTCTGTCTCTCTGTCTGTCTCTCTATCTTTCTCATTTTCTCTCTCTCATTCTCTCTCTCATCCTCTCTGTGTGTCTCTATCATTCTGTCTGTCTGTCTGTCTGTCTGTCTCTCTCTCTCTCTCTCTCTCTGTATGTCTGTCTGTCTTTCTCATTCTCTCTCTCATCCTCTCTGTGTGTCTCTGTCATTCTCTCTGTCTCTCTCTGTATGTCTCTCTGTCTTTCTCATTCTCTCTCATTCTCTCTCTCATCCTCTCTGTGTGTGTCTGTCATTCTCTCTGTCTGTCTGTCTGTCTCTGTGTGTGTGTGTGTGTGTGTCTTTGTATGTCTCTCTGTCTTTCTCATTCTCTCTCTCATTCTCTCTCTGTGTCTCTGTATTTCTCTCTGTCTCTCTCATTCTCTCTCTTTCTCTTTCTTAGTTTCATTGCTGCTGACAAAGATGTCATCCACTTGGAGTAATTATCCAAACAAGTGGACATTGTGCTGCCAACGGAAAGGAAAAAGAAGGCAGCTGGGAGATAGAAGGAGGACGTGGCATGGGAAGCCAGCTTCACAAAAACGTCTGTCAAATTCACTAAAGATGTAAGTGGGTTGGACAGCACCAGTGCTAATTGGTGACTCACTCTTTGGATATTTCTGTCACGCCACTGAATGGACTCTGGCTGAGGAGAAGGCCTATCAAGTTGGCAGCCAAGGCTATGGAGATGCTCAGTCTTGAAAGGTGGTTTGAGATGCCACCTCCATCCCATGTCTATTGAGAGCTTTGCTGTACACTGACAGCTTCTGTGCCTGAGACAAATTCTTTGTGGTGTCTAATCACACTTGGCCAAATAAAGTACAGGGGTACCTCGGTTCTCCTCATTAATTGGTTCCGGGAGATGTGAAGAGTATCAAAAATGATGAGTACCAAACAATTTTTCCCATAAAGAATAATAGAGTCACAAGGCAGCTGACAGCGACAAGTTCTAGCTTGTACATTGACTATCAAACAAACAAGGAGTACGGCGACAAAATCTTCATGTCAAAATGTGTTGAGTACCAAATTTGTGGAGTTTCAAAGCAGTTGAGTACCATTCCCTTCCCTTCCCTTCCCTTCCCTTCCCTTCCAATCCAATCCAATCCAATCCAATCCAATCCAATCCAATCCAATCCAATCCAATCCAATCCAATCCATTCCATTCCATCCCATACCATACCATACCATACCATACCATACCATACCATACCATACCATACCATACCATACCATACCATACCATACCAAAGAGTCATAAATGGAATGAAGAGGACTGGATATGAGCAGGAAGGTTAAAAAGTGTGTTTTTTGGTCAAATCTTTCAGTTTCACATGAATGCCTGGGAGAAATAGTTAGCAGGATGTTTTCTTCCAGAGAGGTTCTGCAAAATTTGGCAAAGCTCTTTGTGTCTTCCCTTTAGATTCTTTGGTGAAAGTCCAGAGCAGGTGAGAGCTTGACTGTGTTTCTAACCAACATAACCAAGGGGAGAGGTCTTCTTGCCTTATGCCCTTGCTTCATCGCATCAGAAGAAGGGGAAAAAAAATTAGGAGCAGCACACACTTCTAGTAAGAGATTGTCATTCGCATGACGAGAAGTGGCTCAGGGGGTTGAATACAGACAGCCTGGAAAAAAAAGAGAGGAAAAAAAGGAGAAGGCTGAAGAAGGCCTGATCAAAGTCTGTGCTTGAAATGCCTCCAAGGGAACAGCAAACTTGAAAGAAGGAGATTATCTGGTTTGTCAAGGGATGGCAGGTTGTGGAATGATGGCCTAGAGCAAGATAGAGAAAAGTTGAAGTGTTGGAAAGGAAAAAAAGGGGGAGAAGATTCTTACGGCAGAATTACAAAAGGAAGGAAGATTTTCCCCCTAGAAGAAGGAGCACACCGGATTAGACAGCAGGCGATATCCTAAGCAACACCTTCCGTCGTCGATGTTAGAGATGCATTTCTCTGATTCCCCCAAATAAAGGTTCCTTATCCCCCAAATAAAGGATAAGAGCGCCATAACCTGTGGAGCTGGCCATAACCAACTCAATGTCAGCATTCCAGAAAGTCCCCAACTCTATATTTGCCCCTTGAGGAGCACCCGGAGGCTCCAGCTGGTGCAGAATGCAGCTGCGCGCATGATTATGGGAGCGACGTGATGCTCCCACGTAACACCTCTCCTGCGCGAGCTGCATTGGCTCCCGGTGGTCTTCCAGGTGCGCTTTAAGGTGTTGGTTCTCATCTTTAAAGCGCTCCATGGCTTAGGGCCAGGATATTTGTGAGACCGCCTGCTGCTACCGATAACCTCCCACCGGCCAATACGCTCTCACAGAGAGGGCCTCCTCAGGGTGCCGTCGGTCAGGCAATGTCGGCTGGCGGCCCCCAGGGGGAGAGCCTTCTCTGTGGGGGCACCCGCCCTGTGGAACGAGCTGCCTCCCGGAATACGATTGATCCTGGACCTCCGGACCTTCCGTAAAGCCCTGAAGACGTTTTTATTCCACCAAGCCGGCCTAGCCTAAATGGTTTTTAATTGGGATTTTAAATTTTATGGATTTGGGGGTTTTAAATTGGGAAGCTAATGATTTAATTCTTTTTTAATTATCTTAACTTTTGTATTTGTATGTTTTTTTAATTTTGGCTGTTCACCGCCCTGAGTTCCCTCTGGGAGAAGGGCGGTATACAAATTAATTAATTAATTAAATAAACTCCAACTAAAAACTCCGAAGCAAGCATTTTCTCAAAATTCTAATTTATTAGGGTAGGTATACTGGCACATCTGGGAAAACCCGAATCTGAGAGTTCGGTTTTCCCTCCGTAAATCAAAATACCAAATCCAGCCCTTGCACCCATCAGTCTGTAACCATGGTGATTGAGAGATAATTTAGGAATCCTAGCCACAGGTCCTTGGTGTGGTGACCCCAAAGGCTACTGGTTCCCATACTTCTTGGTATGTTCAGCAAGACACTGGTAAACTAAACAGTCTCATAATCAGGAATCTGGAATGCAAATTTTTAGCTTCACTGGCTCAGAATCCCTGGGTTTGAAACAGATCCAGCTTCAATGAGCAGAATAAAAAAAAAAAATACATTCAAGGGATTTAAATTACCTGCCGCTACCCTTTTCTTTCCTTTCCTTTTTTTTTTATTCCTTTCCTTTTTTTTTTTTCCCTAAAAAAAAAAATCTAGGATAGAAAGGCTCTTTTGCTTGGCTCTTCATTTAAAATTCAGAGTATTTAAAAAATAACAAGGAAGAGGAGGGGTGGAAAGGGGGCTGGGATAAAAGGCAGCAGCTTGTGAATGAAGTATATCTGGCTTGGGGAATTCAGCCTGACATTTCCTGTTAGGGAGGAAATCTTGATTTATTTCAGCAGAAAAGTTATGTAAGTTGCACTTTAGCAAAGAGATGCAGTAGGTACAACATCCAGGCTCCCAATAGGCCACAGGGAAGAGAATTGGGTACTAAGAGAAAGGAGGGGCACAGCCTGGGGGGCAGAGTCAAAAGAGGAATTAGGCTGGAATTTCTAGGTTCCCACAAGGGGTCTGAGCCCAGCCCCTCTTGAATCCTGTTACCTCTTAGTGTTGATGCCAAAATAGTGCTAATCATTAGTTGTGTGGACTCCTGAGCAATAAATCAGTTCAATTGAAACGTGGCTCTAGCCTTTCGTGCTTATGTAAGTTTAATGATTTTCTATATGACTGGTTATAGTTTCTGCTGTTAACGGAAAGAGATTGGAAACACCGTTCAATGCTTTCCTTCCTTCGTTTTCCTTCTTTGCCTTCCCACCTTCCCTCCTTCCTGTTTCCTTCCCTCCCTAATTCCCATTTCCTTCCTTTCTTCCTCCTGTTTCCCTCCTTCCTTCCCTCCTTTCCTCTCTCCCTCTCATTTCTTCCCTCCCTCCTGTTTCCTTCCTTTCTTCTCTCCCTCCCTCCCTCTCTCCATTTCCTTCCCTCCCTCCCATTTCCTTCCTTTCTTCCCTCCCTCGCTCTCATTTCCCTCTCTCCCTCTCATTACCTTCCCTCCCTCCCATAACCTTCCTTTCTTTCCTTCATCCTGTTTTCCTCCTTTCTCCCTCCCTCCCATGTTCTTCCTTCCACCTTCCTCCCTCCTCCCTCCTTCCCTCTCTCTTCCTTCCTTCCCTCCCTCCCTTCTCATTTCCTTCCTTTTTCCCCTTCCTCCTGTTTCCCTCCTTCCATCCTTCCCTCTCTCCCTCTTTCTTCCCTCCGTCCTGTTTCCTTCCTTTCTTCTCACCCTCCCTCCCATGTCCTTCCTTCTTCCCTTCCTCCTTTCCTCCCTTCTTCCCTCCCTCCCTCCCTTTCCTCCCTCCCTCCATTTCCTTTCCTCCTTTCCTCCCTCCCTTCCCATTTCTTTCCTTTCTTCCCCCCCCCACCCTCTTATTTCCCTCTCTCCCTCTCGTTTCCTTCCCTCCCTCCCATTTCCTCCCCCCCTCCCTCCCTCCCTCACTTCCTTGGCTTGGAGGGGCCACAGGCCAAGGCTGCTCCCAGTGACTCAAACCGACTTCTTCCCGACGGCTGAGCTCTTTGTCTCTGCAAGCGCAAAGGGGCTGAAACTTTTCCACTGAGGTACCTGCAGCCCTCAAAAATCAATGATTCTGATTAGAGGGAACACTGGGGGAATAGCAATCAGGAATCAGGAGGGGAATAAATTACAACTGTTTCCCTCGGCCCCTTATCAACCCTAGCCAACCTCAAAGGGATCCTGCACTAAGCATAACGAATGGGCAGCTCAGGGAAACAGACTCGGAGCGCAGAGCAGAGGAGAAATTTACCTCCCTTGGAGGGAGGAAAGAAGGAAAGAAGGAAGGAAAGAAGGAAGGGAGGTGGAGGAAGGAAGGAAAGAAGGAGGGAGGGAGGAGAAAGGATGGAAAGAAGGAAAAGGAAGGAAGGAAGGAAGGAAGGAAGGAAGGAAGGAAGGAAGGAAGGAAGGAGGGAGGGAGGGAGGGAGGGAGGGAGGGAGGGAAGGAAGGAAGGAAGGAAGGAAGGAAGGAAGGAAGGAAGGAAGGAAGGAAGGAAGGAAGGAGAGAAACATTGACAGTGGAAAAGAAGGGAGAGAAATTGTTTTTGTCTCCAGTACATAAAAAGACATTCTTCACCATCCAAATCAGGTTTTGGGCACTGCTCTCAGCCTGGGGCTTCAGAAGATGTCAAGGTTTGGGCACATAACAATTGAATTGTTCCAACCCAAGGAGAGAGGCCTGTTGATTGATAACTCCATCACCAGCTGCCATCTCCGAATCTTCCTCAGATGTTGCATTGAAATTCAAATGGCACTTCCTCGTCTGCCACTTCTTTAAATGACTAATTGTCAACTTAACAAAAAACTACACAGAGAAAGAACAACCGCTCGGGGCTGGCAACTTGGAAGAGTGGGGGTGAGGCAGCGCTTCCCCCCCCCCAAACACACACACACACACACACACACTTTTAATAACAGGTCACACACAACTCTTGGGAGAAGGAACAGTTTCCATACAACAGATGTTTGTTTCACTTTTTTAGCACAATGAGCTAAATCACACTCTGTGATTTATGACATGCTTACACTGAGGTTGGCACAATTCATATTATAGTTATTTCTGAATGATGCAATTCCAGCTGGGGGAGGGAGGGAGGAGAGGGAGGAGAGGGGAGGGAAAGAGAGGGGAGGAGTGGGAGACAGGAAGGAAGAGAGGAGGGAGGGAGGGAGGGGAGGGGAGAGAGGGAGGAAAGAGAGGTAGACAGGGAGGCAGACAAGGAGGGAGGGCGGAAGGGAGGAAGGAAAGAAAGAAGAAAGGAAGGAAGGAAGGAAGGAAGGAAGGAAGGAAGGAAGGAAGGAAGGAAGGAAGGAAGGAAGGAAGGAAGGAAAATATTGCAAAATCTCCATTCCCACCCCACTCTGGGGCCAGCCAGAGGTGGTATTTGCTAATTCTCCGAACTGCTCAAAATTTCCGCTACCGGTTCGCCAGAACCTGTCAGAACCTGCTGGATTTCACCCCTGGTCCATTTCCCGAGTTTGCACCGGGAGTGAATCCATTGATGAATGCAACAGGTTCTCCCACATGCTCAGCCACCAGAAACCTAACCCAGGTTAAGACTGATAAAGTTTACCATGTGCTACTCATACCTCTGTTAGGTCTTTGCCTGACCTGGTTCTGTTTGTTGTATGAACACGGCCATGTATGCATGTCGAAGAGACAGTTATTTTTATTCCAGAACAGCTTGGTTTGATTTATTTTCTTGCCTCTCTCAGCAGTAACTCCTCCTAGTCAAGTGCCAGCTGGGCTGTTTACGACAGCCGTAAAAGTCAAAGGCAAACATAAAGCTGCACCTGTCATAATTGGGTTTGATATATATACCCACACAGACACACACACACACCCTAGACAGATAGAAAGGCGGAGCGAATCAATCAAAGGGAGAACAATCAGAAAAACACCTACTCGCTGGATCAGAACAATGTTGCCTTCAGCACAGTCTCATCTTATTCAACAGCTAAGATAGCAATAGCAATAAGATATACCATTTACGCCATATACCATTATATACCACTTCATAGTGCTATACAGGCCTCTCTAACCAGTTTACAGAGTCAGCATATTGGCCCCAATAATCTGGGTCCTCATTTTACCGACCTTGGAAGGATGAATGAACCTTGAGACGTCAGAATCGAACTGCTGGCAGTGGGCAGAATTACCTTGCAATACTGCATTCTAACCACTGCACCACCCTTCCTTCCTTCCTTCCTTCCTTCCTTCCTTCCTTCCTTCCTTCCTTCCTTCCTTCCTTCCTTCCTTCCTTCCTTCCTTCTGGTGTGGCTTGGTGGGCACGACAGGGGAAGGATACTGAAAAAAATCCCCATTCCCTCCCCACTCCTGGGGAAAGGATATTGCAAAATCTCCATTCCCACCCCACTCTGGAGCCAGCCAGAGGTGGTATTTGCTGGTTCTCCGAACTACTCAAAATTTCCGCTACCGGTTCTCTGAACTACTCAAAATTTCTGCTACCGGTTCTCCGAACTACTCAAAATTTCCACTACCCGGTTCTCCGAACTACTCAAAATTTCCGCTACCAGTTCTCCAGAACCTGTCAGAACCTGCTAGATTCCACCCCTGCCCTATACCCATGTAAGCAAAACTATCAACCTTCTAGTAATACCGCTTTTCATCTGCATGGAACGCGCATTCACAACTGTCATCAACAGACAGCAAAATAGAGATAAATTCGGCTGAGTTCAGTGGTCCTCCTTCCGTGCAATTTCAATCAGTGAGATGCCCCGTGCTGGGGTAGGGAGGGGCGAATCAAGCCCGCTTCAAATAGACCTTTAACTTTTAATTAGAAAGGTAGCCGATCTTGCCAAGAAATGTTGCCGTTTAAAGCGGTTGATATGAAGAAGGAATACCGTCCAATGAAAGCACATCAATCTTCAGTCTCCGCCCTGTTATTATTTCTCATCCTTTAAGCATCTCATCCGCTGGTGCTTTAAGCAAATAATGTGATCGCTAGAGAAGGGGAAAAAACCCAACCAATATTACACTTCATTCCTTCTCCATTTCACCATTCCAGTTCAGCGAACGTCTGACTATTTGATGGCTTCCAGATCAGGTGGCTTTCCCCTAATGTCGAAATGCCAAGATCGTTAGGAAATGAAGTCCAATCCATCTTGAAAATATGTGACGATTGAAATCAGATTGAGGATAATCGCCAGCTACATTAGAAGGATCATGAGCCAGGGTGGCACAGTGGTAAGAGTGCAGTACTGCAGCTACTTCTGCTGCCTGCTGGCTGCCTGCAATTTGGCAGTTCAAATCTCACCAGGCTCAAGGTTGACTCAACCTTCTGTCCTTCCGAGATGAGTAAAATGAGGACCCAGATTGTTGGGGGCAAATATGCTGACTCTGTAAACCGCTTAGAGAGGGCTATAAAGCACTGTAAAGTGGTATATAAGTCTAATTCCTTCCTTCCTTCCTTCCTTCCTTCCTTCCTTCCTTCCTTCCTTCCTTCCTTCCTTCCTTCCTTCCTTCCTTCCTTCCTTCCCAGTGGTTAGAATGCAGTATTGCAGGCAAACTCTGCCCACAACCAGGGATTCAATCCAGAGGTGGGTTTCAGCAGGTTCTGACCAGTTCTGGCGAACCGGTAGCGGAAATTTTGAGTAGTTCAGAGAACCGGTAGTAAAAATTCTGACTGCCCCCCCCCCCCGGTCTATTCCCTGCCTCGCGAGTCCCAGCTGATCAGGAGGAAATGGAGATTTTGCAGTCTCCTTCCCCTGGAGTGGGGAGGGAATGGAGATTTTGCAGTAACCTTCCCCTGTCACGCCCACCAAGCCACACCCACCAAGCCACACCCACAGAACCAGTAGTAAAAAGTTTTGAAACCCTCCACTGGTTCAATCCTGACCTGCTCAAGGTTGACTCAGCCTTCCATCCTTCCGAGGTGAGTAAAATGAGGACCCAGAATTTGCTGACTCTGTAAATTGCTTAAAGAGGGCTGTAAAACATTGTAAAGCGGTACATAAGTCTAAGTGCTATTGCTAGTGCTATCAAAATGGAGATATTCATGTTCTAAGATATTGGACCTACCAGCTTGTTTAGCAGTCTAGCAAATATTCTACTAATGTAGACTTCATGGGTGGGGAGATAGCCAGCTGAGTTGTCTTCCATTTAAAACAAAAATAATCTACCCCGTATTTACAAAAGAAGAAAGTCAAGGACGTGATTTGGCCAAAAGCTTTTATTCCTCTCAGCTGGTTTTTTTGGGGGGGACGGGGATTTTTTTAAAGGATGGGTGTGATAAAGCCTTTGGCCAGTCTGTGGGGAATTATTGCCAGGTTACAGCTGATCGTTACAGATCGGTTTCTGTGTAGCAGAATAGACATTTGTCGGTAATAAAATGGCATTGCCAACAGATAGCTTAACCTCATAGATTATCCAATTGTCACACCTGGTCATTAAGAGGTTGGTTGGGAAGTCAACCTCTGAACCCATCAGCCTCCATCATCCATCACTTTCAGAGTGGGTAAACTGAATCTTCTTTTATGATTATGTATCACCCAAGCCACTACCAGGATAATAGGGATCAGATCTTATTGGTGGCCCTGTCACCCCAACTTCAGTCAGTAGGATGGAGAGGGGGTTACATCAAATGTGGATTAGTTGACTTGGGCAATTGAATTGGAGTTAACTCCAAATAGATTACTGTATTTTTCGGAGTATAAGATGCACCTTTTTCTCCCCTAAAAGGGGGTGAAAATTTGGGTGCGTCTTATACACCGAATGTAGCCCTGCCCATCCAAAACTGCTTAGAGAGGGATGTGAAGCACTATGAAGCAGTATATAAGTCTAAGTGCTATTGCTAAGAGGGAGGGAGGGAGGGAGGGAGGGAGGGAGGGAGGGAAGGAAGGGAGGGAGGGAGGGAGGGAGGGAGGGAGGGAGGGATGGAGGGTATGGTAGTGCAGTGCTTAGAATGCCATATTGCAGGCAAACTCTGCCCACAGCCAGCAGTTCAATCCTGATTGGCTCAAGGTTGACTCAGCCTTCCATCCTTCTGAGGTCGGTAAAATGAGGATCCAGATTATTGGGGACTATATGCTGACTCTATAAACCGCTTAGAGAGGACTGGAAAGCATTGTGAAGCGGTATATAAGTCTACTGTAAGTGCTATTGCTATCTTCTATACTCCCAGCCCCACAGAATATCTCTAGAGCATAAGATCTGCTGTAGTTTTTTACATTTCCCCACCAAACAAATAATACCTTTAAAATATGTCCCCCAATTATTAAGCGTTCTCCAGTTCTTAAGCATCTTCACCCCCAATTTCATTCCATGAGGATCAAGATAATATCCTTCCATTCTCCTCTTTCTTTCTGTCTCTCTCTCTCTGTGTGTGTCTCTCTCTCTCCCTCTTTCACTCTCACATTCTCTCCCTCTTCCCCATTTCTAACTCTTTTCAGAGTGACCTGAAATCTCTCTAGAAGATCAATGCTGAGCCTTTTGTTGCTGCGGCTTCTTCTTCTTGTTGTTGTTGCAGAGTTTCTTCCCCTCCTCCCCCCCCTTTTTTTTTTTGGGTGTGTGTGTGAAAGTAATACATTGCACAGAAGTGGCCGCATACATCCCCTGGAGAATTGTAATGAGTGTTTCTCCGGGCTTTAATAGGCAACCTTCTCTGGCATTCTCCAATTCCAACTAATTCTTCCATTATCCTGTCTTAATGAACAACTGCAGGCTTTTACTTGCAAGACATTTCACTCCGGCTTCCCATGAGTTGCTGCCCGCAAAATTCACTTTATGGAGCCTCCTCCTCTTTCCTGCCCCTCCCCAATCACTCATACCCCCACCCAGCATGTTATAAGGGCTACAGTTTCTGCCACACCCAAAAGAACAACAAGAGAAAAGGTTACGGGGGTCAAATCTAGCAAGGATGCTTGCTGCATTTTGCATTGTTCCACAGAAAGACCATGTCTCAGATTGCCCATCTTCAGCTCTGCATTTTGCTGGCATCCTATCATGAATTGTTAAGTGGGAGGAGGGGGGGAGATTGGAAAGTAGAGAGTAGAAATCAGGGGGAATGTAAAATTGGCACCAAGTGGCACCAAGCATCCAAGCTGTTTCCAAAACATCTCAGTGGCATGCCATTGGAGAGGGATCGATTGGTCAAGGAGGAAGGGCTGGAGAAAGAGGGAAAATATGTAATGTTTTGCATGGGAATCTCAAATCTAGACTTGCTTTTCCTGCACTAACCACTAACCATTTAGTAAAAGAATCTATCACTTCAACCAAATGGAGTCCAGGGTATTTCTTTTCTAGGGACCTAGCTGGGGCAGGTCTGAAACCATGAATGGACTTCAGAAGTTATGTGGTCCATCCCCTGCCAGCACAGAAATTATGCTGCTAAACCAGTGTAGGAAGTTAGCACCCACCCCTTTCCTGGAAGAGTGAAATATTTTAGGAAATATGAAAAAAGGCAGAATATTATATTTCCCTGGGATAAGCATGTTTTGAAGCAGCTCCCATCTTCCTGCCCCCACCCTTTGTCAATAGGCCATCAAGGCCTGGGACACTCTATTCTACATAACAAAGATCTACCTCCTTCAGGCAGAGCCATAGTAGGAATTGCCAAAGATCCAACAAAGATAGGATTAGCCCTCTACACAATAGCAGCAGAAACTCACCACATGTGACCTGGGAAGCACATGTGACCATCAGCCAGCAAGGCTAGCTAAGACCCCCACCCCCTGGGAGTCTGACAACCAATCAGGATACTCTTTCGGGGCCCCAAGAAATGCAGAGCCAGAGAGAGCATAAAAACCCGTGGACTCGCTGTATTCCTCCCTTTTCTGTTCAGGAACTCAAGCCATGTGATCCTGTCCACCATTAAACCATCTTTCCAAGCAGTCTCCATGTTTCCAGTGTCTGTTTCCCCACTTGGAGCAGAACCCAGAAGGATGTTTCTTCCAACACCAGCCAGGGGCCATTTTCTTGAAGAGGTCCTTAATCCGTGCCAACCACTGTCAGCGGGTGACGAGCAGTGTCAGTCCTTGGCATTTAAGCAGGGGAAAAAACCCAGACCTTAGACGTTGCAAGCTTAAGGCAACATTCCCAAACCATGACAGACACATGGCAGCTCTTCCAAGCAGAGTCCTTTATAGTTTCACGCCGACAGACAGAATCTTGCCAGACGGAGTCGCTATTCAATGCACTGCAAATCTGCAGATTATTTCATATATTCAGCCAGTAGACATGATTAAATCAAACAGAGCTTCATGTTTTCTTGGTTGCTACAAGAAAAGAGGCCACGGAAATATCTGTGCGCTCAGCAACAATATTCTTGATGTGTGGCATTTTCTTTCTATATCCCATTCTTTAAAAGCCGAGGTGGCGAAGTGGTTAGAGTGCAGTACTGCAGCTACTTCAGCTGACTGCTAATTCAGCAGATCAGCAGATCAAATCTCACCGGCTCAAGGTTGACTCAGCCTTCCATCCTTCCACGGTGGGTAAAATGAGGACCCATATTGTTGGGGGCAATATGCTAATGCAATATGTTAATATGCAATATGCTATATGATAACTTTGTAAACCGCTTAGAGAGGGCTGTAAAGCACTTTGAAGCGGTATAAAAGTCTAACTAATAAATAATAAATAAATAAAAACAGGTATTCCATAGTCACAGATAAAGGTATCACTACAAATCTAGATTTTTGTCACAGCTTATTATGAAATGCAAATTGAAAATGAGGCAAAATGATTCTCTCTCTCTCTCTCTCTCTTTTCATTTAACAACTGCGGCAAGAAAAGTCATAAAACGGGGCAAAACTCACTTAACAAGAGTCTCAGTTAGCAACCACGATTTTGGGCTCAATTGTGCTCGTAAGACGAGGACTAGCTGTAAACAATGTCCAAGGCGATGAAGGCCAATGATGCGTGAGTGATGCAAGTGACATCATCTGCATCCTTTCCCCGGTGATGTCATAGCACGTGAGATGATATCACTTCCTCTACCTGGATGCCCGTGGCTTCCGCCTGGCTTTCTTACATCCCATTGGTCTGTTCTAAGACACTTTTTTGGGGGGGTGGGGGTGGGGGGGTGTTTCCCAATTCGGTTCTGTCCTTGGATTAGACAGTTTTTGTACTTTCTTTCCCCATCAAGCTCATTATACGCTTTCATCTCAGGCTTCCTTCCTTCCTTCCATTCCCTGTGCCAGTTGACTCTTTTCTAAATGCACAGGAGGGGAAACTACAGATCGCATGAAAAATGATTGCAAAGAAATAAACGAGAGAGAGAAATGGGTGGAGAGCAGTCTGTTTAACAGTGGTTAAAAGCTGAGCATGGAAGTGGGTGGATCTGTGCTCTTTCTAAATAATATTTTTAGAGAAGCCTATACTAGGTCTGGCTCTTATTACAGAAAAATACAGAAAGTTGTAGAACAATTTAAGGAACAGAAAAGGGTATTTTGGGAGGGTTGGGTGATGTGAAAAGTGATGCCCAAATAACAACCATTTTCCGAGTAATTCTTGAGTTGTAGGTTACGTCTGGCTTTCTAAGAAAAGGACTTGGGTTTTCTAGATCAGTTTATACAGAAGGCAGTAGAGGAATCTGAACATCTGGTTAGGTAGGTGACCGCAACAGGCTCCAGAATCACAACGGGAGGTAATAATGGTCCCATCACATGTGTGGTGGATTATAGACCGTATATGAAATAGCTTTTCTAGGGGTCCGTTTACAAATCTGAATGCTTGATTTGGAGAAGGAGAGGAGGAGGAGGAGGAGGAGGAGGAGGAGGAGGAGGAGGAGGAGGAGGAGGAGGAGGAGGAGGAGGAGGAAAGGGAGGAAAGGGAAGAGGAGGAGGAGAGGGGGAAGGAGACATCAAGTGGGAGAGGAAGGGGAGTGGGAGGAGGAGGGGGAGGAGGAGAGGGTGGAAGAGGAGGAGTGGAAGAAAGAAGAGGAGGAGGAGAGGGAGGAAGGAGAAGAGGAGGAGGGGGAGAAAGAAGAGGAGGAGGAGAAGTGCGGGGAGGAGAAGATGAAGAGAGGAGGGGGAGGAGACACCAAGTGGAAAAGGAGAAGGAGAAGTGGGGGGGGAGAGAAGAGTAGTAGGAGGGGGGAGGAGGAAGAGGAGGAGAAGGAGGAACCACAGCAGGCTCCAGAAACTCAAAGGAAGGTAATAATGGTGTCACGATATGCATGGATTGTAGGCAATATGGCACAAAAATAACTTTCGCTATTCTCAGAAGGGTTTCCAGCCTTTTGCTTCCTTACCCCTGTTATAGCTACTGGCTCTGATAATCCAGCTATGGCTATAATTATTGTCTCTCGTTCAAATGTTCAGGTTGTGAGTGCCATTTTTATGGGCCCCGAGTGGCCTACCCCTGCACAGAAGGAAGATGAAAAGAAGAGAGGAGGAGCATTCCAAGCAGTATAGAAATTCAAGGGACGGAAGGTTTCCACCCCTCCAGAAAATAACTCAAGTAAAGAGAGTCAATTGGCTCAGAAGATAGACTGATTATTGGTGAAGTGAAAGAGACAGATCTTATTTCTCTTTTGTGTAACCTTTGCACGTGTTCATTCAAACGTCTGCTTGGTCCTGAGATTCAATGGCGTCTCTGTCAGGAGTGGCTTCTAAGTAGAGTCAAAGTAGACTTGATGGTCTTTGACATCTCATACAATTGACAGTCCCTTTGGTCTAGTGGTGAAGGCGCCAGCCTACAAGACAGGAGATGGCGAGTTCTAGTTCTGCCTTGGGCATGAAGCCAGCTGGGCAACTTTTGGTCCAATCACCAGGAGACTGGGAATTCTAGTCCCACGTTAGGCATGAAACCAGCTGGATGACTTTGAGCCCATCACCAGGAGACTGTGAGTTCTAGTTCTGCCTTTGGCACCGCTTTGGGGATCATTTCTGATGATGTAACTTCTACTTTGTCCCACCATCAATCAATCCAAGTTTGCAGGCTCTCAAAGGAACCCAAAATTCTGGCAAGTAACAAACAAGGCAATCTAAACAGCAACGGAAATTCTGCCTGGCTGAAAACAAGAATGAAAGACTGAGCTAGCTAAACGTTGGTTATGCATGCAGGAAGCAGGCCTAAACAGCCACCTCTCCTGCTCTTTGCAAGCTGCTTTGATCTTTACTTTGTTGTTACTATGGTGACAGCTCAAAAATACAGAATTGCATGTCATGGTTTACTGTAAGTGACAATGTTTTATCTCTGTTGCAACGCTGAACACAGATGCTGCCCGTCCAGGCGCATCTACAAATCCAAAAATTGTATAAAAAACAGGGAACACACCACCAGTTCTGCTCTTTTTCCTGCTATCTACCTTGTGCCAAAAGTTAAGGCTTCTCAACCTATTTTATTTGTTTTATTTTATTTATTAGTTTGTCAAACATGTACAAAATAGCAGGCATAAAGATGAACATGGACATGAATGAAGGAAATGAGTACAAATAAATGGGGACAGTAGGACAGGGACGGTAGGCACACTGGTGCCCTTATGCACACCCCCCTTACAGACCTCTTAGGAATGGGGTGAGGTCCACGGTAGACAGTTTAAGGTTAAGGTTTTGGGGTTTGAGGATGTAACAACGGAGTCAGGTTGTGCATTCCAGGCATTGACCACTCTGTTGCTGAAGTCGTATTTTCTGCAATTGAGTTTGGAGTGGTTTACTCTTGAGTTTGTATCGATTGTTTGCCCGTGTATTATTGAGGTTGAAGCTGAAGAAGTCGTTGACAGGTAAGACGTTGTAGCAGATAATTTTGTGTACAATGCTTAGATGGGACCGCAGGTGGCGCAATTCCAGATTGTCCAAGCCCAGAATTTCAAGTCTGGTGGCATAAGGGATTCTATTGTGAGTAGAGGCGTGGAGGACTCTTCTCGTGAAATACCTCTGGACTCGCTCAATTGTATTAATGTTTGATATACAGTGTGGATTCCAGGCAGACGAGCTGTATCCGAGAATTGGTCTGGCAAAGGTTTTGTATGCCCTAGTTAACAATACAATTTTACTGGAGAAGAAGTTTTGCAAAATTAGATTAATTTACTTATTTACTCTGAGATTCATACAACACTTTGACCTAGAGTAAAGGGAGTTTGAGTAGTTTCTGCCTCAGCCCAGGATCCAATTTTAGTGATCAAGTCATCTAATTATGGGGTCCTTGGTGTTCTCTGAGCACTGTTGATGTTTCCTACTGTAGTTAGGTAATGAAATGTCTCCAAGCTCAAAACTGACAATGACCCCACAGTCGTTCTCCTCTTCCTCTCCTCCTCCTCCTCCTCATCATAAACCTACTCCCTTCTAGCTCTGATTGTGTTCTTTGCTATGTCAATGAAACAACCCAGTTCAGAGAGCACCAAGGACCCCTCAGTTCAACCTTGATCTACAAATAATCTCTTGTATGGGTACTATTCTTATAAGAATTTATCCACCAGAAAAACACCTTGGGCCAGCTTGAAGTTCACCTCTTTGGACTTCCATTAGAGTCCATCCATCTTCCCGGAGATAGTTGCTGTTTTAAAATGAGTTCTGAAAACTGTCTACTACTCACTCACTTCACAGAATCCCCCCCTCCAATCATGCATGTCAAGAGCTTCCAACCTTCATGTCCAGGTCAAGAACTCATGTGAGACTGCCCAAGCTATCAAGGATATGCACATTCAGAAAGCCAGCAAATACTCAAAGGGAAGGGACTCTTAGAAGCACGGTGCTCCATTCCAATGAACGAGAATATTTGGAGCTGAGGGTTGAAATGAGGGCTCCTTGGTGCTCTCTGAATTTGGTTGTTTTCTTGCAAACGTTTCATTACCCAACTAGGTAACCTTATCAATACTAGAAGGGAGTGATGTTTGAGGAGGAGGATTGCGGGGTCCTTTGTGCTCTCTGGACTGCCCCCATAATGCGCAGATCCACCTAGGAGTTCCCCTCCTCCAGCCACATTGAGGGGACCCTCCCAGAAAAGGAGCAAGATTGTCCCTTCAACCAGAAGAAGGCCTTGCTCTAAAGAAGAAGATTCCCACCCCCCAAAAGAAATGGATTGATTTGAAACGAGCCTTCAACGTGAGGCTTCCAAGAGCTGATCTGATGTCCTTTCCTCCCTGTGGCTGATGTTCCCTTTTCACAAACGATCTCCCTCCTCGTAGAAGGAGATAAGAGACAGAGCTGCTTGCGAAACTGTTATGTTCTACTGCTAGGGTGTTCCAATTCCCCTTTCTGCTCCTATTAGTAATCGCTGAAGAGATGCGGTGCCCCCCAGCTACCATGTGTCCTCAGACGCACCCAGTGTGTTCACTCCATTACCCAAGAGATCACGTGTCCTTGGGATTGAGTCTCTCTCTCTCTCTCTCCTCACACTGGCAGGGTGTGTGTTTAAAGGCTTCCATTCCCAGAAGCGGCTTTCACTGCTGTCAATTACTTCCTCCTAAACTGGCAATAGACATACAAGGAGGAGGAGAGGAGAATATGGGTCCTCGAGGCCCTTTGGTTGCCCTGGGAAAGAGGCCAGCCAGCTTCTTGTTCGTTCATTCAAACATCATTTCAAAACTCCCATTCATGGGTCAGGTTTCCGTTCCTTTCTCCTCCCAAACCCAGTGAAGGTCTTCTGTCTATTCTATTTTTTTCAAAAAGGATGTCACAGACCTCGAAAACATCCAGTTGGGAAGCAACCAAAATGGTTGATGGTTCACTTCTTTTTTTTTCTTTTTTGTCTTGCAAGTCCAAAGTTAGAGAGTTCTTTACTTATTTATTTCCTTCCTTCCTTCCTTCCTTCCTTCCTTCCTTCCTTCCTTCCTTCCTTCCTTCCTTCCTTCTTTCCTTCCTTCCTTCCTTCCTTCCTGGCTTCCTTCCTATCTTCTTTGCTTGCTTGCCTCCTTCCTTCCTGGCTTCCTTGCTTGCTTCCTTGTTTCCTTTCCTTCCTTCCTTCCATCCTTGACTCCTTCCTTCCTTCCTTCCTTCTTTCCTTCCTTCCTGGCTTCCTTCCTGGCTTCCTTGCTTGCTTGCCTCCTTCCTTCCTGGCTTCCTGGCTTGCTTCCTTGCTTCCCTTCCTTCCTTCCTTCCTTCCATCCTTGCTTGCTTCCTTCCTTCCTTCCTTCCTGGCTTCCTTCCCATCTTCCTTGCTTGCTTGCCTCCTTCCTTCCTTGCTTCCTTGCTTCCTTCCTTGCCTCTTTCCTTGCTTCCTTGCTTGCTTCCTTGCTTGCTTCCTTGTTTCCCTTCCTTCCTTCCTTCTTTCCATCCTTGACTCCTTCCTTCCTTCCTTCCTTCCTTCCTTCCTTCCTTCCTTCCTTCCTTCCTTCCTTCCTTCCTATCTTCCTTGCTTGCTTGCCTCCTTCCTTCCTGGCTTCCTTGCTTGCTTCCTTGTTTCCCTTCCTTCCTTCCATCCTTGCCTCCTTCCTTCCTTCCTTCCTTCCTTCCTTCCTTCCTTCCTTCCTGGCTTCCTTCCTATCTTCCTTGCTTGCTTGCCTCCTTCCTTCCTTGCTTCCTTCGTTGCTTCCTTGCCTCTTTCCTTGCTTCCTTGCTTGCTTCCTTGTTTGCTTCCTTGTTTGCTTCCTTGTTTCCCTTCCTTCCTTCCTTCTTTCCATCCTTGACTCCTTCCTTCCTTCCTTCCTTCCTTCCTTCCTTCCTTCCTTCCTTCCTTCCTTCCTTCCTTCCTTCCTTCCTGGCTTCCTTGCTTGCTTGCCTCCTTCCTTCCTTGCTTCCTTGCTTGCTTGCCTCCTTCCTTCCTTGCTTCCTTGCCTCTTTCCTTGCTTCCTTGCTTCCTGTCTTCCTGGCTTCCTTGCTTTCTTCCTGGCTTCTTTGCTTGCTTGCTTGCTTCCTTCCTTCCTTCCCTTCCCTTCCCTTCCCTTCCTTCCTTCCCCCTTTGTCTCTTTTCCTTTCTTGTTTGTTTCCTTCCTTTCTTTCTTCCTTGCTTGCTTGCTTTTCCTTGTTTCCTTGCTTGCTTCCTTCCTTGATTTGAAGGTTTTGGGAAAAGGGGAAGGGAGAAGAATAATTACACTGAGAAACATACGAAGTGCCTTAAAATGTAGGCGTATGCTAGATTAAGGAAACGGAGTAATTTACCTTTTTCCTCCTTCCTTTCTCATATGATGCCGTCAGGATTTAGAATCATGCAACGGAATGAGTCACCGCACAACTGTCATTGTTTATTCATCCCCGGCTTATCTTCCAAAATTAAATGTGGTTTTACCTGAATGGGAATCCAGAACTGTGAACCAGAGAACACCTCCTGGAAGAAAGCAATGACTGCCCACTTCGGGAAGGTTGCCAAGAAAACTGGCATCAGTGTATCGTGCCGTCTCAAGGACTCCATCCCAATTCCAGGGAAACGCAACCTCTGACAAAGGAATCGATTTGGCAGATTAGAAAAAAGTGATTCATTAGATAATGCATGTATTTATGGAGTCTAGGGCCACAGGGATCAGATAGTAGCACGATCCTATTCCTCCACTCTGCAAACCCTACTCCCTTCTAGCACTGATGAAGTTATGGGCCTTTGATGTAAAGGTAAAGGTCCCCCTCGCACATATGTGCTAGTCGTTCCTGACTCTAGGGGGCAGTGCTCATCTTCGTTTCAAAGCCGAAGAGCCAGCGCTGTCCGAAGACGTCTCCATGGTCATGTGGCCGGCATGACTCAACGCCAAAGGCGCACAGAACGCTGTTACCTTCCCTTCCATTTCTTCTCCGCAGACATTTTCCATAGTCATGTGGCCAGGATGGCTATATGCCAAAGGTGCGTTGTTACACTGTTACCTTCCCATCAAAATTGTACCTATTTATCTAATCACATATGCATGCCTTCGAACTGCTAGGCTGGCACATCCTACACCCACATCCTGCAAGTTCGTGCACTCACGATGGGAGATGTGCATGACACAACTGTGTGCTCCAGTTCTTTGAACAACTCCTGTGCAGAGGAAGTGTCCACTCCTGAGTCAAATCCATCATCCCATCCAGCTCATCATTCATCAAACTGGACTTGATCGTGGAGCTATGGATCCTTGACATCTTCATGGTCGCTGACCACCAGATGAGAGAGGCTTGGGATTCCAAAATCATGAAGTACCAACGTCCTGACTCCCATCACAGACCTCTGTTGCTGGACCATAGCTTCTGCTTCTGTTTCGGTACACCATCTGCCCATCATCTTGCAGGATGTAGTCACACCTAAGGCAGAGCTGGAATTCAGGGTCTCCTCATTTCTAGCCCAAGGCTTTTAACCACTTACACCAAATTGCTCCTCGCTATGGCCTTTGCAGTGTTATATATCAGAGGCCACTTTTGAACATATTCTGCAACTGCACTCTGGAGAAAAGGTACATACAGTTTCCATTGAAGCCTGTAACTTATTGGATTTTACCTGAGATGGTTATCCTGAGAGATGCATGGAACAAAAAAGGAATTAATCGAAGCAGGAAATTTAGAAAGAAGGAGGGGGATGTTTTTTAAGAGGCTGCGTAAAAGAGACACGCAGGATAGATCAATGAGGAAGAAAAGGAAGACACAGAAAGACGATCAGGCAGGGAACTAAGTGGAAAGAGATGAAAGAATGTTGAAAATTAAACCCGCTTAAATGAGCAAAAATCGAAGAGCAGAAGGCATTGCAAATTCTGCTAATAGTTGCAAGCTGAGGAGGAACTAATATTTATGGTGAACTCCTAATATGTATAAGTGGTTTGTGTTCTACCAAACCAAGTTTGCCTCGTTCCTACAGGGAAATGAATAATTCGGCAAGCAAATATTTTGATCATTCTGTTCCTGAGTGGAAGTGGAAACTCACCTGAGAATATATAAACCAGGGAGGAGTATTAAAATTCCCTGCTTGCATCGAATTAGTACATTTGGAGGGTTTGTTTATTTTGCTCACATGGCTGAGATTTCTCTTCCCTGAGATCTCACACGTGATGAAATCCCTTAAGGTCCACTGGATCTACTTACTCCCAAATGTCTTTTCAAGGACACTTTAAGAAGCTCCTTAGTGATAAAGCCAGATAGGTTAAAGAACTGGTTAAATGCTTGCTAAGATCCAGACTGGTCCCAGAAATTGCATAATCATTACTGCAAAATTGTACTTTACATCTCGTTACATAAGTTGCATGCAAATTCAAGAACTGTGGTGGCGCAGTGGTTAGAATGCAGTATTGCATGCTAATTCTGCCCGACTGCCAGCAGTTGGATCTTGACCGGCTCAAAGTTGATTCAGCCTTCCATCCTTCTTAGGTTGGTAAAATGAGGACCCAGATTGTTGGGGGCAATGCGTTGACTCTGTAAACCACTTAGCAAGGGCTGTAAAGCACTGTAAAGTGGTATATAAGTCTAAGTGCTATTGATAGTGCCTTCCTTCCTTCCTTCCTTCCTTCCTTCCTTCCTTCCTTCCTTCCTTCCTTCCTTCCTTCCTTCCTTCCTTCCTTCCTTCCTTCCCGCCCTTCCCTCCCTCCCAGTGGTTAGAATGCAGCATTGCAGGCAAACTCTGCCCACAGCCAGCAGTTCGATCCTAACCGGCTCAAGGTTGACTCAGCCTTCCATCCTTCCGAGGTGGGTAAAATGAGGATCCAGATTGTTGGGGGCGATAGGCTGACTCTGTAAACCACTTAGCGAGGGCTGTAAAGCACTGTAAAGCGGTATATAAATCTAAGTGCTATTGCTGTTGCTATTGTTGAGAAGCAGTGTGGTGGCCTAGAGGTAAATATGTTCGCTTCCCACTCGGAAGGTTGGGATTTCAATCCTAGGTAACGGCAATGGTTTCTCTATCAGGGCACAAAGAGAAAATATCTGCCGTGAACTCTGTGTAGGTGTCAGGAAGGGCATCCGGCCAGTAAATGCTCGGCTCCATTCAATTACCCCAACTGCACTCTGAATTTTATAGAAAAGAAAAAGAAAGAAAAAAAATCAGAGCCAACGTGCTGAAAAAAATTAACAATGAGACTTCAGTGATATAGCTAATATTTATCCCGGCCTCCTGATTTCTATTCTGGCCAGAAGGAAAAGAGAATTAATACCACTCTTTCAAATTACCGCCTTTGTGATTCTCTTCCTTACCATCTCATCGGCACAGATCAGGCTGTGTTCCCTTTCAAATTCTTTCCCTTTTTTCGATTGTTATTTTGTACTTTTATTTTTTTCTTAAAATTTAATAACGTTAGCTTTCTTTTAAAAAAAAAAAAGATTGTTTTCCGTGAGCAATACTTTAAAAGTGCAACAGGAGCTGGGGAAAAAAAAAAACACTTACAGGTTTTTAATGGAAAAAAAAAAAAAGCAGAATAAAAGGCAGATTGCAAAATTCTTCCCCCAGCCCAGAAAACTAAATATCTCATTGTCTTTTTTTCTTTTTCTTCTTCTTTTTGCATCCTTACTAAAATTCCTCCGGCGAGTCTTCAGCCACCCAGAAATTCCCCACTCTCTCACTAAAATACAGTTTAGATTTATTGCCAGGCTATCAGGTGCTAAAAAAGAAATAGATCTCACCCATTTTTTTTTTTTTTTTAAAAAGAGGCAGTTTCCAGAACTCATATTTGAGAGGAGGAGGTGGAGGGGAGGGGGGGGGAAACCTGTCCAACTAGAAAGAAATTGTTTTGTTTTTATTTCCAGGTGTGCTTTGTAGCCCTGTGCAATAGCTGCAAAGCTCAAAACTTAATCATCTGTTTAGTGATCACATTTTCAGTGCAAAGTGCAGAAGGGGATTAAAAAAATAAAATAAACATGCAATCTATTTCAAAGCATATTTTTTTAAAAGCAGGTAAAATTGATTCCCCTCTAAATAGGTTTACATTTCAAGCAATTATTATTATTAGTAGTAGTATTACAGTTGGCCATGCAGTCAGCCAGATGTTTAGACCGGATTTGGCATGTTTGACAAGGACCTGGAATAGGCAGATGTGGTTGTTTGATGGTGTTAAAAGTTACCCTTGCAGGATGTAAGCTGTTCTGGGTAAAGCTGCCTTTTGCAATTGACCGATAGTGATTTTGTCAATGACGATGGTGTTTTAAGTAGTGCGCCAGATGTTTTGGGATTTGTTATGGTCCGCCAGCAGCCTATGGAGCTGGCAGCAGAGTCAGACAGTGAGGAGGCTGGGGAGGACAATGGGCCAGTCCTGGAGTCAGGGGAAGGCCCAGATGAGGGCTCTGCGTCAGAGGCAGAGATGGGGCCAGGGCCATCTGGGAGCGATGTGCGGACTCCAGAGCCTCCAGAGGCGGATAGCAGAGAGGCAGAGGAACAGGAGGAGCCTGTTCCTAGTGCATGCATGCGAAGAGCTGCGGGAAGGCAAGAGCAGCTAAAGCAAAAAGGACGACTCAGGAGTAAGGCCAGGAGATGATTGGCCCCTCCCAGAAGGCTTAAAAGAGCAGCAATGGCTCTTGGGAACTTTGTAGGAAAGCAACGTTGCTACATTTGTTTCTTGTCAGCATCTCTTGCTTCTGAACTTTTGCCAAGAAAAGCCTTTGGCAGGGTGCCAAAGTAGACAAAGGTTGGTGATAAGGCCGAAGGACTGTTTACAAAGAATTTGTTTTGGACTTAATTTGGACTAAGCTGAGAATGAAGTCATTCTCAGCTGTTCTAATAAAATATGTTTGTTTAGGACTGATTGTGTCTGGTAATAACTACTTGGGCCTAGGTCACAACAGGATTGTTATTACTGTTGGTCACACAGTCAGACAGATTTTAGACTGAATCTGCCCTTTTAATGCCACCTTTCGAATTCTTCCCAAGGACCTGGAAGATGTAAGCTGCTCCAAGTCAAGCTGCCTTTCACAATTGACCGGTGATGATTTTTGCCAATGTCACCTGATTTTTTTTTTCTTTTTGCAAATGATGGCCACCGTTCAACACAGCTTTAAATGAATATTATGAACAACTGTGGCCCTCTCTCATCCTTTCAATGCAATTTTATTTTTAAAATGGATAATTGAAAATTTTCATATACAGGTAGTCCACGACCTGGTAGGCAACCAATGGAACAGAAGTTGCCTTCAGAAGTTGTGGGACCTTCATCACTTGAGATGTCACTGCATTTTTGTATTTACCAGATGAGCTCATATTTTTGGACTTTCAGACTTACCGTAGCTTGCCAAGCTTCTTATCTTTAAGCTAACTGCGCGTGTCTACATTCCTTCATTTTCTTCTAACTTTCTTTGTTCTCCTGCCAGGAAAGAGGTCCGGCAGGAACGTTGCCAAGATGTAACCAATTAGGCTAGTGAGATGTTTTATTTTCTTTATAACAAATAAATGAGTTTTTCTTAGAAAACATATCTTCGGGTTTTATTTTCTTAGGTATACACAAGGAAAATGCCACAATTCACCTCTAACTCAGGCAATTACCCCAGGAAGATAACGGGGCTGATTGCCACTCTGACATGAGACTTTCAAGAAGAGATTGGACGGCCATTTGTCAGAAATGGTGTAAGGTCTCCTGCTTGGGCGGGGGGTTGGACTAGATGACCTACAAAGTCCCTTCCAACTCTGTTAATCTATTAAATATACTTCAGCCCGACACGGGATCCGCCAGAAATGGAGCAAGGGCTTCCATCTTTTGCGAGGTTGTTCTCTCTCCAGAATGTCAACCCCTCCAGATGAGGCCAGCCTTTTAAAGAGGCCTGACGGGTTTTATCATCGGCAGGTCTCACAGGTCATCCTCTTCTTCCAGTCCATAAAAACAAGCGCTTCAGAGCTCTCGGGAAGGTGAATAGTCTGAATAAATGCACTCCTGGTTTTCTCGCTTGGCCTTTCTGATCTCTAGTTGCCCGTCTTGTAGAGTTCACACATACTCACCCAGCCCTGCCGCCTTTGGGGAAATGCAAATGGGAGAAGAGCGAGATAATTAATTCTACAAGCCCTCAAATCTCCTTGAGTCACCTCCTGGGATGCGAAGAAAAAAAAGTAGAAAAGCTTCACAAAAACGTCTTTTCTCCTCCACCCACCCACCCACCTCTCTTTTTTCCCCCAACAGGCCAGGAACATGTGGGGAGACCAGAGGTATCATCCCCAAAAATAGATCCTTCAACATACGCTGGGAAATTCCAGCCCAGGTTTAATTGCAGTTAATGATGATTAACGGCATTTAATGATCTACAGTGACGGTGGCTCTAGACAGGGGCTCATTAAGATATCTTTACTCCTTTTTTTTTTCTTTTTTTTTGCAGAGCAATGATTTATTCATAAGCCTATTTTTCATCAATATTTATTTGGAAGGGTTGTTTATGGCGACTGCGTAATAACTGCAAATGCTCGGCTCGGAAATTAATTTGCCTGCCGAGAGTCAGGCGTTCCCGTTCGGGGGCAACAAAAGTACCGGGCTCTTTAGAAGCTGGGGTTTAATTTTTTTGTCGAAGGCGTTCAGGTCATGAGGCTCTGGGATTGTTAAGCTACTTTTAGAATTAAAAGAATTTAAAAATATATATATATTGGGAGAGAGAGTCCGCTTTCTGCACTCTAGATTTGCTTCTCAAAGCATGCATGGAGAACTCACATACATCTAAGGTTGCCCAGTTCGGCTGAGAATCCTACCTTCGTTTAGGTTCTCTGGAGCAAGGTAGGCACAGGAAATGTTCCAGAAAAAAGGAGCCAAGGAGATTCTTAAATGAGCTAGCTGTCAATCACATGGGAGCAAACTCCACTCCCTTCTAGAGCTGATGATGTTAGCTAGTTGGATAATGAAATGTCTGCAAGGAAAGCAGCAAGCTCAGAGAGCACCAAGGAACCCAAAGTTTTCCTCCTCCTCCTCCTCCTCCTCCTCCTCCTCCTCCTCCTCCTCCTCCTCCTCCTCCTCCTCCTCCTCCTCCTCCTCCTCCTCCTCCTCTGTCACTGCGTTTTTGTATTTACCAGATGAGCGATTATTTTTAGACTCTCAGACTTACCGTAGCTTGCAGGTTTCTTATCAGTAAGCTAACTGCGCATGTCCACATTCCTTCACTTTCTTCTTACTTTCTTTGTTCTCCTGCCAGGAGAGGTCCGGCCGCAGAGAGGTGGCCGGCAGGAACGTTGCCAAAATGTAATTAGTTAGACTACTGAAATGTTTTATTTTCTTTATAACAAATAAATGAGTTTTTCTTAGAAAACATATCTTCAGGTTTATTTTCTTAAGTATGCTTCAAGGAAAAGCCTCGATTCATCCTCTAAATCAAGGTGCGATTACCCAAAAGCAGAATGGAATTAATTAGCACCCTGACACCTGGTAGCAGAGGATGGTTTCGATCCATCGACCTCTAAATCAAGGTGCGATTACCCAAAAGCAGAATGGGATTAATTAGCACCCTGACATCCTCCTCCTCCTCCTCCTCTTCCTCCTCCTCCTCCTCCTCCTCCTCCTCCTCCTCCTCCTCCTCCTCCTCCTCCTCCTCCTCCTCCTCCTCCTCCTCCTGCTTTTCACAAACCCCACTCCCTTCTAGCATTGATGGTGTTACCTAGTTGCAGAAATATCTGCAAGAAAATACCACATCCAGAGAGCAAAGTCCAGTTTCCTTTTGAAAATGCACCTTTGGGATAACCATGACCTGGATAACGGAGAATCTCCATATACATTCATATGGATTAATTATATGCCATCAAGTTGGTAATGGAGCTCTTAGCAACCACACAGACAGGTTTTCTCCATGACGTTTTCACCTGATCCTTCAGCTCTTCCATCAATGGACTGAATTCTTGCTCTTGGACATCCTCTTCTCTTTCCTTCCACCTGTCTCACCATTAGAGCTTTTTATGGAGAGCTTGATGTGTCCAAAGCCTGGCCCTTTGTGCCTTAAGTGAGAATGGGGTTGATTTGTTTAGTGATCCATTGCTTTGTTTTTTTGGCTCTGTCTAGTGTCAATATGGAGGGATAGAATCAAGTTCAAGTGTTAATACTGCTTTATAATACCTTGATAAGGCCACACCTGGAATACTGCATCCAGTTTTGGTCGCACGATGTAAAGAAGATGTGGAGACTCTAGAAAGAGTGCAGAGAAGAGTAACAAAGAGGATTAGGGGACTGGAGGCTAAAACATATGAAGAACGGTTACAGGAACTGGGTATGTCTAGTTTAATGAAAAGAAGGACGAGGGGAGACATGAGAGCAGTCTTCCAATATATCAGAGGCTGCTACAAAGAAGAGGGATAAAGCTATTCTCCAAAGCACCTGAGAGTAGGACAAGAAGCAGTGGGTGGAAACTTATCAAGGAGAGACGCAACTTAGAACTAAGGAGAAACTTCCTGATAGTGAGAACAATTAATCAGTGGAACAACTTGCCTCCAGAAGTTGTGAATGCTCCAACACTGGAAGTTTTTAAGAAGCTCTTGGATAACCCTTTGTCTGAAGTGGTATAGGGTTTCCTGCCTAAGCATGGGGTTGGACTAGAAGACCTCCAAGGTCCCTTCCAACTCTGTGATTATATTCTAATACTACTCCTATCCTGCTTCAAAGGAAGGAACCCCTCTGGAATGGAGAAGACCTATCCTTCGATAGGCATGCATCATTTTGCAACTGCAGCAAACTTGCACCTTGGCTGGGTAGCTTCACTCTGAAACCCTCTCGACCTTGTCCTAATTTCCTTGTGAATTGGTCTGTCTGCATTGTGCGAGATCCAATTAGAAAAGGATCTTTCTGAGCAACCTTTCAGCCTAGGGGGTTTTCCGGTTCTTGGTTTCTTCCATCCTGATGTGTTTATTGTGTATTTGGAGCATTTAAGTGGCCATTTTTCATACGTCAAAATGTTCGGTGATGATCCATCAACGATCCCCCAATGGGGAACGTTTCTGGGCCACGATGATGAATAGCAATTTACTGGGTTTATTATTCTCCAGTGAAATGATGTCACTTACTGAAAGAGAATTCACCACGGCCCAAGCGGGCATGAAAAAACACAACCTCTACCGGCATTTTTCTCCAAACGTTTCTCACCTTGCTTATTTATTTAATCAAGGAGAGAAGCAACCTAGAACTAAGGAGAAATTTCCTGACAGTGAGAACAATGAATCAGTGGAAGGATTTATTTCTAGAAGTTGTTTAAGAGTTGTGGACTTCAACTCCCAGAATTCCCCAGCCAGCATGGTGTAGACTTTGGTGTAGGGTCTCCTGCTTGAGCAGGGGGTTGGACTAAGATTCTTACGTCAAGACCCCTGAGCATTTGGTTCCAGTTTAGGAGATATCAGGAGGTTCAAAGATATTAATAACATTTGGGTTGTGTGGCACTGCTTGGACATTTAGAAGGAAGGAGCTGACATGTTGGCTAACGCCATGCTCCTGAAGTGTCATATAGCAGCATCAAACTCACAATCACAAATTGCTGACAAATTTAATTTTGTCAGCAACCCAAGGACCCTGCCAATTAGTCACTGGCAAGAACAGCAGCTTGTCAAAAATTAATATGTTGCACTCCTACGTTTGCAAAACATATTCTTCCGTTGGAAGAGGCCTGCTCTATCTATCTATCTATAAAATTTTGGAAATGGATAGCCCTTTGTGGCATGGATCTAGGCCAGGTGGTCTCCAACCTTGGCAACTTTAAGACTTGTGGACTTCAACTCCCAGAATTCCTCAGCCAGCTGGCTGGAAGTCCACAAGTCTTAAAGTTGCCAAGGTTGGAGACCCCTGATCTAGGCTGACTGAGGAACCATGTCACCCCAATGGGATTGGTCTGCCCCACCTGGGCCAGCAGAAGTGGCATGCTGTGGAACATGTCAATCAATAAATTTTGACTGGCAGGGTCCAAGAGAAGAGCCTTTTTTGGCTGTGGGATGTCATCCCCCTCCAAAGTGAGATCTTCTCCCATTCTTCTGACCTTCCATAAGGGCCTGAAGACCTGACTCTGCCTATTGGCTTGGGGCACCAATGGGGGGATTATCATGCTGAAGGTGGTTGGTGGATTAAGAGAAAATCCCGTCTTACCCCCATACATCCTGTCCCTTCCCTGCCCACCTTTCAAATGTCAGTTATGATTCATTCCACGGTCAGCCAGATGTTTATTACCCAGTCAGCCAGATGTTCAGACTGGGTTGAGCATTTTTATCTTCCTATCAAGCCTTTCCCAAGGACCTGGATAGGTGGATGTTGATGCTTTGTGGTGGTGTGATTTATTGTTTTATCGTAGAAGAGAGGCACGACCTAAAACTAAGGAGAAATTTCCTGACAGTTAGAACAATGAATCAGTGGAACAACTTGCCTCCAGAAGTTGTGAGTGCTCCAACACTGGAAGTTTTTAAGAAGAGATTGGACAACCATTTGTCTGAAATGGTATAGGGTTTCCTGCTTGAGCAAGGGGTTGGACTAGAACAGGGGTCTCCAACCTTGGCCGCTTTAAGACTTGTGGACTTCAACTCCCAGAATTCCTCAGTCAGCTGGGTGAGGAATTCTGGCAGTTGAAGTCCACAAGTTTTAAAAGTTGCCAAGGTTGGAGACCCCTAAACTAGAAGACTTCCAAAGTCCCTCCCAGCTCTGTTATTCTATTAATGCTTGTAAGCTGCCCAGAGTCACCTTTAGATGAGAAGGGGAAGCACAGAAATCTAATCAACAAACACATAAGAATAGCCACGAGTGGTTTTAAAAGACTGTGCTAAAAATATAGATCACGGGGAGGGAATTTTCTAAGAAACTATCTAGCTAATTGCATCTCTAACATCTTCCGAGTTAGAGATGTTATTGGTAGCTCTGTTGGGATCGTAGCGTAGGCTTCTATCGGGATCAATGCATTCATCTGCTTCTTCCAATGCTTTATGGTGCCTAAATTTGCTCAGAACCTTTATTCGCCTCCTTTGAATTCCGTTTTAATTAAGAGAAATGTTAATTAAAGCAAGTCAGCTCAACTTGAGTTTGGTATTTTTCTCCCATTACATCCTCGCGTTGATAAAAAGATTGCTGGGGGGAAAAAAACTGTCTTGACTTGATCGTTGGAGGCATTGGCCCAACATACATCTGGACTGGGAGTATTCAGCCGCCCAGAGTCCCTTGGGAGTTGGGTGGCATAGAAATGTGACAAAATAAATAAAAATAAATAAATTCCGTTAATTTGATCCACAAATCATTTTAAAAGAAGAAGGAAAAGTAAAGTTTAACAATCCACAGTTGTCACTCTTTGTATTTTGTACGTTAAGAAAATGCCAATGTTCTTTGCAATGAACTTAATTAAATCAGTTTCTACTTTTTTTTCTGCACAACTACAGTGAATATTGCTTATTTTCCTATAACATGCCTTTTTTTTTTCCCGCCCACCAAGCCACGCCCACCAAGCCATACCACATCCACCAAGCCACGCCCACAGAACTGGTAGTAAAAAAATTTGAATTTCACCACTGCCTTAATTTAAAGTCATAGCAAGCAACAAGTGATACGTTAACTCTATAATATCTGGGGAGTTGAAGAGGTGATCCATAACCTTTCCCATCCCAGAGTAGGCAGGAAAATAATAATAATGGGAGAAAAAAACCCAGGCTCTTATTTATTTTAAACTTTATTGGAAAGGCAACCGAAAAGGATATATGAAAAATCACCTGTTCGCCCTCAGACAAAGACACATGAGCTCGCAAAATGACTGCGGAGATTTATTGAACGTCGGCTGCTGTGCAGAAAGCCGAGAATTTCCATAAAACTCCATTTATTGATATGTATCCCCTTGTCAGTCTTTTGTCTTCTTTAGACTTTCGCTTTCTGTGATTCTTTTACAAGAGAATTTTGTTTTCATTATGAGAAATGATTGCTCGGTTTTCGCCTTGAATTGAGTCTCCGGCGTGATGGTTCTGGCCATGTTGCTCTTGAAAATATTATCAATACTCAAGCAAATTAGCTGCTGAAAATTCATGGTTATGGGATAGCCTGTTTCCTAGGCAGTTATGCGTTCATCCGTGGAGAATCCCCATATTAAAGAAAGGCATAAACTAGAGTTTGTGACTCAAACATGCTCGGTCAAATTTTTCAGGAAAAAAAATGACTAATCAACCAGTAGAAGCTCCTTGTTAAGTTTCTAGCAAGAATTTGAGAGGGAATGTTTGCACAATATATTTTTCTCAATTCCAGAGGAGGAGGGGGGCAGGGGGGGAAGGAGGGGGAAGGAGGGAGGAGGAGGAGGAGGAGGAGGAGGAGGAAGAAGAAGAAGAAGAAGAAGAAGAAGAAGAAGAAGAAGAAGAAGAAGAAGAAGAAGAAGAAGAAGAAGAAGAAGAAGAAGAAGAAGAAGAAGAAGAAGAAGAAGAAGAAGAAGAAGAAGAGGAGGAGGAGGAGGAGGAGGAGGAGGAGGAGGAGGAGGAGGAGGAGGAGGAAGAGGAGGAGGAGGAGGAGGAGGAGGAGGAGGAGGAGGAGGAGGAGGAGGAAGAGGAAGAGGAAGAGGAAGAGGAGGGGAGAGGAGGAAGAGGAGGAGGAGGAGGAGGAGGAGGAGGAGGAAGAAAAAGGGGACTGTTCTGTCATAACAATCTTCTGCCATCACTACCAGTCTCACAACTTCCTTGGGTAAGAAATTTCAGTATCAAATAGAAGAGAAAGAGGACATAACGGTATAACTTGGTCTTGAGGAAACCCACAATCCCTGAATCTTTAAAATCATTAGACTAGCCATAGAGTTGATCTACAACCTCTTCAATGGAGTGGATTCCTTTTTTTTTTTTTAAATAAGAAAAGAGGATTCATACGGTGATCACGTTGCTAAGATCAATAACGTCTCCGAAGCCTTGGGGACATCGTAAAGACGAACATATCTACAATACATGAGTTTGCGTGGGGTAGTAGAGTCCTCTTTAAATCAGCCTTCTCTGAATTTTGGCACGCTCAACCCGGCTTGTCCTACCACATTTGCTGTTTGACTTCCTACTGGATCAGAAATGGCTCTGTCTTGTTTCAATGACTAGACTTGGTGATTTACGTTGGCTTCTGCCCAATGGTGAAATTCAAATTTTTTTACTACCAGTTCTGTGGGTGTGGCTTGGTGGGTGTGGCTTGGTGAGCATGGCTTGGTGGGCATGGCAGAGGAAGGATACTGCAAAATTTCCATTCCCACCCCACTCTGGGGCCAGCCAGAGGTGGTATTTGCCGGTTCTCCGAACTACTCAAAATTTCCGGTACCAGTTCTCCAAACTACTCAAAATTTCTGCTACCAGTTCGCTAGAACCTATCAGAACCTGCTGGATTTCACCCCTGCTTCTGCCTTTTGATAACCTGGGCCATGTAACGCATCGGGTGTCGTATGCCAAAAGGTTCCTGGGCAACTTTTCCTCTCCTTTGATCTGTGACCCCCTTCCTCACCCCAAAGAGGTGACAAAGTCCCTAAATCCTGAAGGAGACATCAGCCCCAGGTCCTGCCAACCTCCGCCTCCATCTATTCTCTTCAAGAGCAATAAACGTGATGGACAAAATACACGAGGTAGAAAACAGAGGGATAAATCAAGGAGGAAAACAGGTATTTGTATTCATTTAAAGTTCCCATCTTCTGAAAGGTAATGGCTTTCCCGTGGAATATATGCCTGTGCGTGACAAGAAACCCACAACGTTAGATGTCCCCCAGTATTGTCTCTCTCTCTCTCTCTCTCTCTCTCTCTCTTTTTTTAATATCTCCAGAATTGTAGATCTTACAGTACCACCACAATATGCTTCAATCTCTGTGTCTAACAGAAATGCAAAAAGGGGCCATTGAGATGGAAGATCCTGACAGGATCATGTTTCCCGTAATAATGTCAAGAGCTATGAAAATTTCCTAGCTTAGACCATGGAAGAATAGAATAGAATAGAATAGAATAGAATAGAATAGAATAGAATAGAATAGAGTAGAGTAGAGTAGAGTAGAGTAGAGTAGAGTAGAGTAGAGTAGAGTAGAGTAGAGTAGGGTAGGGTAGGGTAGGGTAGGGTAGGGTAGGGTAGGGTAGGGTAGGGTAGGGTAGGGTAGGGTAGGGTAGGGTACGGTAGAATAGAATAGAATAGAATAGAATAGAATAGAATAGAATAGAATAGAATAGAATAGAATAGAATAGAATAGAATAGAATAGAATAGAATAGAATAGAATAGAATAGAATAGAATAGAATAGAATTGAATAGAGTAGAGTAGGGTAGGGTAGGGTAGGGTAGGGTAGGGTAGGGTAGGGTAGGGTAGGGTAGGGTAGGGTAGGGTAGGGTAGGGTAGAATAGAATAGAATAGATAGAATAGAATAGAATAGAATAGAATAGAATAGAATAGAATAGAATAGAATAGAATAGAATAGAATAGAATAGAATAGAATAGAATAGAATTTTTTATTGGCCAAGTGTGATTGGACACACAAGGAATTTGTCTTGGTGCATATTTGAAGGCGAAGTGAACGGATCCAAAACATTCTTGAAATCCAAGTCCAGAATTAGCCTTTAGAGCCCAAAAGTAAGACTCAAGGACCTGTAAAGCAGTGTTGATCAACCTCAGCAACATTAAGATATGTGGATTTCAATTTCCACCATTCCATGGCCAAGGAATGCTGGGATTTGAAGTCCGGACATGTTAGCGTTCTAGAATCTCTCTGAAACATCAGAATCTGCTGACTGGTTTCAAGGCTTTAGCAGGACATTAAAGATGAAAACAATAGGAACGGCACGGTGGCCTAGTGGTGAAGACGCCCGCCTCCCACTCTGAAGGTTGAGAGTTCAATCCTAGGAAGCATCAGGTGTTTCTCTCTCAAAGCGCAAAGAGAAGAATATTGCTGCGAACTCTGCATAGGTGTCAGGAAGGGCATCCAGCCAGTAAATGCTCAGCGGCATCCAGTTGCCCCAATTCTAACCCTAATTAGGGTCATAAAAGGGATGGGTTTTTTAAAAAAGATGAAAGCAATAACAGCAATCCTAAAAAATATGGGGACACCTGCAACATTGCTGCAGCATTTAAGTTGCACCAACTGAAGCTTTTGCTTTGCAAAATTAAACCCATCACCCTTCTCACTTTTCAATCCGGTTTTCTAATGCTTTTATTTTCCTATCAGCCTACAACCTCTGTATTTCTCCTCCTCTCTCTTGCCCTCTCTAGCACCATCAATCTTCTTCTATTCTCCTTGTCTTTCTATTGGGCTCCTTTGGCCCATCTTTCTTTGCATCGATCGCCCTTGCCTTTCTACTACCATCCTGGAAGAACGTGGAGACTGGACAAGAATTATGGCGGCATGAGCTGAACCATTTTGACTATGGGCCCGATAAGTCCATCACCAACTGACTAGGGAGGACATAGAAAGCTTCCAGAAACGAGCAGCAATATTCCCTCAACAGTTTTGGGAATCTCCCTCTCCCTCCTCCCTACCCCCCACCCCCCCAAAGCTGGAGCTTGGGCAACAGACAGATTTAGAAGAAAAGCAGTCTGGAGCCTATTTGTAAGAGGAACAAGGGAACTTGATTGCTGAAAATGTTTTAGAACGACTCAACTAAGCTAGAAGCATCATAGAGGATCAGTGGTGGGTTTCAAATTTTTTTACTACAGTTCTGTGGGTGTGGCTTGGTGGACGTGGCAGGGGAAGGATACTGTAAAATCTCCATTCCCATCCCAATCCAGGGGAAGGTTACTGAAGGTTACCTTTGGTGGCGGCAGCGGACTAAACTGCTGTTAAAGTTAGCACTTAGCTGCAGCTGCCTGCAATTACTGCGAGTTCAATTCTCACCAGGCTCAAAGTTGACTCAGTCTTCCATCCTTCCGAGGTAGGTAAAATGAGGACCCGGTTTGTGGGGGCAATAAGCTGACTTTGTATAAAAAAGAACACCGCTTGGGGGGGCCAAAAGCCCTACTAAGCAGGTATATACAAAAGTATGAAGGCTATTGCTTAACGCATTGTAAGCCGCCCTGAGTCTCCAGAGAAGGGCGGCATATCAATCGAAGAAAGAAAGAAAGAAAGAAAGAAAGAAAGAAAAGAAGAGAAAGAAAGAAAGAAAGAAAGAAAGAAAGAAAGAAAGAAAGAAGAAAGAAGAAAGAAAGAAAGAAATCTCCATTTCCTCCTGATCAGCTAGGACTCGGAAGGCAGAGAATAGATGGTGTGGGGCCAGTCAGAATTTTTACTACCGGTTCTCCGAACTACTCAAAATTTCCGCTACCGGTTCTCCAGAACTGGTCAGAACCTGCTGAAACCCACCTCTGCAGGAGATGCTGTTGATTGATTTTGCAGTTATATTGGGGCCCCGTTTAATACGAAGAGCCATTTTTTTATTACAGGATGTATTTTTTTTCTCCCCTCCCTATCTCTTCTGGACCAAATCCAAGTCTTTGCTCCTTTTTTTTTTTTTTTGCTTAGCTGTCTCCCTGAATGTTGTTGTTGTTAATTTTCCATATTCCAACCCAGGAGAACCTGATTTGTTAGATGTATCTCCTGCCAGTTCTTCAGAAGCTTCAAGCCATGGAGACAAGGTCCCCTCCTCTTCCGTTCCCCTCGGAACCAACCCCCTGTGGGTAAAAGAAATAAGGGTGGGGGGGGAGGAAAGAGGGGGAGTGAGTTTTTTTTGCTAGTCATTGCCAAGAGGTGGTTAGCTTGCTGGAAGACATTCAGCTCACAAATTAGCATGCTGGAGAAACAGATAGGAAGATGTGATTATGATGATTAAAATTAAGATTGTCACATCATGACATCCCTTTCTTGGGGCTAAGTGGAACAAATCTCCACATTCGCCAACAAATATCAAGCCAGGGAAGGAATTAAATCTGAGCCCCGTCAGATGCGATCCAACGACACCAACAGGCATTGATGGAGGAAATCAGAGGTCCAGAAGCCACAAATGTTTTGAAAACGATCAAGATCCTTGGTGCCTGCCTAAGACTGAAAATGATTCTTTTCTCAGCATGGTTCTCCAAAAAAATATTTTTAGGAAGGTTTTGTTGTCAACAACGGAGGCTGCTGCAAGAATTCTGCCCTTTTGAATTGTTTCCCGTTTTCAACCAATAGATACCAAACTATTGTATATTAGGGCCAAAATTTTGAATCTCTTTCTAAGTATCTTCGGTGAACCGGGAAATTGGGAAGTGTTTTCATTGGTCAGTGAGGGAGGAGGGAGGGAGGGAGGGAGGGAGGGAGGGAGGAAGGAGGGAGGGAGGGAAGGAGGGAGGAAGGAAGGAAGGAAGGAAAGAAAGAGAAAGAAAGAAGGAAGGAAGGAAGGAAAAAAGAAAGAAAGAAAAAAGAGAGGAAAAAGAAAGAGAGAGAGAGTTGGGAGGGAGGGAGGGAGGGAGGAAGGGAGGAAGAAAGGAAAGAAAGAAAAAAGAAAGAAAAAAGAAAGAGAGGGAGGGAGGGAGGGAGGGAGGGAGGGAGGGAGGGAGGAAGGAAGGAAGGAAGGAAGGAAGGAAGGAAGGAAGGAAGGAAGGAAGGAAGGAAGGAAGGAAGGAAGGAAAAACAGCTGTTCCTTTCTGCTCGGGCTTCTCCATTCTTTGTTTCTGTTTTCATTTCGTTTTAATGCAAAAAAAAAAGAAAAAGAAAAGACAGAGCATCCAAAAAGGAAAAACAACCAGAAAAAGACAAAGGAAAAACAAAAGGGGGGGGGGAGCATCGAGGCTCTTTCGCATCAAAGAGAGTGGTGTTTTTCAGAAAATAAAATGATTTGCCAATCATAATCCTGATTGATTTTTTTTTTAATCCCATGCTTTTGGGATTTTTTTTCAATAGAAAAGATTGTCCTTTGCATTATTCTCCTCCCTCTCTCTCTCTCTGTGTCTCTCTCCCTCTCTCCCTCCCATTCTCCCACCTTCTCTCTCTCTCCTTCCTTCTCCCTCCCTCCTTCCCTCCTTCCCTCTCTCTCTCCCTCTGTCTCTCTCTCTCTCTTCCCCTCCCTCCTTCTCTCTCTCTCTGTCTCTCTCTGTCTCTCTCTCCCATTCTCCCTCCCATTCTCCCGCCTTCTCTCTCTCTCCTTCCTTCTCCCTCCCTCCTTCCCTCCTTCCCCCTCTCTCTCCCTCTGTCTGTGTGTATGTGTGTGTGTGTCTGTCTGTCTCTCCCCTTCTCCCTCCCCTTCTCCCTCCCTCTCCCCTTCTCTCTCCCCCTTCCCCTCTCCCTCCACCCCCCCCACACACACACCGTCTTTCCTTCTTCTTCTTCTTCCTGGCATTTAAAAGGAAGCAATATGCATAACAACCAAGTTGGCAAACACCTCTCGGCAATTGCTGAAGCTCAGCGCCAGACAAAAGGGTCTCTTTGTTAACTTTCTGTTAAAGAAATCGATGGCAACAGGCAAGGAAGACTCACGGCTCGCAGACAGATGTAATTGCCTGGCTTACCTGAAAGGCTAATGAGGGCAGGTGAAGAAGCCCGAAAGAGCAAGTCCACACCTGGACCAAAGGTGATGCCATGATTAAGCAAGCTAAATATCACCTCACTTGACGGCTATTGGCACTTGGGAGTGTTTAAATGATGAGCAGGCTAAAAAAAGATTACAGCTCCGGATAGGCAGGTAGCCTAGAGTTCATTTAGTGACGGTTCGCAAGTTAAAACGGCACTCAAAAAAAAAGGGAATCAGGACCCTTTCTCACACTTAAGACCAGGGGTCCTCAAACTTGGCAGCTTTAAGACTTGTGGACTTTTTTACCTGCTTTCGAACTGCTAGGTGGGCAGAAGCCGGGACAAGTCATGGGAGCTCACCCCGTTACGCGGCACTAGGGATTCGAACCGCTGAACTGCCGACCTTTCGATCGACAAGCTCAGTGTCTTAGCCACTGAGCCACCATGTCCCTTCTATATAGAATATAAAAAATAGAATATAGAAAATATAGAATACAGAATACAGAATATCAGAGTTGGAAGGGACTTTGGAGGTCTTCTAGTCCAACCCCCTGCTCAGACAGGAGACCCTACACCACTTCAGACAAATGGTTGTCCAATCCATTCTTAAAAACCTCAAGTGATGGAGGACCCACAACTTCTGGAGGCAAGTTGTTCCACTGATGAATTGTTCTCACTGTCAGGAAATTTCTCCTTAGTTCTAGGTTGCTTCTCTCCTTGATTAGTTTCCCACCCATTGCTTCTTGTCCTGCTTTTGGGTGTTTTGGAGAATAGCTTGACTCCCTTTTCTATAGGGTTTCCTGCCTAATCAGGGGGTTGGACTAGAAGATCTCGTAGGTCCCTTCCAACTCTGTTATTCTGTTCTTGGTGGCAGTCCCTGAGATATTGGGTTAGACTGCTATTATGTCACCCCTTGGTCCTTATTTTCATTAAACTAGATGTACCCAATCCAAGCAACCTCTTCCTTGTATGAAAGTTTAAAATATCCATGATCTTAAAAAGTCTTTTTCTCCATAGGGGTGACTCAGTTGTAAACCCATCTGAAAGTGCAGCTGCTGAGGTGTTTCCACCTACATTAGGAAGTTTTCTATTCCATTTCGTTTCCTGTGCTCTATCAAACTTCAATGACATGCATGGATGCCTACCTATTTATATTAATTAGGGCATTTATGTATTCTCCCTGTCGATCAAAGCAGAGATCTGAGTGGGCTAGCGTCCAGTTCAGAAAAGATATCATAGGATGGGGATTTGCAGTGTCCTGGGCAGCCGTCTGTATAAAGTATTGATCTGACTCATTAAGGGATCGGCAATTTTAAAGGAGCCCAATTAACTGGGCTCCCAATTACTTTGAGAAGAAATTTCAAGAAGAAATACTTCAAAAGACCCTCGGCAGAGCCCAGCTGAATGAGAACAAATGCCTCTGTAGCAGTGGTGGAATTCAATTTTTTTTACTACTGGTTCTGTGGGTGTGGTTTGGTGGGTGTGGCAGGGGAGGGATACTGCAAAATCTCCATTCCCTCCCCACTCCAAGAGAAGGATACTGCAAAATCCCCATATCCTTCCCACTCCAGGGGAAGGATACTGCAAAATCCCCATTCCCTCCCCACTCCTGGGGAAGGATATTGCAAAATCCCTATTCTCTCCCCACTCCAGGGGAAGGATATTGCAAAATCTCCATTCCCTCCCCACTCCAAGAGAAGGATACTGCAAAATCCCCATTCCCTCCCCACTCCTGGGGGAAGGATATTGCAAAATCCCCATTCCCTTCCCACTCCAGGGGAAGGATATTGCAAAATCTCCATTCCCACCCCACTCTGGGGCCAGCCAGAGGAGGTATCTGCCAGTTCTCCGAACTACTCAAAATCTCAACTACCGGTTCTCCAGAACCTGTGCTGAATTTCACCCCTGCTCTGTAGGCATCTGACACTCGGACATGGGAAAATAGTAGAAAGATCCTTCGTGGAGAGGGTTTACAACCTGAACATTCAATCACGCAGGGTGGCCCTGAAAAGTATGGAGAAGCTCAAGAGGAGCCACGTGGAGGAGCAAATGCCAATCATCTCATAGCTGTCTTCCAGGAGGACTGAGCTGACTCATAACCACAGAAAACATGACTCTGGTATGATCGAAAGGCAGCAACCATGATGAGAAACTTCCCTGTTAGGAAAGGGTCATATGCTTTCTTTCTCTCTCTTTCTCCCTCTCCCTGCCTCTCTCTCTCTCCCTCTTGCTCCCTCTCTTCCTCTCCTTCTTGCTCCCCTTCCCTCTCTTTCTCTCCTTCTCTTTCTCTCTCCCACTCCCTCTCCCTCTCCTGGCCTCCCTCTCCCTCTCCCTTTCCCTCCCTCTTGCTCCCTTTCCCTCTCTTTTCTTCTCTTTCTTTCTCCCACTCCCTCTCCCTCTCCTGGCCTCCCTCTCCCTCTCCCTTTCCCTCCCTCTTGCTCCCTTTCCCTCTCTTTTCTTCTCTTTCTTTCTCCCACTCCCTCTCCCTCTCTCTCCCTCTTGCTCCCTCTCTTCCTCTCCCTCTTGCTCCCCTTCCCTCTCTTTCTCTCCTTCTCTTTCTCTTTCTCTCTCCCTCTCCCTCTCCTTGCCTCCCTCTCCCTCTCTCTCTCCCTCTTGCTCCCTTTCCCTCTCTTTCTCTCTCCCTTTCCCTTCCTCTCTCTCCCTCTCCCTCTCTTTCGCTCTTCTTCTCCCCTAGGGACCAAAACAATCGGGGTAAAATATAACAGCAAGAACTATTTCAGATTTCCCCACACAGTCCCAATTATTGGGTTACTGCCTTCAATAGAGTAGAAAAAAGAGAAAAATGTCACTGACATAAGACACGGTTGAAAAAGACTTCAGGAGGCAAAGCTTAAATGAATCTTTCTCTTCCAAGCTTCTAAGTGTTTGAAAGGCCCTGGGTTTTTTTTTGGTTGCTTGTAATGCAGATGGCCTCTTCTTTTTCTTGAGGTATTTATGGGAAGGTAGAATTCCTGTTTGAGTAAGGAGGGAAGGAAGGGAGGGAGGGAGGGAGGGAGGGAGGGAAGGAGGGATTTTTTTCTGTTTCCTTCCTTCCTTCCTTCCTTCCTTCCTTCCTTCCTTCCTTCCTTCCTTCCTGTCTTCCTGTCTTCCTTCCTTCCTTCTTTCCTTCCTGTCTCTTTCTTTCTTCCTTCCTTCCTTCTTTCTTCCTTCCTTCCTTCCTTCCTTCCTTCCTTTCTTCCTTCCTTCCTTCCTTCCTTCCTTCCTTCCTTCCTTCCTTCCTTCCTTCCATTCTTTCTTTCTTTCCCGCTTGCTTGCTTGCTTGCTTGCTTCCACTTCTTTATCCCTCTTGGCAGAAGAGGGATTTCTTTGAATGGTTGCCATGGTGAATGTAGAGTGTTTGGCCAGAATTTTTTATTATGGGATGTCAAAGCTTTGGGGAACTTTGAGTAAGCAGCTACATAAACCCAGTGAGCTCATTCCTATGCCACCAAAATCATATTGGAGAATATCTATAGGTCTGCCCAGCAAGGACAAATTCAAACCACCCACTCTAATCATCTAAGATGCAGGGTGATCATCAGAGAATTGATTGGGAGGCATTGTTACCCCGAGCATCATGAGTCATTGCTTAAACTGTGTTTTCATCAGCAAAAGATGGTTGAGCAAAAGTTATGATAGTTTAATGTTTTATGTGAGCACTATCTGCATGTTGGCAGTACTGTATCTGATCCTTTGAAGGAATGACTTGTGTAGTTGGTTGGGGCAATGGGTGGCTGGGGAATTCTGGGAGATGAAGTCCACACATCTTCAAGCTGTCAAAGTTGAGAATCACAGTTTAAGTTGTGTCAGGTAAAAAGCTAGATAGGTGAAACCAAGCGAATCAGGACCTTGGACAGTTCTCTGGTTGAAACCTGCTCCTCAAGAATATTTCTCAACCTTCCCAACTTTAAAATGGGTGGACTTTAATTCCCAGAATTCCCCAGCCAGACAGGGCTGACTGGAGACTTCTGGAAATTGAATTCCACACCTCTTAAAATGACTGGCCTGCTCTTGAGTTGCCATAAGGAAGCGGGGGGGGGGGGGACTGATGGAACGGCATGGCAGCCAAAGACAGATGCACATTCCAGACTTATTTCTCTCAAGGCTGTATCCCAGAGTTACTTACAGAGGCACATCTGGGAAAACCCAAATCTGAAAGCTTCCGGGTTTTCCACACCCAAAGGAAAGTCCAAGTCCCTTTCCTCTGCACCCACATGTCCATCCCATGGTCCAATCAAAGCACCGTCCCAACTGGAGAGGCCTCCCAGTCACACCTTCCAGGTGCAGGGCAAGATGTCCTTGACTCTCTGAGAAAGGAATGTTATTATGACTAGATATCACCCTTGCTCCATACAATCCCCACCTCCCAGTTTCCCACAGCAGTAAATGTGGCAGGCCTGAAGGCCCAATGCAAAAGATGGCTTCCAGACCTGACACAAACTACATTATGGCATTGTGTGACCCCTCCGTCACTAGGCTGACATTTCCACAGTGGCCTTAGATCCCACGCCTGGCCATCTTCGTTGACCTCATCCATACGTACAAGCTTAAGCACTTCTTTCCTTGCCCCCTCATTCATGATTAAAAAGTTGCCTCTCCTGAATTGCATTAATGGCCCTTTTCCAGTAACACGGAGGCTCCATCTCTCATGATAATAGCCTGAAAATGCACTGAAAGCTTTTTTTAAAAAAAGAAAAGAAAAGAAAAGTTGGCTAATAGTATTCCGCAGTTCCATAGTTTCAAGTCTGAAACATTCCTTGTCTCCCAAATGAGAATAAAATCCAAATGGCTCAGCCCACATCTCCCAACATCGATTGTCCCTTTGAGCCATTAAATCTGATCAATGCTTCTGTCATGAAACCAATAAAGATTGGTGGAGTTTCTTTTCGGATCTTGGGCATTTATGCCAAACATGTTGAGTCCTAATAGTTAGCGCATTATCCACACTAAAATGACAGGCCATAAAACATTCTAGCCCTCTTATTAACAGTGAGGATCAGCTGAGGATCCCTGGGAATTATTATTTCGTTCTTTAGATCTCTAATACCTGGAAGAAGAGAAGTAACCTTGATTTCTTCGGGGGCGCCTGGTTTATAACGAATGACTGCAGCATCTTGGCTACGCTGCAGGAAGCAAGACCGAAGGGAGATAGAAAAACCCAGTTAACTAGGCTACTCAAGGAAGGGAAAGAGGCAGGCTGCCAAGTTAGCACTTCCCCAGCTGGGGACCAAAAGTACCTTATTAAAATGGTTATCTGTGTACCCCTATAAAAATGTCACATCGTTAGTGATGGTGGTTGCATCTGTTGCCACCATATGTTCCTGAATGTCATCCAAGCTCTAGCCCTCTTTGAAGCTATTCCCAGTTGAAGGGTACCTCTACCTGTCCAGAGGGTTACACAATCTCTACACGAGATTGCTCAACCCCAGTTGCTTCCTCCTCATCGATCTTGGCGGGCAGGTGAATGCAACTTCTGGCAAAGATCTCCTGGCCAGAAGGGCTAAAGCAATAGAACTGGACAAATTACGGAAGGCAACCTCAGGAGAACGCTGGAGTCCAAAATAAGGCTGCAAAGCTGAAGGCTAACGCTCTTGGAATGGAGCTTTTGCAGGCTAAGGTCGGACATCAAAGTTAAGGTCGAAGCTTAGAACAACCAAGAACATCAGTCACAGATGTTCTTCCAGGACTTCTTCATGAACAGGAGGGTTTCTCAGCTACTACTTTATAAGTAAATCTTACCATCTCCTCTAATTATATTCCCTGAGGTTAGATGGTACTCTGCACTCTTCTTTCAATCTCTTGACTGCGGAGACAGCTATTCATCTGGAGTCCAGGAGATCTGGGTTTTGCATGTGGCACAGATTTAATCAATCTCAGAAAGCAAACCCAGGTTTGATACAAGACGAGCGCTTAAGGATCTGAATCTTTGGTTCTAATGATCTGATCCAGTCTCTAATCATCTTTACATTCCCAGATGAAATGTTTGTTACCATCTTCAAAGCTACAATGGAGACTAAACCAGGGGTCAGGAACCTGTGGCTCTTTCACCCCTCTGCTGCGGCTCCCTGTCACTCAAAATATATGTCACAACCGCCAATGTGTGACACCCACCAACGCAATTTATTGAGCTTTTCGACCCCCGGTAGACCAACCATGGATAAATCCAAGAAAAGAAAAATTTCAGAAGAACGTTTAATTCAACTACATAGGCTAGTTTTGTGGCCACTCAAGAAATAGTCAGGCACAGGAAGGGTTTTGTGGCTCCCGGTGTTTTCTTTTCTGTGGGAAACGGGTCCAAATGGCTCTTTGAGTGTTTAAGGTTGCAGACCTCTGTCCTAGACTATAGTGGCTACCATACTGCCATCAAGATTACTCAATCAATTAGCAGCAAATCTTGGTGTCCTACAATCATAGCCGTAAAAATGGTATGATCTTCAAGAAAGGCCCCTTTGTTTTCCACCACCACTGGTACCAAACAATATACACACAAACACACACAACACCCAAAGCAACATAGGCACCAAATGCAATAAATAAAGGTGGTTCTCACAATAGAAGAACAAAATGAAGAGGAAGGAATAAGGAAATAGCAGGAGCTCTTTAATCATGGAAACAATAATGAAGATGATGAACCTATGTGAATAAACGAAGCCTCTGTCCTCCCCTTGCTGACCACAGATGAGCTTGGTGGCCCTTCATTGGCTGAGTTGGAGTCTCAGTTGACCTGATACCATCCAGCCAGGGATGAAATCCAGCAGGTTCTGACAGGTTCTGGAGAACTGGTAGCAGAAATTTTGAGCAGTTCAGAGAACCGGTAGCAGAAATGTTGAGTACCACCTCTGGCTGGCCTCAGAATGGGGTAGGAATGGATATTTTGCAATATCCTTCCCCTGGAGTGGGGAGGAAATGGGGATTTTGCAATATCCTTCCCCTCAGGAGTGGGGAGGAAATGGGGATTTTGCAATATCCTTCCCCCAGGAGTGAGGAGGAAATGGGGATTTTGCAATATCCTTCCCCCAGGAGTGGGGTGGGAATGGGGATTTTGCAGTATTCTTCCCCCGCCACGCCCACCAAGCCACACCACGTCTATCAAGCCACACCCACAGAACCGGTAGTAAAAAAATTTGGATTTCACCACTGCATCCAGCTAATGATTTTTGCACTGTCTTATTTGGTATAGAGTGCTATTCCTTTTCCCGGGTCTACCATTTCTGAACTGCAGCCAACTGAGCATTGATTAGCCATCTATTTTGCTGCTCCTTAATGAATCATCTCAATTTATACCCTGGCTACATGCCCTTGCCGGGGTTGTCATGCCCCCTTGAAGAGGAGGAAACCCAGTTTTACAAAAGGCACATCACACGGAAGAAGGCAGAGCAAGGACACTAGAGCGGAAAGTATCTGGTTCCCTTCCCTTCCCATCCCTTCCCTTCCCTTCCCTTCCCTTCCCATCCCATCCCTTCCCTTCCCATCCTTCCCTTCCCATCCTTCCCTTCTCTTCCCTTCCCTTCCCATCCCTTCCCTTCCCATCCCTTCCCTTCCCTTCCCATCCCTTCCCTTCCCATCCCTTCCCTTCCCATCCCATCCCATCCCTTCCCTTCCCTTCCCTTCCCTTCCCTTCCCTTCCCATCCTTCCTTTCCCTTCCCATCCCTTCCCTTCCCTTCCCTTCCCTTCCCTTCCCTTCCATTCCATTCCATTCCATTCCATTCCCTTCCCTTCCCTTCCCATCCCTTCCCTTCCCTTCCCTTCCCTTCCATTCTATTCTATTCTCTTGCCAAAGTCATTCTCCTTCCCTTCACCCCCCTCAAGCTTCAGCACCATCAAAGGCAGCCCCATCATGACCACATTGGAGTAGTCTAGGCCTCCTTTCAAAAGGTTTTCTACTGAGAGTGTCTTGGTTATGCTCCACCATACCTGACTTAATCATCCTACCTATCCACACACACACACACACAAAAGGACATTTTCTTTGCTTTTGTTTCTTCTTCCTTGTCTTCTCTTTTTCTTCCCAAAGATCTACTTTCTGCTACAGATGCTCCCTTTGCTTCTTATCTTTGTCTTGGCATATTTGAAGCGCCGAGCTACAGCTGCAACTAATGTGATTTTTTTTATATTTTATTTTTTTTGCTCCTTGATAATGAAAATCACCGATACCCATTTGTATCCCGGGGAAGCGGGGAAGAGGAGCGAAAATGTGCGAGGGGACATCCATGCTTGCGAGGCATGCAGTCCCACTAGCAAACAGGAATCCAGGTTCTTCGAGCATATGGCATGCGCCTCGGTGGCCTCACATCCAGGACGGAGAATCTGCTGTGCAAAGAAAGAGCGTGAACATTCTCTCCCAAATTTGTTCGTGTTTGGTGTCGATGGAAATTAAATTCTGAAATGCAGATGCTTGCTGCAGATGGAGTAAATTAAATGGGGTAACAGCTTTGCCTTATTAAGTAGGATTTTGAAGAACTGGCGACATTTAGAACTAAACACTCCATGCATTCCTAGACCCAAAGCCCCCTCTATATGTAGGGTCAAATAAGTGGGGCTTTTAGACACTGAATTTATTAATGAATAATCTATAAAGGTGTTGGTGACCACCTTTAAAGCGCTCCATGGCATGGGACCCGGGTACCTTCGAGACCGACTTCTGCCACCAATAGCCTCCCACCGACCAGTCCGTTCCCACAGAGAGGGTCTCCTCAGGGTGCCATCGGCCAAGTTATGTCAGCTGGCGACACCCAGGGGGAGGGCCTTCTCTGTGGGAGCCCCAGCCCTGTGGAATAAACTGCCCCCGGAAGTGCGTAAGATCTCCAACCTCCGGGTATTTCGCTGTGCATTGAAGACCCTGTTGTTCCGCCAGGCTGGGCTATCAACTTAATAATTTTAAATTGGGGTATTTTAAATTTCTGGGGTTTTAAATTGAGCCAAATTTATTTAATAATTTTAAATTTTTAATTGATGTTTGTCTTGTGTTTTTAAATAGGCTGTACACCGCCCTGAGTCCTTCGGGAGAAGGGCGGTATAGAAATAAAATTATACTTATACTTATATATACTGGAGAACCTCAAGTATGCATAACTTTGCAGGCCCTAGCTAACACTTAGCTTATCTCATCCAAAATATCCTTCTGAAGTCCTCGCATCAGATATATCCCATCTGGCAAAGACTCGACTCTTACACAGGTCATAAATAATCATCACTGATGTCAAATAATGGAGATGCAGTTTGTGGTTTCGTATCCTTGAGATTTCACCTCCCTGTATGGACAGAGAAGATGGATATATATATAAATCTCTCCGCTGAACTTACCTACGTTTATGGGATCTAACACAACCATGGTTCCTGCTTCAGCAGAAGCTCTTAGGACTTTCACGAGTGCCATCCTTTCCCCTCAATTCAGGCACATCAAAGCAGAAGTGATGAATCCAAGCGCAGAGCTCCATCCGTGAAGAACAGTTGCAAAGTTGCCGGATTGATGGAACCAAACGCTCAGATTCAGTAGCCATTCATAGAAAAAGAGAATCTTTGTAGCTCAGGATTGAATGATGGGGTCCTTGGTGCTCTCAGAGTTTCGTTGTTTCCTTGTAGAGATTTCATGACCCAACTACAGAACATCATCCATGCAGAAAAGTGAAGATGCTCTTCCTCTGTACTCTTTCTTGTGTCTCCACATCTTTTTTAACATCGTGGTGACCAAAACTGGATGAAGGATTCCAAGTGTGGCCTTACCACGGCCTTATAAAGTGATATTAACACTTCCCGTGATCTTGATTCTATCCCTCCGTTTAGTCCTTTTAGTAATTTTTTTAAAAAAATTGATTTATATGCCACCCTTCTCTGGAGACTCAGGGCGGCTTACAATGCGTTAAGCAATAGCCTTCATCCTTTTGTATATTTTATACAAAGTCAGCTTATTGCCCCCACAAACTGGGTCCTCATTTCACCTACCTTAGAAAGGATGGAAGGCTGAGTCAACCTTGAGCCTGGGGAGATTCGAACTTACAGTAATTGCAGGCATCTGATGTTAATAACAGTGCTTTAGTCTGCTGAGCCACCAGGCCCATTGTGTTTTCATAACAAACGCATGGAGGAGACCGCGCCTGGAGTTCCGTTTTCCAAAAGGGATGCTAAGAGAGGATAAAGCCAAAGAGAAACGTGGATGAATTCGAAGCAACTCCAGTAGTTTGATAAATTCAACGGAGGAATGATGGGAAACAAAAAGAGCCTTGGTGGCGCAGCGGACTAAAGTGCTGTTAAGTAGCACCAGCTGCCTGCAATTATTGCAAGTTCAAATCTCACCAGGCTCAAGGTTGACTCAACCTTCCATCCTTCCGAGGTAGGTAAAATGAGGACCCGGATTGTGGGGGGCAATAAGCAGACTTTGTATATAAAAAAAAGAACACCCCTTGGGGGGGGGGGCAAAGCCCTACTAAGCAGGTATATACAAAAGTATGAAGGCTATTGCTTAACGCATTGTAAGCCGCCCTGAGTCTCCGGAGAAGGGCGGCATATCAATTGAACCAATAAATAAATAAACATTTTTTTTTCCCCAGCCCAGATTAAAATTGACAGCAGAGGTGGGGGAGAAAAGTTGAAGTTGCCTCGTTCAGCTTGTTTCACAAGCCACGTATAAAAACTTCCCAAGCTTAATGTTCCAGAGCCAAGGTATTAGGTATTCTTAATCTTTCCTAATTAATTAATTAATGTATGCATCAGATGAAGCAACAAAACGGATTACGAAGCAACCGGCAACCAACAAGAGAACAGAAACAGATACCGGCATCTCTTGTTTTATTGGGCTTCGTTTTATTGTGTTTACAGATATGGCTTTCTTTTTCTTTTCTTTTCTTTTTTTTTTTTTTAACAAGTCCCTTCACCAGCCGGGAAGATTAAGACTGGCGAAAGGCTCAGGGGATGATTAGCATGTTTTAGCAATCAAGTATTTTTTAATTAAGGTATGTACTATTGTTGTTTTTTTTAGGTCTAATGCTATTGCAGGCTGAGTTGACTACAGCATAAAGCAGATATAACTTTTACATGCCCTGGAAAACTAGAGGGTGGAGGGAATGTGATGTTTACTTTATGGCAGTGGTCCGGAACTGAACTCTCGACATCCCTGAGATAGCTCTGCACTGAATATTTCTATGTATGTAATGAATTAATAGAAGGAACCACCTAGGAAGCAGCAGCCTAGACAGCTCATGTCTCTTCCTATATTTGTACAAAATGTACCCCCAGAATTACCATTTGGAAGACTATAGAGAAATTGTTATTTAAGAGTAATATGTATTTGTCTTTTCCCTTCCTTCCTTCCTTCCTTCCTTCCTTCCTTCCTTCCTTCCTTCCTTCCTTCCTTCCTTCCCCCTCTTATTCCTCTCTATTTCCTTCCACTTCCTTCCTATTTCTTTCCTTCTCTCATTCCTTTCTTCCTTCCATCCATCTATCCATCCATCCATTTTTTCCTATCTTCCTTCCTTTTTCCCTCCCTTCTTCCTATCTCTCTCCACTTATATTTCTTCCTGTTTCTCTTTCCTTCCTTCCTTCCTTCTTTCCTTCCTTCCTTCTCTCTCTCTCCTCCTTCATCTTCCTTTTCCCCCTTTCCTTCCTCCCTCCCTCCCTCCCTCCCTTCGTCCCTTCCTTCCTTTGCCCCCTCTTATTCCTCTCTATTTCCCTCCACTTCCTTCCTATTTCTTTCCTTCCTTCCCTCCTTCCTTCCTTCCATCCAATCTATCCATCCATCCATCTCACCCTATCTTCCTTCCTTTTTCTCTCCCTTCTTCCTATCTCCCTCCACTTACATTTCTTCCTATTTCTCTTTCTTTCCCTCCCTCCCTCCCTTACTTCTCTCCCTCTCCTCCTTCATCTTCCTTATCCCCCTTTCCTTCCTCCCTCCTTCACTCCCTCCCTTCCTCTGTCTCCCTTCCTTCCCTCTTTCTCCCTTCCCTTCCCTTCCTTCCCATCCTTCCTTTCCTTCTTCCTTCCCTCCCTCTCTGTCCCTTCCTCTCCCTTCCCTTCCCATCCCTCCTTCCAACAGTAGATTAAGTCCATTATCCTAACGCGGCCACCCAAAATGATCTGCTGGGCTGATCTCACCTACCATGTGTCTCTACACGAAGAACAAGAGCTCCCGGGATGGTGAATGAGATTCAGGGAGCCCTAATTAGCATGCAAGGCTGGTGAGAGGAGCAGGAGGATTCTGTCAGCCTGCTTAATAAACTTGCTGCCTTTGAGGTCCACTGGAAGGCTTCCATTGGGGACAGACTGACAATGCCACATGTGAAGTATTTGCAGTACCCCCCAAGCCTTGGCCCAGAAGCTCTCAAGGGTTCCACCTTGGCCAGTAGATTTGGCACAACTCTTAAGGCCTCTTTCTGCAGAGCTCATTTATTTAATGATCTATTGATTGCCCTTCCACCACCACCTGTCTCTCCAAAAGCCATACATGAAAACTGATGCTATTTTGCCCTGTGTCTTCCACCCAGTAGAGAGTTCTGCAGCTCTGAAATCACACATGCTGCTCTAGAAATAACAACAACAACACAAACACGATGAAGTCAAGGATTCAACGGGGATCAAGCAGCAAAATCGAGCCTTTGGAGAGCCCAAGTTGACACTGGATCATTTAGGGATTTTGTCCCAGTTACAGGTAGTCCTCGACTTAACAAGTGAGACATTTGTGAAGTGAGTTTTGCCCCCATTTTACGACCTTTCTTACCAGAGCTGTTAAGTGTGTCATTGCAGCGGTTGAGTTAGTAGCGTGGTTGGTAAGTGAATCTGGCTTCCCCGTTGACTTTGCTTGTTTCAAGTTTGCAAAAAAGGGATTCCCATGATCTTGGGACACAGCAACGGTGTCATAAATATGAACTTCTTTCAGCCTCTGAAATCTCCATTTGTGAGGCTGGGCGGAGATACATTCAGAGTATAAGACACACCCAGATTTTCACCCTCTTTTTTTGGGGAAAAGGGTGCGTCTTATACTCTGAAAAATACGGTAACTTGTAAGAGGCATTATTTGCATCCCTGGGCAGGGAGGCAGATATTTTTTTCTCTCTGGGCACAATGAGAATATATCTGCTGAACATATCGGCATTGGCTCCCTACATACAAACACACACGTACACTTATTCTGGGATGGCTCTAGAGGAGACAAAATGGGAAACTCAAAAGAGTCAAGACCCCAAGAAAAAGAAGGGGGAAAAAAACCCCATGATCAATCTACTGGTCCTGGAAAACATTTGGAACAGAGAGAGAAGAAAAAAGATAAACAAGATTCATCTCGCGTCACACGCCCGGAGCAAAAGAAATGCAAAGTAATGCATGTCTGATGAGCTGTAGTCTCCTCCAGAAATATTTCACTTTTGTTTTTAACTACAAAGCAAAACATGCGGATAGATATTTTTAAAGGCAAAAACGCCAAGGAGGTCAGAAACAAATCAAAGAGAAAACTACCTGCAGTGCAAACATGCCTGCAGTCATGTGGACATTACTACCACCCGTGTTTTAAACAAAGGAAGCCTTGACCGCACGGAATCGTAGAGTGAAGCCTTTCCTTACCAATTTGAAAGTTGAGAGTCGTCACGTTTGGTAACGTCTCTGGTGAAAATGGATCTTTTTCCAAGGGACTCAACCCACAACAGATTCCTGGAACATATGCAGCCTAACCCCTTGTAAATCTTCTAATCCAACTCCCTGCCCAAGCAGAAGATCTGGCCCACATCATTTCTAACAAATGGCAGTCCAGTCTCTTCTTGAAAGCTTCCAGTGATTTGTCCAGGATAGTGTAAGGACTCCTACCTTGAGCAGGGGTTTGAATTAAAAGACCTCCAAAGTCCTTTCCAGGATATGGTTTGGGCCTAACAAATTGTCCAGGCAATATATGTGTTCTGTGACTTTAATATAAATACGTATTGTGTGACTTTAAAGTTTTACTGCTGATTCATTGTAATGCTGAGTCATGCTGTAATTAGATAATCACTGGTTGTGAAGGTATTTAAGGAAGGTACTGTAACGTATTCAGTTGATGATATGCTACCATAGTGTGTGGAGTTGCTATCACTGTGCTATCATCGTTGGATGGATCTGCTACCGTCGTGGTTTGTGAACCAGAGTGAGTTTGTTATTCTAACCAACTACTGTTTGTGTGGTGAGAAGCTTTTTGTATCACTGGACTGATTTAACTGGCAAAGACTTGGATTGATTTAAAGACTATGAGATTGTTTTTTTTTTTCACTATAAAAAAATGAAAAAAAAATAAAGTACACTTTTGATAAACCAGTTTGCACATCTCTTATTCATTGCTCTCAGCAACGTTTCTCTGTGCTCTACACTCTGCTGGTTGGTAACACAACAACAATATCCTTAACACTATCCTTCTATGATTCTATCATATATGCACAGCTCCAGGGGGTGAGCCCAACTTCCCATCTCTCTTTTCTGAGAAAGCTCACTGAGAAATCATTCTCTAGTTTGGGGAATGAAACTATGGGTGGGCTTCAGAAATTTTAGCAAGGCGTTCTCTGTCCGGTTGCTGGGTGGGTGTGGCCATGGTGGGCGTGGCCTAGTCGGCCTCTTGCACCACAGTGGGGGGAGTGCCCTCCCCAGGCTCCAGAGGCTTTCCTCGAGCGTCCAGGAGGCCTCCCCAGACTCCGGAGGCCATCTGGAGGCCAGAAACGGACCTGTTTCCGGCCTTCCTGAACTTCCAGTAGGCCCATTTTTCACCCTCCCCGAGCATCCATGCGCACCCTGCACTTACCTGCATTCAAAATGGGCTGCATGGGGACTCCTGGGAGGGGCAGGGCAGGGTGGGAAGGGCCAGCCCGGAGTGGGATTTGAGGGTTCTCCGAGCTGCACAGAATGTTAGATGGAGGTTCTCCCGAACCCCTGCGAACCCCCAGCAGCCCCACCCCTGAATGAAACATCTGCAAGAAAACAACTAAGCTCAGGGAGCACCAAGGACCCCTCAGAAGATTCCCTGAAGGATTAAACCCCTCCATCCCTTGCTCATCTCCAGGGGAAGGCTCCCATTTTGTCCATGTCACCGCACTGCTGATGTTATTCTTGGTTCTTCTGCCCTGGGGGAAGATTTGAAGCATGTCCTAATGTCCAGTTCTCTGCGAAAGGCAGCTTTTGAGAGGTTGGAAACTTTGAGAAAGTAGGTTGCTGATGTCATGAAGAAAATATCTCATTTAGCACTTCCCTTCAAAGCTTTCGGCCCAACCTGACCATCAGGGGCTCTTTCAGGTTTTTGACATAACGAATGCCGAAGCAGCAATTTGAGCCCCTCTTTCAGTTTTGAATAAAAAAAAAGAGAGATATTTTCTTTTCTAAGCAGGAAAAATTATTCTTCCTTTTCATGTTTCTTCTCTCTTCTTAACTTATTTGAATCTTTTCCCAAAAAAAAAAAAAAAAAGAAAGAAAGAAACACCTGTCAGCGGCTCGCCGAGAGTCTCCGTGATTTTGCTTGTTCCAAACTATTCTGATGGAAATGTCTTCCTGATAAATTGGAACCAATGCAAAGTACACACAAAAAAATAAAAATAAAACAAAACCAGGAGGAGAAGCTAATGCAGGGTGTAGAATCTGTGTGGTTTGGGATTTGTTTATTTTTTTATTTTTTCCAAACTGTAGGAAAGGAAGATTCAGGCCACCCCCAGAGATCAGGAAACTATGGAACAGGAGTCACCAGCAATTGCGAAACAAGTATGGACTATTGGTGATCAAACATAGACATCGGTGGTGGGTTGCTACCGGTTCGCCCCGATCCGGGGCAAACCGGTAGCAGCAGTGGCGGGAGGCTTGGCCCACCTACCCGGACGTCTCTGCTCATGCGTGCATGCCCACGAGTAAACCGGTAGCGACTGAATTTGAAACCCACTACTGAGAGACATGGAGTCAGAAGATGAAGGGTTTGGCCTCCTCCAAAAATGGGTGATTGTCAGACCTGGAAGAATACAAATATTCTCTTCCAGTTGTGTGGATGTATCCATAAGCTTTCCTATCCTGGAGAAAGGAAGGCCATTACAATATATGGAAGAGTCAGTGGGGGAAATGGGGGGGGGGAAGGAAGGCTATAGCAAGAGAGAGAGAGAGAGAGAGAGAGAGAGAGAGAGAGAGAGAGAGAGAGAGAGTTTTCTTAACTTTCTTCTGCTGTTAATTTATTCTTTCTGCCTTACGCGGCTGTGAACTTTTCTTTACAAGAACTAAATAAAAAAAGCACTTCCCCCTTATTAATTATTGTATCGGATTTTTAGTATAAAGAGCAAGAAATTGTATCCACATAAAACTTTTTTAGGACAACCTCTTTTCACCCCAGTACATTTATAAAAGTCATCTACTTTCCAGAAAATATCTATCTTTTCATTATAATCACCTAGGGGTTTTTTTTCTCCTTTGTATAATATAACAATAGAAGGGAAATTTATATTCCGGGAAAGAAGGAATGAAGGGACTGAGAACACAGGAGATACTTACAGGCTCAGCTTTTTGTTAAAAGAAAATCATTGCCTAAGCAAAACATTAAATTGTGATGCGGTGCTAATTATTAATAAGATTCACTAGTTATGGGAGAAAAAGAAAGAGATTTGGCAAGATTCCCAATTCCGTCTTCCTTCCATGGTGGGAACAAAAAAAAAAAAAAAATTAACAGGTTGAATGTGAAATGCATTGCCCAAATTTTACAATTGAGAGTTTGAAATTGGTTTAGGCTGAAACTGGATCTGGCAATCATCCATATCTCAACACCTTCAGCCCAAACTTTAGATGATATCTATCGCCTGTTAGGTTTTGAAGACTGTCAAGGGCAATATAGAATAGAATAGAATAGAATAGAATAGAATAGAATAGAATAGAATAGAATAGAATAGAATAGAATAGAATAGAATACATTTACAGTAGTAAATGTGGCAGGCCTGAAGAGCCAATTAAAAGATGGCTTCCAGGCCTGACACAAGGATTGTCTATGGAGATTCTCAGTCAGAGTTGAAGAAGCTTCTTGGATGAGAAGCGAAACCTCTTCAAAGAAAAACAAGGAAGTCCACTTGCCTCTTGAAAAAAAAAATCACCTTTGGGACAACCAAGGATTATATTAGCTTTTTTTGGCTGCTGGTTCATATTTAAGGGATCGTCCACTAGGACTCTGAAGGACCATTCCAGATTGTCTCTGCTAATCCGCGACATTAAAATCATACTGTTCTTACTAACCTCCCTACAAACAGCAGCCAGGAACATTTGCCAACAAGTAGATCTGTTGATTGGAGTAGCAGATGGTGACAGGAGGTAGGTCTGTGTCACACCAGTTGTCCTCATTCTTCATGCCTGGTTTTTATGCTTTATGAGAGTCTTGCCCAAATCCAAGCTGGTACAGATTAAGTCACTTAATCTGCTCATTGTATTCAGAGAAATTCATTCTACTCTAGCCCCAAAAGAGACAACCTTAGCTATCTTATAGAGATAAAGCTTTGTTAGAGGTTGTCACACACTTACAAGAAAGATTAATCACAATTACTTTGAAGTAAACATCCTTCAACCCAGCACTTAGTACTGGCTGGCTTATGAAAATCCCATCCGTCAGTACACATCGAATTAACTATAGTATTATTAACTGTTGCCAGCTAACTTAAACAAATATTGTGAAATAGCTTTGATGTATCACAACAATTTCATCACCGGTTAAGTGGTTGTATTTCTAATCGAAGGATCTTGATCTGCCAACCTATTACTTAGTTTCATCCTTGAGGTTCTACAGGACTTCCAATTTATGCCTTTCCCTAGAGCTGGTGTCTTTTATTTGGTGGAGTTCACCTAATAAATTAAGCCATGGTTTGTCTTGACTTGGCCAAAGGTCAAATCCTGACCCAAATCATCCAACAGGCTAAACTGGGACCAAATCAACCAGAGTCTGGTTTACAAACCCAGTGCAAATAACTTGGATAGAGCAATGATTTGGTTTTATTTAATGACATTTCTTATTATCCAGGACCCCAATTCATGATTTTTCCTCTTAGAAGGGATGGGAGATCAAAACCTACGCCCTTCCTTCCTTTCTCCCTCCCCCATCTTCCTTCCTTCCTTTCTTCCTTCCTTCCTTCCTTCCATCCATCCATCCATCCATCCATCCATCCATCCATCCATCCATCCTCATCTTCTTTTAACGATCCCATAATCCCTCACAGGGTGGTATCAAGGCAAGTGAATGGAGCTAGCAGAGTGTTCACTGGCCGGGTGCCCTTCCTATCACCAATGCGGAGTTTCGTTCTGCAGATATATTCTCATTGTGCCCAGACAGAGAAATATCTGCCTCTATCTAGGATTGAACTCACAGCTGCTGATTGTAAGGCGAGAACTCCACTTCTACGCCACTGCCCTGCACCAATTCTTCCCTCCTTCCTTCCTTCCTTCCTTCCTTCCTTCCTTCCTTCCTTCCTTCCATCTCTCATCTCTCCCTTGTCTCTCCTTCCCTCCTTTCCTTCTTTCCTTTCTTCCTTCTTTCCTTCCTTCCTTCCATGTATTCATCCATCTCTCCTCTCTCTCTTGTCTCTCCTTCCTTCCTTCTTCCCTTCTTCCCTTCCTTCCTTCCTTCCTTCCTTCCTTCCTTCCTTCCTTCCTTCCTTCCTTCCTTCCCTCCCTCTCTTTCTCCCATCATCAACTAGCAACTAGAGCAGTCCAAACAGCAACTAGACCAGGGATCAGCAACCTGTGGCTCTGGAGCCACATGTGGCTCTTTCACCCCTCTGCTGCGGCTCCCTGTCACTCAAAATATGCGTCACAACCGCCAATGTGTGACACCTGCCGGCACGTGATTTACTGAGCTTTTCAATCCCCGGTAGGCCAACCATGGATAAATCCAAGAAAAGAAAAGTTTCAGAAGAAAACAGAACGTTTAATTCAACTACATATGCTAGTTTTGTGGCCGCTCAAGAAATAGTCAGGCACGGGAAGGGTTTTATGGCTCCCGGTGTTTTCTTTTCTGTGGGAAACGGGTCCAAATGGCTCTTTGAGTGTTTAAGGTTGCAGACCCCTGAACTAGAGTAAAGCAACACGTCTCAACCTTGTCAGCTTTAAGGTGGATGGCTGGGGAATTCTGGGAGTTGAAGTCCACCCGTCTGAAAGTTGTCAAAGTTGGAAAAACTCTGCAGTTGGGAATCTAGACGGCCAGCTTGTTTTGCTTTCTTGAAACATGCATCGCAAGCAAAGTGCCTTCTTTTTTCCATCAAAGTTTCATTTTGAATGGGTCTGTTTCCTGAGCCTTCCTTGTCCATTAACTCTCCCTAGAGTTTGAAGGGTTATGTTCTCCACAGTTGTCCCACCTTGTTGTTACTCACCTTTCATACCTTCCAATCCATTTGCAGCTTGTGGGGGTTTCGTTTGTTTGTTTGTTTCTTTTTTTAGCAAAGAAAAACTCTGTTTTATTCACATCTGCTTGAAATCCACATAAGGGCATTGAGAGCTGACCTTCACGGCTACACCAAAGGCATCTACCCAAACCTAGATTTTTACATCAGATCAGTGGTGGGTTTTTACCAGTTCAGTCCGGTTCGGGCAAGCCGGTAGCGACGATGGTGAGCTGAGAATGAACCGGTTCTCTCTGATGGTTAGCTTGGCCCTCCTGCCTGCCCCTATGTTATACATACCTTATGTTTGGTCATTTTTAGCCCAGCTGAAAGGTGTGGCAGAGTGAATTGCTACGTCTCATCTGTTCCGTAATACACTGCGCTTGGCATGCGTGCAAGAAGAGTGTGTGCAAAGAGCATGAATGAAGCGAACTGGTGGTAACATCGGTTGAAACCCACCACTGCATCAGATCCACTTTGGAATACAAGAACTCTTTCTTTCTTTCTTTCTTTCTTTCTTTCTTTCTTTCTTTCTTTCTTTCTTTCTTTCTTTCTTTCTTTCTTTCTTTTTTTCTTTTTCCTTCTTTCTTTCTTTCTTCCTTCCTTCCTTCCTTCCTTCCTTCCTTCCTTTCTTTCTTTCTTTCTTTCTTTCTTTCTTTCTTTCTTTCTTTCTTTCTTTCTTTCTTTATGGCGTGCATAAGTGCACCAGCGTGCCTACCCTCCCTGTCCTACTATTCCTTTTTACTTACTCTTTTCATGTATTCAAATTATGTTTATACTTTTACCTGTTATCTTATATATGCTTGACAAAATAAATAAATAAACAAAGGAGCACTGATGATGTTCCCTAGTTGGGTAATGAAACGTCTGCGAGAAAACAAGCAAGCTCACAGAGCACCAAGGAGCCCCCCAAACCAACACATTTCACACAAATGCAACCCTAGGACTTCAATGGAGCTGCTAGCTTGGTTGAGCAAACGTAGACCATCAGTTTCCAAGTCAACTTGATTCTAGAGCTCCCAAGTCCAACCAATTTCTTTCTTCAACCACCTGGTTTTTCCATTATGACCTGATGTCTTTGTGACCTCACAGAGCGTCGGAAGCCTACTTACATTCTGGAAGCAGAAGACACTCAGCCTCATCTATCCACGGGCTGTTTGCTGGTTGGAAAGAGGGAGAGAAGCTTAAAAGGGAACCTAACTTCTTTGAAGGTAGAAAGGGACTGCAGATCTTGCTAAGCCTGGACGAGCATGAACATTGAGTGATGAAGCAGAGGATGGACAGCGAAAGGTTTAAAAGCCCCACCTCATCTGAAGAGGAACTTAAAAGACCCAGTGCATCCATCTCAACGTTATTAGTAAGTCGTTGTCTTTAATCCTTGAGTACTACCCAAAAGCACATCATGGCCTCCAACAACTCAGAAGATGATCCCATGGAACCTTCTCCCCTTCTTCTTTTTGAAGTCCCCATCAGAATAACAGAATAACAAGAGTTGGAAGGGGCCTCGTGGGTCTTCTAATCCAAGCCCCCTCCTCAAGCCAGAAACCCTATAGCGTTTCAGACAAATATCGTATTTTTCAGAGTATAAGACGCACTTTTTTTCCCCTCCTAAAAGAGGCTGAAAATTTGGGTGCATCTTATACTCCGAATGTAGCCCTGCCCACCAGTGGTGAAATGTAAAATTTGTTACTACCGGTTCTGTGGGCGTGGCTTGGTGAGGAGTAATGTGACTGGGTGGGCGTGGCCAACATTTTTTTTGAAGCATTTTTTCTACAACCTCTTTGGCCGAAGAGGAAGAACGATGGCGGTGGGAGGCTCCGCCTACCTGCCCAGAAGCTTCTGCGCATGCGCAGAACAGTGGTGAAATCCAAATTTTTTTACTACCTGTTCTATGGGCGTGGCTTGGTGGGTGTGGCAAGGGAAGGATACTGCAAAATCTCCATTCCCTCCACACTCCAGGGGAAGGATACTGCAAAATCCCCATTCCCTCCACACTCCAGGGGAAGGATACTGCAAAATTCCCATTCCCTCCCCACTCCAGGGGAAGGATACTGCAAAATCCCCATTCCCACCCTACTCCAGGGGAAGCATACTGCCAAATCCCCATTCCCTCCCCACTCCTGGGGGAAGGATATTGCAAAATCTCCATTCCCACCCCACTCTGGGGCCAGCCAGAAGTGGTATTGGCTGGTTCTCTGAACTACTCAAAATTTCCGCTACCGGTTCTCCAGAACCTGTCAGAACCTGCTGGATTTCACCCGTGGCACAGAAGCATCATGTGCGTGCAGTAGCAATGGGTTTTGAAACCTGCCCCCGTGGAGTACTCACAACTTCTGGAGGCCAGATCAGATCAGACTTCCCTGTGCCATTATTATTCTAGAAAGCAAAGTGGTGGCTACCGAAATTCTTTCTCAGCAGGCTTCGTCACGTTCTCCATTTCCACGCCGACGCTTCTTTCTCCAACCCCCAAACGACTCCTGCGCCTTAAAATTGAATCCCATTATTTCTTGTTTTCGATTCCAGGAGCTGCAGACCTTCTGTGATTCTAATGAGATTTGCTTAAATGGCCCCCTCTACCTGATCCCATCGATTTTATTCCCTCAAGTTCCTCTCATCAGGTTATTTGTAACTAATTATACATTCAATCTATGTTGACCCCCAGTAACTGAAACTCAAGTACAAAATATCTCGCCGCTCGGGTTTTCCGATTGGAAAATTCATTGCTATAGAAAAGGCGACGAATGAGAAACGAGATGCCCATTGCCAGAATTGATGCTCGCGCACAATGCAGTCACATGTAGGGGTGTGTGTGTGTATATATATACAATTATTGGAAGAAATGTCCATCTGGGTTCAGTTCCAAGTGGGAAGAAAGACACTGCATGGTGGCTGTTTGGAAAGATGGTTTAATGGTGGACAGGACCACATGGTTTTGAGGTCCTGGGCAAAATCAGCACATGGGTGAGAGAGAGAGACAGTGGTGTGATTCAGCCAGTTCGGGAGAACCGGTTGTTAACTTTCTGAGCAGTTTGGCAAACTGGTTATTGGAATAAAACATTAGGGCAGAGAACCGGTTGTTAAATTACTTGAATCCCATCACTGGAAAGAGATATAGATTTATACCCTCTGTTGGGCCCCGCTTTGGAGCTTCCTGTTCCTGTGTAAAAAATGTACTCTGATTGGTTGTCAGACTCCCATGGGGCCATGCAGGGGTAACTTTAATAATAATAATAATAATAATTTTATTTCTATACCGCCCTTCTCCCGAAGGACTCAGGGCGGTGTACAGCCTAATTAAAAACAGAATAAACATCAATTTAAAATAATTTAAAAATATTAAATAAATTTGGCTTAATTTAAAACCCCAAAAATTTAAAACATCCAATTTAAAGTTATATTGCTAACCCAGCCTGGCGGAACAATAGGGTCTTGAGTGCGCAGCGAAATACCCGGAGGTATTTCAACTTTGTAGGTTGTCTATTGAGTCCCAGGCTGGGTGATGATGTAATGAAGAGGGTTTTAGGCAATTCCCATTATGGCTGAGGGCTAATCCTACCTTTGTTGAATCTTGGGCAGAACTGGGTTTCAGCAGGTTCGGACCAGTTCTGGAGAACCGGTAGCGGAAATTTTGAGCAGTTCGGAGAATCGGCAAATACCACCTCTGGCTGGCCCCGGAGTTGGGTAGGAATGGAGATTTTGCAGTATCCTTCCCCTGGAGTGGGGTGGGAATGGAGATTTTGCAGTATCCTTCCCCTGCCATGCCCACCAAGCCACGCCCACAGAACCGGTAGTAAACAAATTTGGATTTCACCATTGCTCTGGTCACGATCATAATTCCTTCCATAACTTTGGTTGAAACCCGATTTGGTCGTGACCCGAACCTAATTTTTGGAACTTTGGCGCTTACAAAAAAAAAAAAAAAAAATGGTTCAGAAGGGGAAATCGGCCGCAGAAAAAAAATTGTGAATTTTTTTGGGCGGAACCCAATTTCGTCATGGTCAGAAGCATTTGTGACCAGAGGTTCTACTGTATCTCCTCGTAGCTCAAAGCTGGTTTGCTTGTTCTAAAAGTGCCTATCTGGTGTTTGTTTGTTTTTTTAAGGCAGCCTGTTCTATTATTCATAATTTGCAGCTTCTGAATAAGGGGAAATGTTCACTTTAGAACATAAGGTTTATTGAGTATTTGTCAGTTGTGGGGAATTTCCATATTAAAGTCAGAAGATTTCATTGCAGCAGGTTGCAACTTGTGGGAACATCTAACTTTTAATATGCGAAGGGATGTTTCATGGGTGAGGAAGATCTGTTTGAAGATTCCTTTGATTTTAATGATCTAATGGTGCTAGGGCTTTGGTATCTGCTTATTCACCCTCTAAGGAGGCTTACCTGGGGGCCAAAATGGGGCACCTGGGGACTCCTGGAAGGGGAGGGGCAGAGCCAGCCAGCAATTTAAATACCGGTTCACACAAACCGGCCCGAACTGGCTGAATCCCACCACCGTCTCTTACTGAAAAGGAGAGGACACCTTCGGAGAATGTCCAAACTCTCTTCTCTTGGAGTACTCATTTCATGGTTCTGTGACCTGTAATAAAGAATTCATATATTTATTCACCAGTAAGATCCCTGACAAGCAATAACACAACACAAATATCAAAATATTTCTCTGAAAGGAGCCACACTGTCTCTGTGGGAAGGTTAAGACCTAAAGATTGGATCTAAACTGTGCTACATTTTGATTTTGGAGTCATAGAACATAGAATAATACCGTAGATTTGGAAGGGACTTTGGAGGTCTTCTAGTCCAACCCCATGCTCAAGCAGGAGACCCCATACCATTTCAGACAGATGGTTGTCCAGTCTCTTTTTGAAAGCCTCCAGTGATGGAGGACCCACAGCTTCTGAAGACGAGCTATTCCATTGGCTGGTTGCTCTAATCATTGGGAAATTACTCCTTAGATCTAGGTTGCTTCTCTCCTTGGTTAGTTTCCATCCATTGTTGTTTCTTGTCTTGCCTTTTGGTACTTTGGAAAATAGTTTGACCCCCCCTCACCTTTGTAGGAGCCCCTCAAATATTGGAATGCTGCAATCGTGTCTCCCCTCGTCCTTCTTTTCATCTAACTGAACCTCCACCTTATCTGATTTTCATTCAATTCAGAAAATCAAGAAACTGCCCATCGATGCGACTGAATGGGAAAGCTATTTTGACGAGAGCGGGCAGATTCTCAAGTCACGAAACTATGTGGCTTCCCAAATTTTGGAGAAGGTGAGTGTCCTTGTGGAACGATGAAGAAAATGGTGGTTGTGGGACCTCAAGAAGATAAAATGCCCATCTTGATTGTCTTCTTACAATTGGCTCTATTTTTATCCAACCCCAGCTGTATCCCAGCATGGGATACAAGAGTCAGTTCCCACAACCAGTCTGGCTGTTGTCCAGGCCACATGGGAAATGTAGTCCACAAACCCCTGGAGAATATCAGATGTGGGATATCTGATTCCTAGTTTTCCATCTGAAGGAGCTAATTTAAGATGACATTTTCCTGGGGTGGGAAAAGGGGTGGGGCTGCTGGGGGTTTGCAGGGGTTCGGGAGAACCTCTAGCTAAGATTCTGTGCAGTTCGGAGAACCCCCAAATCCCACTTCTGACTGGCCCTGCCCACCCCACCCCACTCCATCCCTCCCAGGAATCCCCACGCAGTCCGTTTTGAATACAGGTAAGTGCAGGGTGCATGCGGAGGCTCGGGGAGGGCGAAAAATGGGCCAGCGGAAAAACAGGGTCTCCAGAGCCTGGGGATGCCGTCTTTGCCCTCCCAGAGGCTCAAGGAAAGCCTCCGGAGCCCGGGGAGCAGTGGTGGGTTGTCCCCGGTTCGGACCGGTTCGTAAGAACTGGTAGTAAAACTGGTGGGAGGCTCCGCCCACCAACCCGGACATCATCAGGAAGCTTCTGTGGATGTGCGCGCGGTCCCATTGTGAACTGATAGTAAAGGTAAATTGAACCCTCCCCTGCCGCCCACTGACCTGGACCTCATCATAGGCCACCTGCGCGTGCGCAGAAGCTTGCGCAGAAGCATGGGCATGATGCGAACCGGTAGTAAAGGTAAGTAGAACCCGCCCCTGCAAAAACCCTCCCGACCATGGTGCAAGTGGATGACTATGCCACGCCTACCATGGCCACGCCCACTCAGCAACCAGGCAGAGAACCCCTTGCTAAAATTTTTGAAGCCCACCCCTGGATAGGAACTCTGGTATGAAAATCCCCTTTCTTGTGGATTTGTCCTATTTTTCTGCACAGGGAACAAAATTTTTGACTGACACAATGGGCCAAGAATCAACTAGGAATCCAGCTGTCTCCCAACACCTAATTCATGCAAAACACAATAGTTCTCCTTCCCCAAACATCCTTCTCCTGTTCAAAGGTGAGGTTGCCATGGAGATCAGATGCCTGGGCAACTTTAGAGGAGGGGAAAAAAAATTCCATCCCCGGAGTTCTTTTCAGTGGTGGTACAAGTAGATTTCTCCAGCCAATTTGAGGTCAGGAGAATTTGTTTGTCGACAGATAATAATCCCGGGGACTGAGACACAAGGTCGATTGTGAATGCAGAATTTCAGGTAGGGACAATAGTTGCCGCAGCTTAATTGTCCACATTTTCATTTGAAGGAGCAGGATCATTTTTTAATTGCAAAAGTCCCTTTTATGCATTGCCAAGGATAATTCATTTTCGTCCCATTTATCTTCTCTTCGCATCAGAGCCACCCACAGCCTAGATAGATGGGGAATAATACTGTACAAGACAATAGCCTGGGGAAACGATTGAAGGGCTGTACAGAAGTACCCTTAATAAAAGGAAGTAAATAAAGGAAGAAGTTAAAATGTGGTTCACGGTCAAATTGCCATTTTGGGTGGGAGGGGAAAAAGCTGTATGCCTAGACATGCCATGGAAGCTTTTATTATTTTCTAAAACAAGAACACCTCCTTCTCGCCACTCTAAAAAAAAAAAAAGAAAAGGCCGAAATAAACGACTTAATACTGTAGTGGGAAAGAAAAGGGGCCATAGTAGGTAAATATTAAACTCTGAGAACTGCAATTGCAGTCTTATATTGTTATGGGATGATGAGACCAAACAACATTCCTAGGTCAGCCAGAGACAGTTTTTATTGCGCAAGGTTCAGAGCCAGATTTGTACCTGAAACTTTGAACAAGGAAAGAGCTCTGATACCTCTGTTTTTATACATTTCTAAGACAAAGGATTCAGTGAGATCATGCATTTTCCATATATGGTTAACATGAGATCATGCATTTTCCATGTATGGTTAACATGAGATCATGCATTTTCCATATATGGTTAACATACACTTGTTATATGATAATTGACACATTTCCTAATTACTAAACCATTAGTAAACAGGTAAACAGTAAACAGGCCCATTTTTCGCCCTCCACAGGCTCCAGAAGCTTCCTTGGAGCCCGGGGAGGGCAAAAACGGCCTCCCACCCACCCACCCTGAGGCCCTCCAGAGGCCGGAAACAACCCATTTCCCAACTTCCAGTGGGACCGGAAGGCCCACCTTTCTAGGAGCCTGGGGAGGGTGAAAACAGCCTTCCCCATCCCTCTGGAGGCCCTCCGGAGGCCAGAAACAGCCCATTTTCTGACTTCCAGTGGCCCCGAAGGCCCGAAAATCAGCTGGACGGCACACGCATGCGTCCTGGAGCCGAGCTAGGGCAACGCTCACCTGTGGTCACACATGCCATAGGTTCGCCGTCACAGTCCTAGAGTCGTTTTATTTTATTTTAAAAGAAAACATAAAATTGCCAAGTTCTTCCACATCCATGTCTCTATTCTGGAACCCCTACAGCAAGTGCCCCTGGCAGTAAGGAGAAGTTCTGTTTGCCAGTTTTTAAGCCAGCTGCTGTTTTTCCTGGCAAAGTGGCTTGATTGCTTCCTGAAGTTTAATTAGGCTTTGGCACTTAGAATTCCATTTTTGGAGAAAGCCATGACGTTAGCTATGGCTGCTCTCTTCCTCCGAGCATCCTTTGAAGGTTTTCATCAAGCCAGATATTTTCGTCAGGCTGGTTATGAGCAAATGGTCGCCTTCCCAAACACTGGAACTTTTGACAAACTTCCTCCAGGCTTGTCAAAACTCCCAGAATCCTGAGGATAGAATAATAGAATAACAGAGTTGGGAGGGACCTTGGAGGTCTTCTAGTCCAACCCTCTGCCCAGGCAGGAAACCCTACACCATTTCAGACAAATGATTATCCAATCGCTTCTTAAAAACTTCCAGTGTTGGAGCATTCACAACTTCTGGAGGCAAGTTGTTCCACTGATTAATTGTTCTCACTGTCAGAAAATTTCTCCTTAGTTCTAAGTTGCTTCTCTTCTTGATGAGTTTCCACCCATTGCTTCTTGTCCTGCCTTCAGGGGCTTTGGAGAATAGCTTGACTCCCTCTTCTTTGTGGCAGCCAAATCAGATATCGGAACACTGCTATCACATCTCCCCTAGTCCTCCTTTTCATCAAACTAGACATATCGTATTTTTCGGAGAATAAGATGCACCTTTTTCCTCCAAAAAAGAGGGTGAAAATCTGGGTGCGTCTTATACTCCGAATGTAGCCCCGCCCAGCTTCTCAAACGGAGGTTTCAGAGGCTGAAAAAAGCATCAGAAACGAAGCTTCAGAAAAGAAGCCCCCAAACAGAGCTTCAGATGCTTTCTTTCTGAAGCTCTGTTTCGGAGGCTTTCAGAGGCAGGAATTTTTTTTTCCCTGAAACAGAGTTTCAGAAGTTTCAGAGGCAGAAAAAAAAGCAAGGCACAGAGCTCACAACCAAGGAACCTGTTGCTAAAATTCACCTCTGGGAACAGCTGATTGGGGGTATTCCGGGAGGCGGATCCACCCACCAATTAGCTTTTTTCTTATTTTCCTCCCCAAAAACTAAGGTGTGTCTTATACTCTGGGTGCATCCTATACTCCGAAAAATACGGTACCCAATTCCTGCAACCATTCTTCATATGTTTTAGCCTCCAATCCCCTAATCATCTTGGTTGCTCTTCTCTGCACTCTTTCTAGAGTCTCCACATCTTCTTTACATCATGGCAACCAAAACTGAATGCAGGATTCCAAGTATGGCCTTACCAAGGCCTTATAAAGTAGTATAATTCCCAACAGTGTAAGCCTGCATGGACCAAAGTTGGAATTCTAGGAAATATTGTCCCCGCATCTCTGGAAGGAACCAGGTTGGAGAAACTGAGCATAGATCCCTCAAAGGAAGAGAAAGTCAGAGCATTTTTTTTTTGAAAATGTTGTTTTTCTTGCAGGGGTTGGATCTTTCTGTGAGATCAGAAGCTTGGAAATTCCTCACCGGCTACTATCCGTGGAAGAGTTCCTATGATGAGAGGCTCACAACCGACAGCATGAGACGGTGTGTAAATTAAGTCCTGATGTGGGTAGTGCTCATTTTATGCAGCTCAGCTACTTCCAGATCCATTAAGGTGACTTGCGCAGAATTCTCAGCTAGCATGGTGATCCACCATCATTGTCATTTAACGACCCCAAAATCCCTTGCGGGGTAGTCTGGGCAACTGGAATGGAGCTAGCAGAGTGTTTTATTGGCCGGATGCCTTTCCTGTCACCAATGCGGAGTTTTGTTCAGCGGATAAATTCTCAGTGTGCCCAGCGAGAGAAACATCTGCCTCTACCTAGGATCGAACTCACAGCCTCCTGATTGTGAGGCGAGAGCTCCATCTCTAGGCCACTGTGCCACTCTATGGGGAACCACCATGGAAGCTAGGAATTCTGATACTTGTGTTGGATATGTGCAATGAATGCTTGTGTTGCTGCAGAGAGTCTCCCCCTTTGGGGTCTTTTTGGGTGGGTCAGAGGGGGCCAGAAATTTCAACTGGGGGTCTGCTTTGGCCTCCTGGTGAAGGGCTTTGGGCAAAGGCTGGAGGGAAGAGCCGCTGGTGGCGAAGAGCCGGAGGGCCTCGTTCCAGTGGGACTGCATCATGGCCTGGGACTGGCTGACCATCTCAGCCCGCTGAGCCTCCAGGCGCCGGTACCTGGCCTTGCACTCCCGCAGGTCTTCCCTCTGCTTGGAAAGCCTATGCTCCTAGTCCTCAGTGAGGTGCTTCTGTTAAACCTCCTTCTCGGTCAGATCCAATTTGAACTGAGCCGGCTGTTTTGCCAACTCTTTCTCGTGGAGGCTGCTTAGCTCCAACAACTGCTTCCTGTTGCTTCCTAAGGAGCCCAGGCAGGGAGGTGAGGAGTGGCTGGGACGGGAGGGGCAAGCAGAGGCCGGCGGGGTGCCTATCGACGTGAGTGACATTGATTTGGCCACACCCACCAGTCACATGACCATCTAGCCACGCCCACCCAATCGGTCAGTAGGCGGATCATATTAGTGGTCCACGGAATTTAAAATTATGAATGTAGTGGTCCTTGAGGTCCGAAAGATTGGTGACCCCTGATGGATGTCTTCCTTCCCCTTTGCAGGAAAAGCTATGAATCTCTGTGCAACATGTACACCAAGATCGAACCGCTGCTGGAAACAGAGCATCGAGACTTCACGGAAGTCCAGAATATTATACGTAGGTATCCAAAAAGGCTTAGGAGAAGGATGCAGACAGAATTGGTGGTGGATCTTCTTATAAGAAGATATGTTTCAGGAGGGAAAAAAAATAAGAAACATGGACTTAAAATTGGTGCCTGTTCTATGTGTCTATGGAGATTCTCAGTCATCCGGGACATGGTTTTCCCAAAAGATGTTTTTTTCAAAAGGCACCAATTTAAAATGTTTGGCTTCTCCATTTAGCTTCCAGTTAAATGATTAAAAAAACCAAAGGGGGAAAGGGGCAATATTTTTGGCAGCCCAACCTGTACCCATTCTGCAACATCATTCATATATCCTCTTCTCCAGCCATTCTTTAAAACGGGTCCCTGTGTGCTCCCTCAGTTGCCTTGATACTTGCTAAGTACTCACTCCTAGCCTGAAAGTTGTATTGTTCTAGAAGGAGATCAATAATCCCCAAAGAGAGACAGATGAGAGGATTTAAAAAGACAAGAGGAAGAAAAAAGGAAGGAAGAAAAAGAGAGAGGGGTGCGATAGGAGAGAGGGAAAGAGAGGGAGGGAGGAGAGAGAAAGGAAGGAGAGAGAGAGGGAAGAGCGAGAGAGAGGAGAGAGAGAGGAGGAGAGAGGGAGGAGAGAGAGAGGAGAGAGAGGAAGGAAAGGGGAGAGAGAGGAGAGAGAGGGAGGAGACAGAGAGAGAGAAGATGTAATTTTAAAAGAGCCAAATGGAAAAACACCTAAGAATCCATCTTCTCACGTTGGACAGGAAAGCCATGATGGATTATTATAATTTTATTCAGATCTCCTTTTCTGTCTTTTCCCAGCTGTCTAACAAAAAGAATATTAAACGATACAGCAAAATTAAGGCTACAGATCAATGAAACGGACATAAATCAAGGCGAGGCAGACTCGAGAAAGATTTACAACTGAGATGGGACGCAGGCCAAAGCCTTTCAGATATAATAGATATTCTCTCTTGCTCGAATATTCTTTAAACAGGTCACATCCTGGGGAAATGTTCCCCTTTATGGCCCCGTTTTCTTCCCCAGAATTGGAATCAAAAGAGATCGTTGTCCTACTCTTATGAGGAGGTGTGGGGGAAAGTAGAAAGTTAGATTGTGCCGCTTTCCGGCTTTAGACGCTTCCAAACCCACTTGGGAATTTAGTATCTCTCAACATCTTCATTTCGGAGGTTGAAATATTTGGCTTTGTTTTAAATTGCCTGGCTGTTTGGGTTCTTTTATTATTATTTTACTTCCTCGTAACTATCAATTTCAGCCTTCAGTGAGGACCTGTTTAACTTTGAGAGGGGTTACTAAATTAAGAGGTGCCAATGAGCTCTTCAGTAGCTCTACGAGGAGCAACAGGGAGGCTTAATTCAAGGAGCACCGTAGAATGAATAACCCATTGCTCTTACTTGGGAGTAGGGATTTCTTTCCAGGTTCTCTTGACTGGATTTTGAGATTCTGTTGTTATTGTTGTCCCTTCCTTCCTTCCTTCCTTCCTTCCTTCCTTCCTTCCTTCCTTCCTTCCTTCCTTCCTTCCTTCCTTCCATCCCTCTTTCTCTTTCTTCTTTCTTTCTTTCTTTCTTTCTTTCTTTCTTTTCTTTCTTTCTTTCTTTCTTCTTCTCCCTCCAGTCTCCTACCTTCCTTCCTACCTTCCTTCCCTCCTTTCCTTCCTTCCTTTCTTCCTCCCCCTCCCTCTTGCCTTCTTTTTCCTCTTTCTTTCCATCCTTCCTCCTCCCTCTTTCTTTCTTTCTTTCTTCTTTCCTCCCTCCCTCCTTTCTCCTGCCTTCCCTTTCTTTCCTTCCTCTCTTCCTCCCCTCCCTTTTTCCTTCTTTTTCCTTTCTTTCCTTCCTTTCCTCCTACCTTCCTTACTCCTTCTTTCTTTCTTCTTCTTCCTCCCTCCCTCCCTTCTCCTTCCTTCCTTCCTCTCTTCCTTCCCCTTCCCCTCCCCTTTTCTTCTTTTTCCTCTTTCCTTCCTTCCTCCCTCCTCCCTCTCGCCTTTCTTTCTTTTCCTCCCTCCCTCCTTTCTCCTTCCTTCCTTCCCTCCTTTCCTTCCTTCCTTAATTCCTTCCTTCCTTCCTTCCCCTTCTTTTCCTTTTGCACTCGACTTGGGTCTGTCCTCCAAGCCTTTTTCCATCATACCGATTTTAAAAAGTATAACCTGACTGGAGCCATGCGAAGGGATTTGAAGGTGGGCTAAGAATCTGCCTATAAATAAATCAGGGCCTGCTTCTAACTGCACCGTCCACATAAATAAGTCAACAACGAGAAGGGAGGGGGTGGGGAGCCATCCAGATGGAAGGCAACAAGAAGAAGTAGGAGAAAAAGAGGGTGACATGGGGGAATTTCTCGCTAAGGTTCCTTAACCCATCGCAGAAAAGAATCCTGGGATATTTTGTAAGGCACAAGGAGATATTTTATCCTTGGAAGATGGAGAGCAGAATGTTCTGCAGATAAAAAGGCCTTTTGTACTGTGTTTGCATGAAGGAAGGGACATCAACGGACATCAGATGTTTAGATACACATCACGAGATCAGAGTCAGCAACTGAACTTATTTTCTGACCTTCCAGCATCAACCGGAGCATAAATCATTACAGTTAGGATGAATGCCAAGTTCTGGCTTGGAGAAAATTGGCAAACTTGGAAGGGATCTAGTAAGCCTCTTCGTCCTTCGACACTCAGTTTGCTTCCGGCAATCCCTCCTGATTCTCCTCTCTTTTCTCCGCAGAGTCTGATGTTCAACGGCTTTACATCAAAGATGCCCAGGGCAACCCTCTGGTTGATAAGAAGCAACTGGAGAAGATTCTCCTGCTGAATTATGTCTGCAACCTGAACGCTGGTAAGAGGAGAATGGAATGGAATGGAAGGGAATGGAATGGAATGGAATGGAATGGAAGGGAATGGAATGGAATGGAATGGAATGGAATGGAATGGAATGGAATGGAAGGGAATGGAATGGAATGGAATGGAATGGAATGGAATGGAATGGAATGGAATAGAATAGAATAGAATAGAATAGAATAGAATAGAATAGAATAGAATAGAATAGAATAGAATAGAATAGAATAGAATAGAATAGAATAGAATAGAATAGAAGAACAGAGTTGGAAGGGGCCTTGGAGGTCCAGAGGGGTTCCTTCCTTTTGAAGTAGTATTAGAATAGAATCACAGAGTTGGAAGGGACCTTGGAGGTCTTCTAGTCCAACCCACTGCTTAGGCAGGAAACCCTAGACCATTGCAGACAAATGGTTATCCAATCTCTTCTTAAAAACTTCCAGTGTTTGAGCATCCACAACTTCTGGAGGCAAGTTGTTCCACTGATTAAACTGTTATAATTGTCAGGAAATTCCTCCTTAGTTCTAGGTTGCTTCTCTCCTTGATTAGTTTCCACTCGTTGCTTCTTGTCTTGCCTTCGGGGGCTTTGGAGAATAGCTTGACTCCCTCTTCTTTGGGGCAGCCCCTGAGATATTGGAAGATGCTATCCTGTCTCCCCTGGTCCTTCTTAAAGAGTCCCTCGGGAGTTGGGTGGCAGAGAAATGCGATAAATTAAATTAAATTAAATTAAATTAAACTAGACATACCCAGTTCCTGCAACCGTTCTTTATATGTTTTAGCCTCCAGTCTCCTAATCATCCTTGTTGCTCTTTTCTGCACTTTCTAGAGTAGCAACTCAAAACAGTAGAAATGGCAAAGGATCATTGTCTGTTGGGTCACAAAGAGTCAGAAGGGATCAAACAAGCAGACATGCAGATTTTTGCAATATTGATCACCCTTACATTAAATCCCTAAGTTTACCCTGTAACAGTTTTTTTCAGGGGTGAAATCCAGCAGGTTCAGACAACTTCTGGAGAACCGGTAGCGGAATTTTTGAGTAGTTCAGAGAACCGGCAAATACCACCTCGGCCTGGCCCGAGTGAGGTGGGAATGGGGATTTTGCAGTATCCTTCTCCTGCCATGCCCACCAAGCCACGCCCACCAAGCCACACCCACAGAACCGGTAGTAAAAAAATTGGATTTCACCACTGGTTTTTTCCAACCCAAATGCATTTGTTTGCTCTCCTTAAAGTGGCTGTTTTTAGGTGCTATTGAAGCTTTCTCGAACAATTACATCTTTAATTAAAAGCTTCCCGTTTTCAAATCCTTTGATTGTTTTTGGTTCATGAGAATTGTCTCATGGAGGCTAAGACCATTGGCCAATCAAGCTTAGTTCGGGTAAGTTTTCTGCAGAGTCCCTCATTTAGGCATTTCGAAACTAGACTTATGTGTTTCTGCAACAATAAGTGAATTTTCTAACATCTAGCCAGCCATCTAAGTATCATTTCCTATAAACTTCTGTTTTGATTCCATTTCCAGTTGGTTGCAGAAAATCGATGCCTCAACAATGTTAAAAGGCCCTAGGAGATATATAGGCAAATCCTACCGTTCTGAGAATTTTTTGAGACATTCCCAGAACAGTAAATTTTCCAAATAGCCAGGTTTTTCTGCAGATGCATCTACCAGTTCTGGGGAACGAAATGTTGGGTGTTTCCACTGAGAAAGGGTCAAACTAATTCAGGGGATATCTGTGAAAAGAGAATCTCCAAAGATGGTAGAAATAATGAGGTGTCAGTTTTGAAGTATGAAGATCTAGATTCTTCCGAAAACAAGTTTCTCAATCACTTTCCCATCTCCCTCCCTCTCTCTCTTTTCTCTCTCTCTCTCTCCCTCCTTCTTTCCTTCTCTCTCTCTCTCTCTCTTTCCCTCCCCCTCCCCTCCCCCTCCTTCCTTCTCTCTTTCTCTCTCCCACTCCCTCTCCTCCCTCCTTCCTTCTCTCTCTCTTTCTTTCTCTCTCTCTCTTTCCCTCCCTCCCCTCCCTTCCTCCTTCCTTCTTTCTCTTTCTCTTTCTCTCCTCTCTCCTCTCTCCTCCCTTCTCTCTCTCTCTCTCTTTCCCTCCCTCCCTTCCTCCTTCCTTCTTTCTCTTTCTCTCTCTCTCCCGCTCCTCTCTTCTCTCCTTCCTTCTCTCTCTCTCTTTCCCTCCCTCCCTTCCTCCTTCCTTCTCTCTTTCTCTTTCTCTTTCTCTCCTCTCTCCTCTCTCCTCCCTTCTCTCTCTTCTTTCTTTCTCTCTCTCTTTCCCTCCCTCCCTCCCTTCCTCCTTCCTTCTTTCTCTTTCTCTCTCTCTCCCCCTCCCTCTCCTCTCTCCTTCCTTCTCTCTTTCTCTTTCTCTTTCTCTTTCTCTCCTCTCTCCTCCCTTCTCTCTCTCTTTCTTTCTTTCTCTCTTTCCCTCCCTCCCTCCCTTCCTCCTTCCTTCTTTCTCTTTCTCTCTCTCTTTCCCTCCCTCCCTCCCTCCTTCCTTCTCTCTTTCTCTTTCTCTTTCTCTTTCTCTCCTCTCTCCTCCCTTCTCTCTCTCTTTCTTTCTTTCTCTCTCTCTCTCCCCCCCTCCCCTCCCTCCCCCCCTCTCTGTGTCTTACAGAATACCAACAAGGTTTCCACGAAATGCTTCTTCTCTTCAGGCTGCTTGTCGAAAAGGAGCACGAGATCTATTGGCTGTTCCAGTTTTTCCTACAAAAAACGGTGAGCTGGGTGTCTTTTTGCTATTGCCGTAATTGTGACGTTTCTTTGCTGTGGTTGGGTTCTCCAAGGTCTTTGCATTCCTTGATCAAGTTCCCTTCCCTCGAATGTTTTCTTCTCAGGAGAACAGCTGCATCATAAATGTTGGGGTGCAGAAGAACCTGGTCATGCTGAAAGCCTTGATTACATTTATGGATCCAATCTTTGCAAACCACCTGGGTAAGTTTTTGCAGCTTGACGGAGTTAGATCAGATGCTGTTTCCCGGTCTGCCCAAGAGTGGAAAAGCCAGAAGATCTCTAGGCAGAGATTCAGTTTATTCATTTATGCACTTCTTTAGAGAATTTATATGGCTGCCCATCTTAAATGCATAACCCTGAGTGGTGGAAGGGAAGGGAAAGCACAAGAGAAGGAAAGAAAGGGTGGAGGGAGGGAACGGGAAGAGGAGAGAAGAGGAGAGGAGAGGAGAGGAGAGGAGAGGAGAGGAGAGGAGAGAAGAGAAGAGAAGAGAAGAGAAGAGAAGAGAAGAGAGAGAAGAGAAGAGAAGAGAAGAGAAGAGAAGAGAGAAGAGAAGAGAAGAGAAGAGAAGGAATGGAAAATATGGAATGGAATGGAATGGAATGGAATGGAAGGGAATGGAAGGGAAGGGAAGGGAAGGGAAGGGAAGGGAAAAGAAGAGAAGGGAAGAGAAGAGAAGAGAAGAGAAGAGAAGAGAAGAGAAGAGAAGAGAAGAGAAGAGAAGAGAAGAGAAGAGAAGAGAAGAGAAGAGAAGAGAAGAGAAGAGAAAGGGAAGGGAAGGGAAGGGAAGGGAAGGGAAGAGAAGGAATGGAAAAATAGGGAAGGGAATGGAAGGGAAGGGAAGGGAAGGGAAGGGAAGGGAAAAGAAGAGAAGGGAAGAGAAGAGAAGAGAAGAGAAGAGAAGAGAAGAGAAGAGAAGAGAAGAGAAGAGAAGAGAAGAGAAGAGAAGAGAAGAGAAGAGAAGAGAAGAGAAGAGAAGAGAAGAGAAGAGAAGAGAAGAGAAGAGAAGAGAAAAAAGCTTTAAGGCACACAATATATTTTTCTTTCATCCTAGAAATTTGTAAAAGCACTTTTAAACAGCCAAGATCAGCACAGCACAACACTGGCGAAATCTTAAGGGTTCATTACCCTTATCTTCCAATTTTCTTCCAGGCGTCAGAAGGGCATGAATAGAATTTCTTCTTCCTGACTCTCTTGGTATTGGAAGACTTTATCCACAGGACATGAGTCTTTTGTGTGTGTGATGTGTGTGCATTTTATTTATTTTTTTCCCCCCCCCAGAATCAAAAGGCCAAGTGGTGTCATCATTGTTTCCTTGGTTCTGTCTCTTTTTCCAGCGTGTCTTCAAGTCTTTTGAGGACGTCTGGAGACTGTGGGAGGTACGTATTTCCTGATACAGAATCCAGCAAAAAAAAAAAAAAAGTTGAACACTAATCAATATCTTTTTGCTAGCAGTCAGAACAAAACTAAGTGTAAAGGAGGTCTTCTTTTTTTTTTTCCCCCTAAATTGAATCCATAGTAAACTAAGGAAATAAAATACAAATCATTACGGTAAAAGTAAACTTTGAATCAAGTCAACTCAGGGGTGAAATCTACTTACCTTCCCTACCGGTTCAGAAATGCACACGCGCACGTCACGTGTGATTTGGGACCCTCTGTGCATGCTTCTGTGCATGTACAGCAAAAACGTCTGCACATGCACAGATCACCAATGATGACATCGTGCCGGGTGGGCGGAGCCTCTCGCCAGTTCTACTACTGGTTCTATAGAACCGACAGAACCGGGAGCAACCCACCACTGGCCAAAGGGGCACAGAATGGTATTACCTTCCCACTGAAGCGGGAGTATTTATCCACTCACAATTTGCCTGCTTTCGAACTGCTAGGTGGGCAGGAGCCGGAGCAAGGAACAGGAGCTCACCCCTTCGTGCGGGTCTCAAACCCAGACTCTCCGATTTCCAGTTGACAAGCTCGGGGTCTTTAAACCGCTGAGCTATCACATCAGGGGTGGGTTCTACTTACCTTTACTACCAGTTCGCAATGGGAGCGCGCGCATGCGCAGAAGCTTCTGCACATGTGCAGATCACCCTTGATGACGTCAGGGCGGGTGGGCGAAGCCTCCCAACAGTTTTACTACCGGTTCTATAGAACCGGACAGAACCGGGAGCCACTGCGTCACATCCCTAAGTGGGTTTGTTTCCCTGAACGGATTTTGTAGAAGCAGTTAGCCCAATTCTTCGGCCCAGAAACACCTGGGAAGCTTTCAAAAGGCCGTTTCTGTCCTCAAACTCTCCTCAAAAAGAGATCTACAAGAGGAAAGCGGTTCAGAGATCTTGGCACTCTTGGTGCCAGAGATGAGCTCATTCCAGCTGCTAGGGTCAAAGAATAACATTTTGGAACGGGCCCAGGAAATTACATCAAAGGATTGAATTGTTTCTTCCTAGAAACCAAATAAGGGGTGTGTGGTTTTTTTGGGGGGGGGGGACTTCCTGCTGTGAGGCTCTCTTTTTTTTTTTCCGTGCCCAGCTGAGATTTTTATGAATAAAGGCAAACATTTGAGAAGGTCCTAAACTTTCTTGGCGTTCCTTCCCAAGGCAGCTGAATTCTGGGGGAAAGACACTCTAGTCCTGTTAAAGTCTCACCTCTTGGAATTTGGTACACGCTCTCAGAGACCGATAATGTTTGCATCTTTGCCACCTAGCTGGGTTTAGAGTGCTTTTCAGTGTCGCTCCAAAGACCAATAAGCATCTCACTTCAAAACTTAAAACAACAGCAGCAATCGTTCAGACAGATTTGTACGGTGTCTGGATTCAGGGGGGAGGGAAGGTGGGGGGAAAAAATCCCCACCCACTCACTGCAGAGCCCAAATCAAATTTTATTGACAGAATCTCTTCCAAGTGTTTCATTGATTCTCTAGGCAAATATGAGAGCACCGAGCAGTGTCCAGATGTTGACATCAGCGCCTGCCTAATGCCATTTCCAGCACCTGAGAGCAGCTAGTTAGATTCCTTCCTTTCTTTCTTCCTTCCCCCTTCTCTCTCTCTCCCTCCCTCCCTCTCTCTCTCCCCCTCTCTCCCTCTTTCTTTCAACTCTGTTATCGCACTCACAAAAAGTTCTCTTTTTAAAAATTTCAAACTAACTACAGTTCCTTGTAACAACTGAATTTGGGAACGTGTCCTCTCTCCCTCTCTCTCCCTCCCTCCCTCTCTCTCTCTCTCCTTCACTCACTCTCTCTCTCCTTCTCTCTCCCTCCCTCTCTCTCTTCTTCCCTCTCTCTCTCCTCTCTCTCTCCCTCCCTCCCTCTCTCTCCCTCTCTCTCTCTTTCTCTCTCTCCTTCTCTCTCCCTCCCTCTCTCTTTCTCCCTCTCTCTCTCCTCTCTCTCCCTCCCTCCCTCCCTCTCTCCCTCTCCTCCCTCTCTCTCTCTCTCTCTCTCTCTCCCTCCCTCCCTCTCTCTCATTCTTTTTCTATTGGCTATCAAGGGGGCCCTTAACAAGGACTAGAACAGTGACTATAGCAAGATTCCCAACCAGCCCAAGCTGATGTTCTTGGGTTGTTCCTACTCTGGTTCCGTCCTGTTGTCACTGCATGTAGCTTTTCTTATTTCATTGAATATTTGCAAAGGTTGAGCATCACCATGCTTGATCTTCTTGACAAGAAGGTTGTCAAAACCAGATTTTTGCCGGCAATTATAATGGCAAGAGATGCAACAGCTCCATTTCTTTTCTTTTTTTTCTTTTTCTTTTTTTGCAATTGCTGCATTGAGAGAAATGCCAGCTAGATGATATTCATCTTCTCCTCCTCCTCTTTTCTTCTTCTTCTTCTCCTTCTCCTCCTCCTCCTCCTCCTCCTTTCCCTCTTCCTCTCTCCTCCTCCTCCTCCTCCCTCCTCCTCCTCCTCCTCCTCCTCCTTCTTCTTCTCCTCCTCTTCCTCTCTCCTCCTCCTCCTCCTTCTCCTCCTCGTCCTCCTCTTCCTCTCTCCTCCTCCTCCTCCTCCTCCCTCCTCCTCCTCCTCCTCCTCCTTCTTCTTCTCCTCCTCTTCCTCTCTCCTCCTCCTCCTCCTTCTCCTCCTCGTCCTCCTCTTCCTCTCTCCTCCTCCTCCTCCTCCTCCCTCCTCCTCCTCCTCCTCCGCCTCCTCCTTCTCCTCCTTCTCCTTTTTTTTCTGAGGTCAAGTTCCTAGATATTTCTCTTTCACCACCTAAAATTAGATTACAGGAATGGAAAGAAGCCTAAGTAGTAAGCATGGATTACAGAAGGAATCCTCCAACATTAATTTACTCCATCTAATAATTTGTGTTGAACTTCAAGGTGTTTCTCATAGGACTTCCCTGTAGAAACTTCCAGGTGATTATCGCTTACACAATGCTGCAGATGGTGAGAGACCAGATCCTCAGAGAAGACCTGGAAGGAGATGACATTTTAATGGTAAGTCAGATTAATACGTGAGAGAAACATTCAAACACAGGGTGAATATCCCTGAATTGCCCCCATTGAAAGCTACTTATGAAAACTATGGATTGTATGCAATTATGAAGGCCAGGATAAAAGGGGGAAAAAAACTACAAGCCACACCTGGTAAATTACTATATTTTAAGCTTGTCAAAAACACAATGCACAGTCTCGTTCCAGAACTCACGTTGTAGCTTACAAAAACTGGTCTTTCCGAGAGTTGTTGAAAAGGAATCTGCAGGATTTGTAGGTGTAATCTTTGTACGTGTGAGGATGGGTCATAAATCACTTTATTCAGTGCTGTTTGAATGGTCACTAAATGAACGGTTGCAAGTTGACAACTACTTGGATAAAATTAGTCATTACTGTCGCCGTCAACACCATTCTTGTCCATCAATTATATATCCATCTACGTGTTGTGGTGTTGTGGCCTGTCAGCAGCCTGTGCAGCTAGTAGCTGATTCCGACAGTGAGGAGGCTGGTGTGGTGCTGCACCAGCAGCCTGTGCAGCTGGCACTGGAGTCAGACAATGAGGAGGCTGGAGAAGAAGTGGTGCCAGAGGCGGGGATTCAGCCAGGGCCTTCAGAACCTCCAGAAGCTCCCATAAGTGAAGAGGACGAAGAGGAGGAACCTCTTCTCGATGCACGAGCGCGCAGAACTGCCAAAAGGCAGGAGTGGCTCCTCAGGAGGAGGTCTCCTCAAGAGTAAGGCTTGGGGCTAATTGGCCACTCCCCTAGCCTATTTAAGGAAGGACGACAACTGATGCAATTTGCAGGAAACAACTTCGTTCATATTCCTTCGTGTCTTGATTCCAGAAACATTTGATTCGGCTCTTGTTTCTCTCTTGTCAGTTTTCCTGCAAATTGCTTCTGGGCATTCTGCCAACCACAGTAAGATTATGATTATCTGAAATACTGTGCCTCAGAATTGAGTTATTCTTCTTTGGATTTTTGCTGGCTGTTAATGAAGTTAAATTAACAGCCCTTGTTCAGAAAAGGCTGATTTAAACTATGTTTGAACAACTACTAAGAAAGCTCATTAGTAGTCCTTAATTAGTAAACTAAGGTTTGTACAGACTTTGTGTGTGCTGCGTTCTTTGGGGTCCGTAGCTGGGGCAGAATTTGAACCCTGGCGTTCTACAGTGTGAGATGGCTGATGTTGTCCCCTGTCTTCTCCAAACAGCTGTGCCATTGTATTGTAGACCTTGATGCAGATGACCTGATCGCCAGAGCCTGTAACATATATGAAGTCTTCCTGAAACATGAAGACAAGGTAAAGAATTCCATAATTGTCCCATGTAGCAGGGATTTGGAAGGAATAATCTTTATGACTCAGCATGCAAGAAGAACATTCTCACCATGACACTTAACCAAATACACATAGGGCATTAGATTCCATACCAATGGTGGGTTGCCCCCGCTTCGGACCGGTTCTATAGAATGCAAGTAGAAAAATAGGGGACACCTTTGGTGGGAAGGTAACAGCGTTCCGTGCGCCTTTGGCATTGAGTCATGCCGGCCACATGACCACGGAGACGTCTTCGGACAGCGCTGGCTCTTTGGCTTTGAAACGGAGATGAGCACCGCCCCCTAGAGTCTGGACAACTAGCACATATGTGCGAGGGGAACCTTTAACTTATCATGTCATATCATATCAATCAGGAAGTGTGGTTCAGACCAAAGGATGGCCTTCCAGGTTCTTGGCCAAAATATATGAGTAGGAAATATTCATCACCCTTGGGAGATGCGAACAAAATCCTTTCATCTATTTATGAATGTTCTATCAAAAGGTTCCCCTGATCATAATAATCCTGGTGACTCTTTCCCTTCCTTCCTCTCCATAAAGGTAAAAGGTAAAGGTTCGCCTCACACATGCATGCTAGTCGTTCCCAACTCTAGGGGGCGGTGCTCATCTCCGTTTCAAAGCCGAAGAGCCAGCGCTGTCCGAAGACGTCTCCATGATCATGTGGCCGGCATGACTCAACGCCAAAGGTGCACAGAACGCTGTTCCCTTCCCACCAAAGGTGGTCCCCATTTTTCTACTTGCATTTTTTACATGCTTTCGAACTGCTAGGTTGGCAGAAGCTGGGACAAGTCACGGGAGCTCACCCCATTATGCAGCACTAGGGATTCAAACTGCTGAACTGCCGACCTTTCAATCGACAAACTCAGCGTCTTAGCCACCGAGCCACCGCATCCCCCAGTTCCTCTCCATACAAGGTGATTTTTTTTTCCTCTTTCTTCCTCTTTCAGGTTCCAGAAGACCTCAAGGAATTTTTCAGTCAGGCTTCGCAATAAAGAGGCCAGGCTATAAATCAAGAGGCTGCTACAGCCAAAGCAGCACGAGCGTTACAGACGAGATAGAATTGGAAAGTAGAAACATCGTAAATACTGTTCACCTAAAACTGGATTCACCAAATTAGATTATGTGAGGTTAGGGCAGAATGCCTTATATCTGTCCGCAAACTACCCATAAAAGGTGTTGAAAATTTGATGGAGCAGCTTTACAGTTTCTGATTCCTACAAAGCAGGGGTGGACAACCTGTTGATGGACAGGGGCCCTAACATTTGGTGGAAAACATTTCATTTAGGTGAAGCCACAATGCACAGGGGGGGGATGCTGCATTATACATAAGAGAAGCAAGAATTCGTGGAGGGTTTGTTCTTTTTTTCATTTCTTTTTGGAGATCAAGGGCTTTTTTCTGGGTTATTAACCTATTTTAAAAGACCCATGGCCATCTTTGTGACACAAACACGAATAAGAAACAGAGACTTCAGGTTTTCGATCAAGAATTGGATTCCCCCAGGAGTGAAATGCTCCCAGTTCGGACCGGATCGCCCGATCCGGTAGCAATGGCGGCGGGTGGCCGGGCTATCAATGTAAAGATTTTAATTGGTTTTAAATGTGGGATTTTAAATTTGGGGGTTTTATAATTGAGCCAATTATTTAATAATTTGAATTATTTTTAAATTTTGTCTGTCTTGGTGCTTTTAATCAGGCTGTACACCGCCCTGAGTCCTTCAGGAGAAGGGCGGTATAGAAATAAAATTAATTAATTAATTAATTAATCAATCAATCAATCAATCCCACGCAGGCACAAATGAAGCTTTGTGTGCTTGCCCGGTGCGTTGGCGGCCCAGTTCCCAGTGGGCCACGGCCCAGTAGAGGCCTGTGGCCCAAGGAATCGGAGACCCCCTGAATTAGACTTACCCAATTCCCGCAATCTTTCTTCATATATTTTAGCCTCCAGTCCTCTAATCATCTTTGTTGCTCTTTTCTGAACTCTTTCCAGAGTTTCAACAGTCCAGGGTGGGTTGGTAGAGATGAGAGAGGTGGGGTTGGGGGGAAAAAACCCTTCATAATTAAAATGATTTTCAACACCGAAAGAGGAATCCGACATCCTAATCCAAGCCTTTACATGAAAGGCTGCCACTGTGAACAAAGAGCTCCAGCTTTGCCACTGCCTATTAGAATCATCTTGATTCTATGCACACGGGACTTCCCACAGAATCTAATAACTGGCACAGAATTTTAATTGCTGGACTTCCTCACTCGACGGTCTGTTTCTTGAACGTCGCCTGATCGTTCTGAAATTGCATTTAGAAGGCGGGGAGGGAAATCCTCTTCAAAAGAATCTATTGGCGCTTCGTAGCTTGTTCTTCTGTCTCGGTACCCCCTGCCCTCTCCCAGCCATGTGTGACCTTCAATACCACAATTCAAGGGCATCTCCTCCGAAAAGTTTTGGGGGGCGGGGGGGGGGGGGAAATCTTCTCTGGAGTAACAGACTAATATGCCAAAATTCAGATCCAAGGATCTCTATGGAATTTAAACTAAGATGTTAATGGGAATTCAAGGTGGTTTGATTTGCAGATAAGCTGTGATTTGCTTAACCCTGAAATATAGACTAAGCCACACTTTGGCCATGATTCGTGGTTTGGAAGTCACAATCCCTGGGCGTGTGAGCCCAAATCTTTGCCTAATTTTAAAATGAATTACAGTAAGAGAGATTAATGGGTTCCCTCTTTCTTTCAACTCTGTCATTGCACTCACAAAAAGTTCTCTTTTTTAAAAAGTTTCAAACTAACTACAGTTCCTTGTAACGACTGAATTTGGGAACATGTTCTCTCTCTCTCTCTCTCTCTCTCTCTCTCTCTCTCTCTCTCTCTCTTTCTTTCTCTCTCCCTCCCTCCCTCCCTCTAACTCTCCCTCTCCCTCCCTTCCTCCCTCTCTTTCCTTCATTATCTTTTCCCTCCATACAAAATATAAAACCAAGAACAAAATATGCATTAATCACATTCAGAGGATTTATGGAACTTAATAAAATGTACATCATCGCAGTTTGGGACAAATAAATAACACTTCATAAAACTGCCACTTGAAGAATTAATCAGCATTGCAAGAATCAACTCTCCCCTTTAAGCAGAAATGCTTAGGAGGAAGGTGGAAGGGGGGGGCTCAGAAAGGGTCTTAAAGACCAGTAAAGGAGAATATTTGTAGTTCAGGGTTGAAACGAGGGGCCTTGGTGCTCTCTGATATTGGTTGTTTTCTTGTGGACGTTTCATGACCCAACTAAGTAACATCATCAGTGCTAGAAAGGAGTGCAGGTATAGAGTGAAGGAGGAGGATTGTGGGGTCCTCAGTGCTCTCTGATCTTCGTGGTTTTCTTGCAGATCAAGTTCAGACCTTTATTGTCAGAGTACAACGTGTGTACTATGAGATTGGCTGAGCCTCCCTTCGTGCACCCCTCCAACACAATACAATATTCAACTCACAATACAACTTGCCTCGGCAGTGCAGGAGGGACAGTATAGTGCCTTGTTGTTGTTGTTGTTGTGTTGAACACAACACAATACAACTCACAGTGAAAGACGAAAAAAATGCTTCATTACCCAACTAGATAACATCCTCAGTGCTACATACTGTGCTAGATACCTGCACCAAACCCCACTCCCTTGTAAAACTGATGATGTTAGCTAGTTGAGTCATGAAACGTCTGCAAGAAAACCCCCAAACTCAAGAGCACCGAGGACCCCACGGTCCTCCTCCTCCTTCGCTCCATGCCCCCACTCCCTTCTAGCACTGATGATGTTACCTGGTTGGGTCTCGAAATGTCCACAAGAAAACAATCAAGCTCAGAGAGCACCAAGGACCCTCCCAGATCTTCAAAAGACCCTTGAATGAGAGCACTGTGAAGGAAGAAGCATTGGCTGAGGAACCGATGGTGCTAGGAGAATCTCTCTCTCTCCCAAGAACTCAACCCCACCCAGAGATTCATGTACCAAATCAACTTCTTTTTAATATATATATATGTGTGTGTGTGTGTGTGTTTTTCTTCTAGCCAGGTTTTCCCTATGTAACCAAGGTTTTTTGTAGCTCCAGCTCAGTAGAATCACATCTACTCGGTTCTGGGCTTTTTTCCTTTCTAACAGCTAGCAAGCTCTAACTGCTAGGTGGGAGACCTAAATAGATCCATTTCTAGCTCGTTTGCTTTCATCAGTAGGCCACACCCATATCTTATGTATCCTCCCTGTAAAGGTACAGTATCAGTTTTCTTACTTCTTCGTAGGGTTTATATATATATCAATATATATATTGATTTTACAACAAAACAACACAACATACAAAACACAAACACATGATATGTGTTTCTTTTTACATCTCAGTTTCGTTCCTCTTACTTTCTACTATATACATTCCCCATTTTTCTCATCCTTTATTATCGTTATCTTTATCGTCCCTTTATTTTTAATTTTCTTCATTTACAATATTTTACACATTTGTCACCTCCTTCTCTCCATTGTTTATTCACATTTACTTTCCCTAATCTCAAGCCAATCATACCACTTAGTCCATACTTGATAATATTCTGTACCTTCCTTTTCTTTTCTTATTTCTTTCGTTAATTTATCCATCTCTGCACAGTCCAGGATTTTCTTAATTATTTAATAATAATAATAATAATTTTATTTCTATACCGCCCTTCTCCCGAAGGACTCAGGGCGGTGTACAGCCAATTTAAAAACACAAGACATTTCTTCCTCTGTTGGGTTCTTTTCACTTTTCCAGGACTGTGCGTAGACTATCCTTGCCACTGTAATTATATGCAGAATCAAATATCTAATTTCTTTGCTGTAAATTCTATTCAATATCCCCAGTAAAAACGTTTCGGGTTTCCAATCCACATTATAGCCAATTATCTCTCCTATCCAAGTTCTAATTTTAATCCAATATTTTTTCGCATTGGGACATGTCCACCAGAGATGATAATATGTTCCGGGGACTTTTTTACATTTCCAACAATTTGGAGAATTGTTCGGAGACACCAAATCAACTTCTGAACATGTCTCAGATATACAACTTAGACAAGACACCTCTTCCAAAAACCTGCCAACCTTCCATTCTAGGCAAGGTCGGGAACCAGGAAGCCCTAGGACAGTGATGGCTAACCTTTCTGGACTGAGTGCCCAAAGCGCACATATGCGCCCCTGAATCTGCGCGTGCCCGAACCCCCAAAATGCAATACACTCACGGGCTCTGCTCATGCGCTCCCCCTGTGCATGCGTGCACAGCCCCTGCATGCACCTGTTGTGGTCCGCCAGCAGCCTGCGGAGCTGGCAGCGGAATCGGACAGTGAGGAGGCTGGGGAAGGCTCTTTGTCGGAAAACAGCATTGATAGATTTGTTTCTTGCCTTGCTGCATGTATTAATAAAACAAAATAAATATTTCTTGTCGGCGTCTTCTGCTCCTGAACTTTTGCCAAGAAAAGCCTTTGGCAGATTGCCAAAGTAGACCAAAGTTGGTGATAAGGCTGAAGAATTGTGTTATGAAGAATTTGTTTTGAATTAATTTGGTCTACGCTGAGAATGAGTTAATTCTCAGCTGTTCTAATAAAGTCTGTTTGTTTAGAACTGATTGCGTCTGATAATACCTACTTGGGCCTGGGTCACAACAGCACCCCCCGTACATGCGTGCGTGCCCCCCGCACGCATCCCGCCCCCTCCCCCCCACGCATCCCACTCCCTGCACATGCATGGCAGAGATGCGAAGACCAGCTGGCCGGCAGGAGATGCAAACTCATGTGCAGCAGAGCTGAACTGGGCAATGGCTCACGCGCCATCAGAGAGAGTGCTAAGTGCCATCTCTGGCACGCATCCCATAGGTTCGACATCATGGCCCTAGGAGTCTTGGAACATCCTTTAATGTGTTGAGAGTATCGTAACAGAAATCTGAAAGTCTGCCAAAGCTCCTCTTTACCTCCACTTATCCTTCGCCCAATCAAGGCAGAATGTTCTGAGTCTCTCTCTTAAACTTTGTATTCCCCGCAACTAAGATCCTTTGTTGGGAATGGCTCCATATTTTTTTCAGATGGAGACGCTTGGGGGCTAAACGTTCCCTTGGAAATCAGGATCTTCATCTCAGGGACTTTGTTTCCCTGAGAACTAAGGAGCACCAGAAGAGGATGGGTAAAAATCCTCTGCTTTCTCTCCGCAAAGGTTTTAGCCAGACGGCAGACAAATGTTGGGAACTTAAATCTATTTATTTGCATATGTGTTTATTGCATTTTTATCCACTGCATCTGGTAACTTTCAACAACTCACCTATACAGAAAACATGTATAATTCTCTATCTTCCTCCCTCCCTCCCGCCCTCCCTATCTATCTATCTATCATCTATCTATCTATCTATCTATCTATCTATCTATCTATCTATCTATCTATCTATCTATCTATCTATCTATCTTATCTGGGATGAGTTTGATCCTGTGACCCCAGATGACGTGGACAGGATTCTGGGTAGATTGAATGCGACCACATGTTTTTTGGACCCATGCCCCTCCTGGTTAGTGCTGGCTTCCCGGGAGGTGATGCGAGGCTGGCTCCAGGGAATTATAAATGCTTCGTTGGGTGAGGGTGTCTTCCCCGCCGCCCTGAAAGAGGCGGTGGTAAGGCCCCTCTTCAAGAAGCCTTCCCTGGACCCGGCAGTATTGGCTAATTATCGTCCAGTCTCCAACCTTTGCTTCGTTGAGAAGGTTGTTGAGAGTGTGGTTGCGCGACAGCTTCCCCAGTACCTGGATGAAGCGTCGTATCTAGATCCGTTCCAGTTGGGCTTCAGGCCTGGGTACAGCACGGAAACGGCATTGGTCGCGTTGGTTGATGATCTCTGGAGGGCTCGGGACAGGGGTTGTTCCTCTGTCCTGGTCCTGTTAGACCTCTCAGCGGCTTTTGATACCATCGACCATGGTATCATGCTGCACCGTCTGGAAGGGGTGGGGGTGGGAGGCACCGTTTTATGGTGGTTCTCCTCCTTTCTCTCTGACCGGTCGCAGTCTGTGTTGACAGGGGGGCAGAGATCGACCCTGAGGCCCCTTATATGCGGGGTGCCACAGGGATCGGTTCTCTCGCCCCTTTTGTTCAACATTTATGTAAAGCCGCTGGGCGAGATCATCCATGGTTTCGGGGTGAAGTACCATCTGTACGCTGACGACACTCAGCTGTACATCTCCACCCCGGACCACCCCAATGATGCCCTTGAAGTGATGTCCCAGTGCCTGGAGGCCATACGGATCTGGATGGGGAGAAACGGGCTCAGGCTCAACCCATCCAAGACCGAATGGCTGTGGTTTCCGACGTCCCGATATAGTCAGCTGGCGCCATCGCTGGCTATTGGGGGTGAATCATTGGCCCCCACGGGAAGGGTTCGTAACTTGGGCGTCCTCCTGGATTCACGGCTGTCTTTAGAAGAGCACTTGACGGCCGTGACCAGGAGGATTTTTCATCAGGTCCGCCTGATTCGCCAGTTACGTCCCTTTCTAGATCGGGACTCGTTACGCACAGTCACTCATGCCCTCGTCACCTCTCGTCTGGACTATTGTAACGCTCTCTACATGGGGCTCCCCTTGAGGTGCACCCGGAGGCTCCAACTGGCGCAGAGTGCGGCCGCGCGGGTGGTTATGGGAGCAACGTGGAGCTCCCATGTAACACCTCTCCTGCGCGAGCTGCACTGGCTCCCGGTGGTCTTCCGGGTGCGCTTCAAGGTTCTGGTTACCACCTTTAAAGCGCTCCATGGCGTAGGACCTGGTTACTTACGGGACCGCCTACTACCATCAATAGCCTCCCACCGACCAGTACACTCCCACAGAGAGGGGCTCCTCCAGGTGCCGTCGGCCAAACAATGTCGGCTGTCGGCCCCTAGGGGGAGAGCCTTCTCTGTGGGGGCACCGACGATCTGGAATGAGCTCCCCCCAGAGATACGGAGGATTCCGGACCTGCGCACCTTCTGCCGCGAGCTGAAGACGCTGCTATTTCATCAAGCTGGCCTCGCCTAAATCTTCTCCCTTTTAAGTGTAAATTTTAAATTTTTACTGTATTTTAAAATATGGGTATTTTAAATTATGGGATTAATTCAGCCAAATTTATTTAATTCATTTTATTTGATTTTAAATTTTGTATATCTATGTGTTTTATTTCATGGCTGTGCACCGCCCTGAGTCCTTCGGGAGTAGGGCGGTATAGAAATTCAATAAAATAAATAAATAAATAAAATATCTATCTATCTCACCGCTCTCTCTCTGCTCTCTATATCCATCCATCCATCCATCCATCCATCCATCCATCCATCCATCCATCATCTATCTATCTATCATCTATCTATCTATCTATCTATCTATCTATCTATCTATCTATCTATCTATCTATCTATCTATCTATCATCTAGCTAGCTCTCTAGCTAGCTCTATTTCTATCTATCTCTGCTGGCACTTCCCTGAAAGGAAATTGGTTATCCTAAACAAGACCACTAAAGTCAAGATAAAGGAATAACAGAATAACATAGTTGGAAAGGACGAGGGTCTTCTCATCCCCCTATGCCATTTTAATCAGACTTGCAGGATTCTGTTACTATAGCCAACATCCATAAAGGCAGGGATGGTCTTGATTTCTTGGTTTGGCCAACATAGTGCGGAGGCCTACAGATTTCCTCTTTGAATACACCCCCCTCTTATACACATGTGAAGTAAAGAGGTGTCTGCTTTAGTGTTTTGCAAATGCCTGCTGCTTGTTTTTGTCTTAAATCATGTTTTAACCCCTTGTTAATTTGGTAAGAGATTTGGATATCTCTATCAAGGATATCTTGGTTACTCTCTACATAGGTGAGACTGAAGCAGTTACTCTCTGTCTTACAATCTACCTCACAAAATTATCCTCCAGCACGTCTACCTGTCTTTGCTAGCAATAAACCTCATATACACCTCACCGAGATCCTGGAGCAAAGATGAGATGCAAATGGAATACCCATTTAAAATGCAGGCAATTAATAAACTAAGTCGATAGAAAGAGGTTGGACTAAAGAGCTGTCTCTGAAGTCCTTTGGAGTCTTGTTTTGCTTTTTTTAAGAACTTTTGCTATTATCTGTTGATTTATGTTGTTTTTAAAAGGGATTTTTGCTGACAAATTATTTTAATTTGCTGTTCAGTGGCTTTAAGAGTTTTCTGTTTTAATGGATGTAGGTTTTTAAATGTATTTGCGTAACCGTCTGAGGATTCAAACAAGTGGGGGGAAGCAGATTGATCTTTTTGAAAACATTATTTTAAAAAAGAGGGGGGGGGAAGCAGTGGGAAAAATAACGTTGAAGTCCAAAGTGTGCTGCCAAATTTTCTGTCCCTTTGGGAGTGGAATGCTCACAATCAATTCTTCCATCCTTCCCCAGCCTGCCCTTCTTGCTATAACCCAGGTGACTGCAATAAAGACATTAAGGATTTGCGGCAGGTGACCAGGCTAAGCCCGAGGGAGGGGTCAAACGTGTCATAAGTCACAAGTCCCTGCGCACCCACAAGAGATCTAAATTCAGCCTGCCTTGAATGCCTTTCTTATCTCCCGCTCATTTCTCTTGACTGTTAGTTGGTCAGATTCTTGTAGAGAGCTTAAGGTTGTAATAAATCTTTATACTCATTTGAACTGCCTGGATCTCTTGATTTCCCCAGTGCTTGTCATATCTCTCATCCATCCATCCATCCATCCATCCATCCATCCATCCATCCATCCATCCATCCATCTATTGTAGGAGATGAACAGGCTGAGCCCAAGGGAGGGGTCAAACATGTCATAAGTCACGAATCCCTGTGCACCCACAAGAGAACTAAATCCAGCCAATCTTGAATGCCTTTGTTATCTCTGGCTCATTTCTCTTGACTGTTAGTTGGTCAGATTCTTGTAGAGAGCTTAAGGTTGTAATAAATCTTTATACTCATTTGAACTGCCTGGATCTCTTGATTTCCCCAGTGCTTGTCATATCTCTCATCCATCCATCCATCCATCCATCCATCCATCCATCGATCTATTGTAGGAGATGAACAGGCTGAGCCCAAGGGAGGGGTCAAACATGTCATAAGACACGAATCCCTGTGCACCCACAAGAGAACTAAATCCAGCCCATCTTGAATGCCTTTCTTATCTCTGGCTCATTTCTCTTGACTGTTAGTTGGTCAGATTCTTGTAGAGAGCTTAAGGTTGTAATAAATCTTTATACTCATTTGAACTGCCTGGATCTCTTGATTTCCCCAGTGCTTGTCATATCTCTCATCTATCTCTCATCCATCCATCTGTCCATCCATCTATTGTAGATGACCGGGCTGAGCCTGAGGGAGGGGTCAAACATGTCATAAGTCATGAGTCCCTGTGCACCCACAAGAGCTCTAAATCCAGCCCTCCTTGAATGCCTTTCTTATCTCCCGCTCATTTCCTTTGACCGCTAGTTGGCCAGATTCTTGTAAGGAGCTTGCTATAAATCTTTATGCTCATTTGAACTGCCTGAATCTCCTGTTTTCCCTGGCGCTTGACATGCTTAGTGCAAACTGGCAGGTCATTCACTTGGGTATTAGAGTCCTGATGCCCAAACTCAAAGAATTGAGAAGAAGTAAAACGGGATCCTTGGAGATACTAAGGTAAATAAAGATAGACACTCAATGAAATGGTGAGAAGCTTCTAGCAATTAGGAGTAAAACCAAGGAAGGATGTCTATTCCAAAGGAAATGAAATCTGCAAGAGGAAACATGGTTGATGTTTTTGGTTGATACTTTTTTCAGCTGGATTTCCCTTGGTGGGCATCACAAGAACTTCCACAATCGGACCAAGACATCCATCATCGTAAGCGCTGTCCTTGTAAACCCTCTTGGAGAATTTATTTTTTTCCCCTAGAGAAATCTGGTTGATTTCCTCCAATTTCTCCATCCCCGAAGCAAACTGTGGCAAGCTCCAGCAGCAACTTCAGACGTTAGGATGCATTGCAAAAATTGGACGGGGGTATGGCACGAACTGCCTCCAATCTAAAAATTCCAATTAGCCTGGGAAATTGAGTTGGCTTGATTTTCTAAATTGATTGGAGGAGGGGAGGGGGAAAAGGAGGTTTCTAATTCAAAAAAATGTGGAAACGTGGCTATTTCAAAGTGCATCACGTAATGCTAAGTTGGCACTTTCCCGCTTTCCATACGTACCGTACCGTTACTCGGATTGTGCAAGAATCCGATTTAGAAACTCCATCAATTTTCTCCACTATCTCTGCACAGCTTGATAAGCAGGTATGCACGGGGCTTAAAGTTATAGAACTAACTTTGAGTTGGCCCCTTATTCCAGCTCTCTGAGTTACAGAAGTAAACATAGTGTGAAGATCCATATTATTTTGTACAGTCACAGTTGTGGTGACTAGAAACAGTGGAAACAGTGTTAAAAGTAAAGGTTCCCCTCGCACATATGTGCTAGTGATTCCCGACTCTAGGGGGCGGGGCTCATCTCCTTTTCAAAGCCGAAGAGCCTGAAGACGTCTCCATGGTCATGTGGCCGGCATGACTCAATGCCAAAGGCGCATGGAACGCGGTTCCCTTCCCACCAAAGGTGGTCCCTGTTTTTCTACTTGCATTTTTTACGTGCTTTCGAACTGCTAGGTTGGCGGAAGCTGGGACAAGTCACAGGAGCTCACCCCGTTACGCGGCACTAGGGATTCAAACCGCTGAACTGCCAACCTTTCGATCGACAAGATCAGCATCTTAGCCACTGAGCCACCATGACCCTATGGAAATAGTGTTAGAGGATGCTTAATCAGGAAGTGAGAGAAATATCTTCTATGCATAGGTAAAGATAAAGTTTTCCCTGTCCAGTTGTCTCTTACTCTCATCTCCATTTCTTGGCCGAGGAAGCCAGCGTTGTCCGAAGACACTTTCTGCGATCACATGGCCAGCATGACTATACACCAAAGGTGCATGGAAGCTATTACCTTCCCATCAAAGTGGTACCTGTTTATCTACTCACATTTGCATGCTTTCAAACAGCTAGACTGGCATTAGCTGGAGCAATGAACAGGAGCTCACCCCAGTGCTCACACAGCACTGGGGTCTTGAACCTGGACAAGCTCAACATCTTTAACCACTGAGCCATCACGCCTCCAATATTTTCTAGGCAGATCCAACATCTTCTAGGCAACGATGCTTAAGCAATGGAAAAATTCGGATTGGTAAACTATTTGTCTTTCCCTCTGTATTTTGACAATAAGTAGTCCTCAAATTACAACCATCCATTTGCAATGCAGGCCTCATTCCATCACAGTGTTCTATCCACCCAGAGGAGTAAATGAACAGGCACCCCTTCCTTTCAAGTTCTTTAAAAACTCCTCTCATTAAATCCATTGCCTAGGGAGGCCAAACAGACAGAGAAGTAGATTTTAATTACAAAGGTCAAGAAGGAGAAGAAGCGGCACAGAGTTTGCAAATACATTCGTTTTGACTTTTGCGAATGAAATTGGTGCTATAAATATTGACTCTTCCTCATCCCATCCCAAATATTTCTCATTCTCTGGGTAATAGGGTGGGCCGTTGACAGAGGTGGGATTCAGCCGGTTCTGTCCGGTTTGGGAAACCGGTAGGGGCTGGTTTTATGTTGTTGTTTTCCTGGCTTTTTAAATTCTTTTCATGGCTCAATTGTTTGTTGCGAACCACCCAAAAGTTGTGTTCCAAAGAGGGCTGCTGTACCAGTCCATCGAATAAAGAAAAGACTTTGGGGGTAAATAGGAGCATTTCAGAAGATCGCATAAAACTATTCCATAGCAAAATATTGGTTTGTTTCTTATCTCTAATTCCAAGCCACCACTTGACATTTTAGTAGCTCAGCCATTGCAAAGCAAACGGGTCAGCTTAAGTACTTACTTTTGCTCGGAAGTCAAGGATACTCAAGTGAACCAATTCAGTCTAGAAGTGTGAAGATTATTCGAGTTAATTACAGGCTCTCCTAGGATGGGCTGCACATTCTGAATTGGATAATCGAGAAAGGAAAAATGATTCCTGATGCAAAATGACCCCAAGTGTGTATTGTGTGTGAGAGAGAAAAAGAGAGGGGAGAGAAAGAGAGAGAGAGAGAGAGAGAGAGAAAGAGAGAGAGGGAGGGAGGGAGGGAGGGAAGGAGGGAGGAAGAGAGACTGAAAGAAAGAGAAAGAGAAAGAGAAAGAGAAAGAGAAAGAGAAAGAGAAAGAGAAAGAGAAAGAGAAAGAGAAAGAGAAAGAGAAAGAGAAAGAGAAAGAGAAAGAGAAAGGGAGGGAGGGAGAAAGAGAGAGGGAGAGTGAAAGAGAGAAAGAGAGAGGGAAAGAGAGAAAGAGAGGGAGGGAGAAAGAGGGAGGGAGAGAGAAAGGGAGAGAGAAAAGGAGGGAGGAAGAAAGAGTGAAAGAGAAAGAGAGAGAGGGAGGGAGGGAGGGAGGAAGAGAGACTGAAAGAGAGAGAAAGAAAGAAAGAGAAAGAGAAAGAGAGGGAGGCGGAGGGAGAAAGGGAGAGGGAGAGTGAAAGAGAAAGAGAAAGAGAGAGAAAGGGAGGGAGGAAGGGAGGGAGGAAGAGAGAGAGAGAAAGAGAGAGAGAGAGAGAGAGAAGGAGAGAGAGAGAGAAAGAGAGAGAAAGAGGGAGGGAGAAAGAGAGAGGGAGGGAGGGAGGGAGAGTGAGAGAAAGAGAGAGAGAAAGAGAAAGAAAGAGAGAGAAAGAGAGAGGGAGGGAGGAAGAGAGAGTGAAAGAGAGAAAGAAAGTGAAAGAGAGAGGGAGAAAGAAAGAGAGAGGGAGAGAGAGTGATTCTGAACGCTGATCCCAATAGGAAGTTATCACTCAAAGGGGGGGAGGCTGAGCAATCCATCACAAAGAGACCCACCATCTATTATATGCACCACATTACTTGATGTAAGTACATCTCATAATATATTGCCGAGCAATACCAAATGATGTATAAAGATTTGTTGCCGTTTGCTTACAGCGTGGGTATAATTAATCTGCAGTTCCAGCTTTTTTTTTTTTTAATTCAGTTCCTCCCCTTCTTGGAATCTTGAGAATTCCCTTGGAATTTGGGGATTCCTCAAACCTGTGCTATGCTCTCCCCAAGGCAGGAATGCCAAAAAATATCCCACCCCCCAAAAAAAGAATAACCCAAAGTGAAAACAATACTGAAGCTGAGCATAGTAATTGAAGGGATTCTCCTAAACCAGATGGGAAGCTAAGAATGGAAGGACAGGCAATGAGATGGAACTTCTCAACTGGACCTCCTTGTAATGGACCTCTGACTTTGGCAGGTCAGATCTTCATGGTCACCAGATCACCATGGTATCTGACTGTTTGAATCAGATACCATTGTTTATTCTGATGGACAAGTATTCTCTTTGGAATCTTCTTTGGGCATGTGACTGCAGAGGAGGCCTAACCATCAGAACTTTAGCTGCGGTTCATAAGTCTCCTTTTGCAGGTTGGTTCAGGGGTGAAATCCAGCAGGTTCTGACAGGTTCTGGAGAACTGGTAGCAGAAATTTTGAGTAGTTTGGAGAACCGGTAGCAGAAACTTTGAGCAGTTTGGAGAACCGGTAGTGGAAATTTTGAGCAGTTTGGAGAACCGGTAGCAGAAATTTTGAGTAGTTTGGAGAACCGGTAGCAGAAATTTTGAGCAGTTCAGAGAACCGGTAGCAGAAATTTTGAGCAGTTCAGAGAACCGGTAGCAGAAATTTTGAGCAGTTTGGAGAACTGGCAAATACCACCTCTGGCTGGCCCCAGAGTAGGGTGGGAATGGAGATATTGCAATATCCTTCCCCCAGGAGTGGGGAGGGAATGGGGATTTTGCAGTATCCTTCCCCTGCCATGCCCACCAAGCCACGCCCATTAAGCCACACCATCCCCACCAACCCACACCCACAGAACTGGTAGTAAATATTTTGGATTTCACCACAGGGTTTGTCGTAACTCTGAACTGTCGCTAAGCAACCGGTTGTAAGTCGAGAATTGCCTGCATGATCCTCTGTGTGTGTGTTTTTGTGTGTGTACCTGCACTCATGTTCGGGGGGAAAAACCCTGCTAACAGATGACCGTGGTGGAATTTCTATCTCCATGGTTGCAAACTGAATAGAGTGTGGCCGGCTCCTTTTGCAGGTAAACGCAAGATTGTTCTCCAACGAATCGGTTTCTGTTAATTACCCTTCGTTCCTGTTGAGATTTCTTAATGAGATCATCCTGTCAGAGCATCCTTTCGGAAAAAGAACCAGGCGGATTGGGGGAGGCGGGGTGTTATTATTTTTAATTCAAACGGGAGGAAGAACTAAGGTGTCTCATCTCTGCTAAAAGCTGTTAAGCAGAACTGAGCAACCTGTAACAGCTTCGGGACGGCTGATAAATGAACAGGTGTGAGACTGAGCAGGAAGGAGGGAAGCTGTTCCCTTTGGCTGGAATCTCAACGTTGTCGTTTTAATTCCGCAGAAAAGCGTGCAGGGCTGCCAAACAAGCTCCATCCTTTCCAAACTGTAAGTCAGCCAACCCTGTTTTGACATCTACCAGCTGTGTAAGGACCGCTGGCGAAAGGCTGGACGGTTGGCCTGCTGGGTTTCCGAGCAGTCTTTATCAACTTTTGGCAAGTTGAAAGAAGGGTGGACTTCAACTCCCAGAATTCCCCAGCCAGCCATTGGCACCGTTTTAGGGATGATCAAAAACCATTTCAGACCACCAAGTGTTGGCTACATAGAACGGCGAATTTGGGGCCAATCGGTGGACAGACAGAAAACACAAATTGATCTGGATGTCCACAAAAATGTAGATTTGGATCAGAAGTAAGAAGAGAGGGGGGCGGGAAACAGGATATTACCAGCAGTAGCCAATAAGGAGAAATAAGGAAGAAGCTGCAAAGATCAGCTGATGGAGCAACACGCCACCCATGGAGAGAGAAGAAGAGAAAGAGGGAACGTCCACCGATTTGATTCTGTTCTGACGTAGGCTTCCCCAGCAGCACGAAGCCAAGTCCTTGTCCGATAAACCCCTTTTATTTAATTTACAGTGAATTCCTCTCCAGCAGAATCTTTCTTCTCCCACAGTCTTTCAAGATAGTTCACAATTACTGACCTTTATCAGGCTTGGAGAGTGGCCAGGCCGGTATCTTTCAGACCCCGCAATACTTGGCAAGAACGAATTGTCTCCTGCAAACTCCACTCCCCTTTCGCTCCTCTTTTATTCTCTCTGGGAGAGGCCCTTCATCGTCCACCTGTGGCCTTACTCCCAAGTCGACCCTTGTTCTTTAGCTGTTCCCTTCGTCTGGTAACTCTGCTCATGCGCACACTGGGAACAGGATCCAGCTGTTCATCTGCCTCACTGATGTCTGACTCCAAAGGCAACTGATAACTGTCAGACTGCCCTGACCCCCTCTCTGCCTCCAACACAAAGCCCTCATAAGAGCCCTCCCCAGACTCCAGGACTGGCCCATGTTCCTCCCCAACCTCCTCACTGTCCGAATCTGCTGCCAGATCCGCTGGCCGCTGGTGGACCGCAACATTGTCCCCCAGTTTGATTCTTTTCATCTTAAGAGAGAGAGAGATGAGCAGCTGTGCCAAAACAGCCCCATAATTCTCGTTGCTGCGATGCTCAAACTTTTGAAGGTCTCCAAATGCAACACCTTGAAGTATAATCAAATTTAGAGATCCCCTTCTGTGCTTCCCTCCTTTTCATCTGCACCCCGCCTTTGGTTTCCGCGGAGAAACGTTTCCAACATATTCTGCTCCTGCAGATAAGCCTTTGGCAAATACTAAACATTGCTTAAGTATCCCTGCTGGATACTCAGGTGTTAAAAGCCTCACGTGGGACCTTCTAACAAGCAGCAATCTTGGAGGAACACAATCTCCTGCGGTTGTGGATTCTCCTCTGAAGGGGACCTTGGGAGAGGGAGCAATGGTTGATTCAGCAATCATGGAACTAATCCCAAGAAATGCTGTGAGAAAGAAGAAGACAAGACAGAGGAGATAGTCACAGATCCATGTTTATTGGTTTATTCCAAGTCATAGAACTTGGAGGTCTTCTAGTCCAACCTTCTGCTCAAGGCAAGAGAATTTATACCATCCCAGACAAATGATTGTCCAATCTTTTCTTGAAAACCTCCAGCGATGAAGCACCCACAACTCCAGGAGGCAAGCTTTTCCATTGATTAATTGTTTTCACAGTCAGGAAATTCCTCCTTATTTCTCCCTCTTCCATTCATTGCTTCTCCTCCTGCCCTCAGGAGCTAAGAAGAATAAATCTAACTTTGGCTGGTGGCATCATTGAAGATGACAAGCACTGGCATCTGCTTAACATAGAATGCAATTCTTTTTCCAAGCTCAATTCTCATGATCACTTTAGCTGGATTTATTATGGGAGAACGGATGAGGTTAACAAGAACTCTGGCAAATATATTATATCTTACACAATAAAATAAATACGAGACCTTAGAATGAGGAGGCAATAGAGCAATTGAAGCAACGATGGGACTTCATGCCTGCCCTTGTAGGGAGAATGGACCAGAATGCAAGATCTCAAGGTGTCTATGGAGATTCTCAACCATCCAGGTCATGATTGTCCCCAAGATGCTTTTCCAAAAGACAATTGGCTTTTCTTGGAAGGTTTTCTTCTGAAATTGAAGAAGCTTCTTGGATGAGAAGCAAAATGTTTTCAAAGGAACGTTGGAGAAACATCCTTTTGGGTTCAGTTCCAAGTGGGGAAAAAAGACAATGGATTCATGGAAGTTGCTTGGAAAGAAAGTTTATTGATGAACAGGATCACATGCCTTGAAGTCCTGGGCAGAAAAGGGCAGAGATGCTGAAAGTGCCTGAGTTTTATGCCTTCTGTTAGGCTTTTGACTTTGAGCTTGTATTCTGATTGATTGTCAGACTCCCATGGGGCCATGCAGGGGCACCTCTGTGGGCTGTCCTGAGTCCCAAGCTTGGTTGACTCTTGCTGGATGATGATGTAATGAAGGGCCGTTGGGCAATTCTTATTATGGCTCTGCTTGAAGGAGGTAGATCTTCGTTTTGTAGAATAGACTGGCCCAGGCCTTAATGGGCCATTGACAAAGGTGGAGGACCTGAGTTTCTGCCTCCCTTCTAGGAGAAATATTCTGCCCTTTTAATATTTCCTAAAGGGACGCGGTGGCTCAGTGGCTAAGACGCTGAGCTTGTCAATCGAAACGTCAGCAGTTCAGCGGTTCGAATCCCCAGTGCCGCGTAACGGGGTGAGCTCCCGTGACTTGTCCCAGCTTCTGCCAACCTAGCAATTCGAAAGCATGTAAAAAACGCAAGTAGAAAAATAGGGGCCACCTTTGGTGGGAAGGTAACAGCGTTCCGTGCGCCTTTGGCGTTGAATTATGCCGGTCACATGACCACGGAGATGTCTTCAGACAACGCTGGCTCTTCGGCTTTGAAACGGAGATGAACACCGCCGCCTAGAGTCGGGAACGACTAGCACATATGTGCAAGGGGAACCTTTACTTTTACCTTTAATATTTCCTAATATATCTCATTTTCCTAGGAGAGGGGTGGGTGTTAACCTCCGACAGGAAAAACCAAGAAAGTCCAATGGCCTTTTGGAAAAGCACCTTGGGGGACAAGATTTCAAGATCTATATATGATCCCACGTTTACTGAAAGGACCAGCTCAGTTAAAATTAGGGTGATCGCTCCATTTCTCAACAGTAGCTTGTCCTGTGGATGCGTCTGGTTTGGTAGAAAAGGACGATCTTGACGAGGATAAGAAAAATCCAGGCGTATCCTCAGGAATTGACTTGTCTCACCTGAGCTCACCTGTGGGACCCCAGCAGACACCTTCTCTCTCTTCTTCCGGTCAAAAAGAAGATGTTCATCCAAATTAAAAGGCTGATTAGGTAGCTCAGTGGCTAAGATGCTGAGCTTGTTGATCAGAAAGGTCAGTGGTTCAGCGGTTCGAATCCCTAGCACAGGTCTCCTGCGTGACCAGTGGGTTGGACTAGATGACCTCCAAGGCCCCTTCCAACTCTGTTGCGGTTAAAACCTGAATCCGTTTCCTCCAGAGTTCAAGTTTGAGCGAAGAGTCTTTCTGAAGTGTTGTCTCAGCAGAGGGAAAGAAAGGAAGAAAGAGTTATTAGCAATAGCAATCGGGATATGTTTCCCTAATTAGAGCATTGCGGATCCCGGGTGAGAGAAGAGGCCTAACCTCTCATTAATCTTGCAAATGTAAAGGGGGTGAGTCAGCCAACAGTTTTATCTTTAATAAAAGGTCAGGGTGTGACCCATCGAAGCCGGGTTTTAATGACTTCGGAAGGGTGAGCAACGGAGAAGTTAAAGTGTTTTCTCTTTCAGACAATCCATTCAGCTGTAACAGTGATGGCTAACCTTTTTGCCATCGCGTGCCAAAAGCGGGGGGTAGCGCGGGGGGTGTCCACACCCATAATTCAATGTGCCACATCCCCCACGCATGCACATGCGACACCCCCCCCACTCTCCCCCTCCCACTTTTGGCACACGATGGCCCAGTGGTCCCAGTAGGCCTGTTTTTCACCCTCCCCAGGCTCCACAAGCTTTCACTGGGAGAGTGAAAATGGCCTCCTCCCCCCCCCCCAGAGGCCCTCCGGAAGCTGGAAACAGCCTATTTCCTGACTTCCGGTGGGACTGGCAGGCCCATTTTTCACCCTCCCCAGGCTCCAGAGCTTTTCTAGGAACCTGGGGAGGACAAAAATGGCCTTCCTCACCCCCCGCCATCCCCCCCCTCCCGGAGGCCCTCCAGAAGCTGGAAACAGCTCATTTCCTGACTTCCGGTGTGCCCAGAAGGCCTGAAAATCAGCTGCATACAACCAGAGCTGAGCTAATGGTAATGCTCGTGTGCCATATCTGGCACGTTCGCCATCAGGTTCGCCATCACGGAGCTATAAAAAAAAACGTTGAAAAAAATGTTGATCACGTGATTGTGGGGAATGCTGCAATGGTCATAAGTGCCGCTAAATGGTCACTAAACAAATGCTTGTAAGTCAAGGACCCTCTGTAAATAACAACAGGTTGCGGAGTTTAAAATGTGCTGCACGTACCTCTCCTCTTCTCGTACAAAGCTGCAATTTTTTTTCCCCTTTTTTAATTCTTTTCAAAGCCTTTCAAAAGACCTTTTTTTACAAAAAAAATAATAATAATTCTGTTATTCAGAGAAGCCACCCCTTCCATCATCCTTAAAAATGGCTCCGGTTTTGCATCCCAGCCCTGCGAGAGTTTCGGCATTTTTATCCCCCTCCCTTTGGGGGAAAAAAAAAAGCATCCGATTGCAATCTCTTTTCCATCAAGTTGAATGAGAGCCGTCGGAAGGAAAGCACAAGAGACGTTTGAGGCATTATGTAAAAACGCGGGACTCAAACGAGGAGGAAGTGCCTCCACTTATAATACTGGGGGTTTTTCCGCCTGGAGGGTCTTGCATTAAAACGATCTGAAATCGTCTGGCCGTTTAGCACGGCTCCTTCGCTCTAATTTTCCTCTGACAAATCTCAGGGCAGCCGAAGAAGTGAAGCTGATGCATGTTGCTCATCTGAGGGGCAATTTCTTTTGATCGGCCGCTCCTTCAGAAAGCTCTGCAGGCTGGCATGATAGTGAAGGTGGAGGATCGTTCACCGAGCTTCTGGGTTGGTGGTTTCTGAACGTTTCACTACCAGGCTGGGTAACAAGTTCAGGGGAGTTTAAGGGGAGGTCAGTCTTGGTGCTGTTCTGCTTATAAGGGCTTTGTGTGGTCAATGGGTCTTGTGATGGGGAGGTCACATCAGGTGAGGGTCGGGTGTGGGTTGGGTCAATGAGGGTCATGAGGAGTCTTGCAAAGGGTCAGGTGTGGGTCGCCAGTGAAGTTCTTGTGATGGGTTCTTGCGATGGGTCAGGTGTGGGTTGGGTCAATGAGGGTCTTATAATGGATCAGGTGTGGACCACCAGTGAAGTTCTTGTGATGGGTTCTTGTGATGGGTCATGTGTGGGTTGGGTCAATGAGAGTCTTATAATGGATCAGATGTGGGTCGCCAGTGAAGTTCTTGTGATGGGTTCTTGTGATGGGTCAGGTGTGAACCACCAGTGAAGTTCTTGTGATGGGTTCTTGTGATGGGTCAGGTGTGGACCACCAGTGAAGTTCTTGTGATGGATTCTTGTGATGGGTCAGGTGTGAACCACCAGTGAAGTTCTTGTGATGGATTCTTGTGATGGGTCAGGTGTGAACCACCAGTGAAGTTCTTCTGATGGGTTCTTGTGATGGGTCAGGTGTGGGTTGGGTCAATGAGGGTCATGAGGAGTCTTGCAAAGGGTCAGGTGTGGACCACCAGTGAAGTTCTTGTGATGGGTTCTTGTGATGGGTCAGGTGTGGGTTGGGTCAATGAGGGTCTTATAATGGATCAGGTGTGGACCACCAGTGAAGTTCTTGTGATAGTTCTTGTGATGGGTCAGTTGTGAACCACCAGTGAAGTTCTTGTGATGGGTCAGGTGTGGGTTGGGTCAATGAGTGTCTTGTGATGGGTCGTGTGGGTCACCAGCGAAGTTCTTGTGATGGCTCTTCTGATGGGTTGGGTGTGGGCTATGTCAATGAGGGCCATGATGAGTCTTGCAATGGGTCAGCTGTGGGTCACAAGTGAGGGTCCTGTGATGACTCTTGAGATGGGTCAGGTGTAGATGGGGTCAATGAGTGGTGGCGCAGTGGTTAAAATGCAGTACTGCAGGATATTTCTGCTGACTGCTGGCTGCCAGCAGTTCGGCAGTTCGATCCTGACCAGCTCAAGGTTGACTCATCCTTCCACCCTTCCAAGGTGGGTAAAATGAGGACCCAGATTGTTGGGGGCAAGAGGCTGATTCCGTAAACTGCTTAGAGAGGGCTGTAAAGCACTGTGGAGCGGTATATAAGTCTAAGGGCTACTGCTATTGCTAAACTGTTGTAATTTGAGGATTACCTGCGCTCAATTTCTCTTTTTTTGGAACAGAACCGGAATGGACAAAATTCTCTTGGAAGAGACAACTCTATTTAGAGATCAATTGTGGGTCCTAAGGTAAAGGTAAAGGTTCCCATCACACGTATGTGCTAGTTGTTCCTGACTCTAGGGGGTGGTGCTCATCTCCGTTTCAAAGCTGAAGAGCCAGCGCTGTCCAAAGACGTCTCCGTGGTCATGTGGCTGGCATGACTCAACGCCAAAGGCACACGGAACGCTGTTCCCTTCCCACCAAAGGTGGTCCCTATTTTTCTCCTTGCATTTTTTTACCTGCTTTCGAACTGCTAGGTTGGCAGAAGTTGTGGGTCCTAGTGGGAGCTAAATTTGCACCTTCCTTCTGAGAAGTGGGACAAACTTCAACTATAGTGGTTGCCTACTTTCATTTAATAACCATCAGAAGTTACAGCGGCACCAAAAAAAAAACATGACTTACAACCGCTCCTCACACTTGCGACCGTCATAGCAACCTCATCTCATATGTTCAAAATTCAGTCCCTTGCCAGCCCGCCTGTATTGACGATGGTTGCAGCATCCCTTGAGGTCATGTGATTACCCTTTGGGATCTTCCCAGCCAGTTTCTTACTAGCAACGTCCATACAGGAAGCCAGTTTCACTTAACAACCGCATAATTCGCCTTAACAACTGCAGCGATTCGGTTAACACCCATGGCCCCCCAAAAAAAGAAAGGAGTCGGAAAAATCGGGTATCTCATTCAACAACCGCCTTGCTTATAACAGTGGGAATTCTGGCCCCGATTCTGGTCGAGGACGTCTTCGATCAGGAATCTTTTTCAGAACCCGTGGGGCGGTTCTCCTGCCCGGGTTTATACTTAGCCAAATAGATGATCATCAATGGTAAGTTTAAAAGGGATCCTTTGTACTTTGGTGCAGTAGGACTGCAGAAAACAAGCAGGAAAGAGACTGAGTTGTGTACTGGGGCGGTGTGGGGGGGGGAGGCGAGGAGAGAGAGAGTGCGTGCGCAACTGTTGCCATAGCAACAAGACCCCCTTTCATTCCAGGAAGGTAATACAAATCAGAGTGTGATACGGTGATAGGGTTCTTGTGTTCTGGGAAATATCGTTGAGCGTTGTGTGTATTAGTGAAAATAATGTGCAAATGGCCTGCTGAAAAACAGCATCTATATTTCACGTTAAGAACGCGCTTGCACACACGTAGGGATTTCTGCACCGGCGTTAGAAGCAGGACGTTTGCAAACGGATATTAGAAATGAACCCTTAAAAGGGTAGAAAAATGTGATAAATTTCTCCTTTGGGAACAAGGTAACTCAGCTGAACTCTTCGCGCTGAAAGGCTCACCTGAAAAGTTGGAGTGGTTTCCTTGATGTTGGCTCGGTGTTTTTGCGTGAATCCATCCACTGTTCATTAATCTGTTTATGGTTTAAGGCTTCTTCCCGGAGCCATGGTTAAAATGAACCATGGCTTAGCTCACCTGAAACCTCTAGGTCTGTGAGAATGGCCTTGGGAGACAGGAGGGAGATCTACGGACTAGTCAATGCTCAGATAAGAGGTCGCTAAACCCACAGAAGAAATATGGCTCTGGCAAATATCTCAGAAAGAGCGTTCCCTAGTTTCTTGGGCTGGGGGGGGTGAAAAGGGGTACTTTCAGATTTGATGCTGTTAATGTAGCTTTACAATAAAGTAGAATTAGTCCATCTGGTTGTATTTCCTGTCTGGTCAACCTGATATGAGGCATTAGAAGGAAGAGCTGTAGACTAGGCAGTGGGTCAGATAAGAGGCAACTGAGCCACGAGAAGAAAAAGGGACGTGGTAAATATCTCAGTAAATAAAGTAAATATCTCAGTAAATATCTCAGGGACGCGGTGGCTCAGTGGCTAAGATTTTCAAGCTCTCCTGCCTGAATTATCTTTCCCAGGCCCGCGAGTTAAGTCATTCTCTTTTTGCCGCACAGTTTCTGAAATCTGGGAGTTCGCTTGCGAGTCCCTAAAAAGCTCTCCTGTGCAGCGATGTGAAAACTGACAAGCTTTCACTGCTTCCTTGCGAGTTGAACACACGCCCGATGTATCTCCTTCTATTTGGCGCGCATCTCCCCAAGGCAACACGGGCCAGCCTTCCCCCTCCGATGCCTGGGTAATTACCAGGAAAAAGACAGAACTCTCCCGAGTGCCTCCATCGCTTTGCTATATGAACTCGATCTTCGGGCCGCAAGATGAGAACTCCCCATTTGCATTTCAGGGCAATTATTGCCCTTTGAAGCCGGGGAGGTCAAGGCAAGTCTTGAGCAGAAAATGTTTTATGCAACCTTTCCCCAGCATGCGAATTTCAGCCCGTCAACAAAAGTGCTAAATTGTCTCCTTCTCGTCTCTGACAAACAGCCAAGAGGCTTCCTCCATTCCACATACAAGAGTGTTCTTTTTGCCTCCTATTGGGAGATACAGAACAGAATAACAGAGCTGGAAGGGACCCTGGAGGTCTTCTAGTCCAACCCCCTGCTTAGGAAGGAAAGCCTACACCACTTCAGACAAATGGTTATGCAACATCTTCTTTAAAACTTTCAATGTTGGAGGATTCACAACTTCTGGAGGCAAGTTGTTCCACTGATTCATTGTTCTCACTGTCAGGAAATTTCACAGATCACATGCACAGATCACCAATGATGACGTCATGCCGGATGAGCGAAGCCTCCTGCCGGTTTTACTACCAGTTCTATAGAACCGGACAGAACCGGGAGCAAGTCACCACTGCTTCACTCACTTCCCTGGCTGTTTTTGTGCCTGCTTGTCCAACAATCTTAGTAGCTGCAAAATTGAATATATAAGGATTCCTGCCATGGGCAGAGGATTGGACTGGAAGACATCCAAGGTCCCTTCCAGCTCTATGATCCAATCATATCTGCATAACTCCAGGTGGTGACCAAACCATCCATCTAGGTTTTCTAAGCAAGCCCACCAACATAATTCCCTGAAGGGTTAATCCCCATTTGCCAAAGACTTAAGGGAGATCTGATAGCAGTCTTCCAATACTTAAAGGGAATACAAGGAAGAGGACATCAATTTATTCTCCAAAGCACCTGGAGGCAGGAGAAGAAGCAATGGGTGGAAGCTCCTCAAAGGGAGATCCAGCTTGGAAATAAGGAGAAATTTCCTGACAGTGAAAACAATTAATCAATGGAATAACTTGTCTCCTGGAGTTGTGGGTGCTCCATCATTGGAGATTGTCAAGAAAAGATTGGACAACCATTTGTTCAGAATGGTATAAGATCTCCTGCCTTGGGCAGAGGGTTGGATTAGAAGACCTCCAAGATCCCTTCTAACCCTAGGATTCCATTAAATAGATGGCTGGATGGTTGGATGGATGGATGGATGGATGGATGGATGGATGGATGGATGGATGAATGAATGTCCCAAAGTTGTGGGTGCCCCATCACTGGAGATTGTCAAGAAAAGATTGGACAACCATTTGTCCAGAATGGTATAACATCTCCTGCCTTGGGCAAGGGGTTGGATTAGAAGATCTTCAAGATCCCTTCTAACCCTAGGATTCCATTAAATAGATGGCTGCTGGTTGGTTGGTTGGTTGGTTGGTTGGTTGGTTGGTTGGTTGGTTGGTTGAATGGATGGATGGATGGATGGATGGATGGATGTCTCGAAGTTGTGGGTCCTCCATCATTGGAGATTGTCAAGAAAAGATTGCACAACCATTTGTCCAGAGTGGTATAAGGTCTCCTGCCTTGGTCAAGGGGTTGGACTGGAAGATCTCCTCCAGCCCTGTGATTCTATGGTCTTTTTTTAGTTTCGGCACTGACGTGTTCCCTTCCTCTTTGAAGAACAGGAACTGTCTCCTGCCTGTCCCTAGTTGAAGCAAGTCAACTCTGTGATCCCCCGATTAATGCTCCATGAAACAGCCGCCGCGTCAACCGTCGGGACGAAGCGATGAGGAGGAAAGATGTACGGCATTAATCTGGACTCAGGTCACCTGGAAAGGAAGATTATACATTCGCCGTGGGATTAAGCAGCAGCTGCTGAATCGTAAAGGAAGGGCCCGATAAGCAAATATTAATTCTGGCTGTAATAATAGGGGGAACAGATTACTGAAGGATAAAGCTGCTCGTTCGAACGGCTCCCCTGCTGCAAAAGCCCATCCAGCAGGGAGTCAATATTCACTCCGCTGAGAATGCTACAATTAAGGCTGCAAAGGTTTCCTCTCGGTTTTCCCATGTTTCGAAAAAGATCTGCAGCGTTGCCTTGCAGGAGAATAAATTAACAGATACATACACACCAGTGGTGAAATCCAATTTTTTTTGCTACCGGTTCTGTGGGTGTGGCTTGGTGGGCATGGCAGGAGAAGGATACTGCAAAATCCCCATTCCCACCCCACTCCTGGGGGAAGGATATTGCAAAATCTCCATTCCCACCCCACTCCTGTGGGAAGGATATTGTAATATCCCCATTCCCTCCCCACTCCTGGGGGAAGGATATTGCAATATCCCCATTCCCTCCCAACTCCAGGGGAAGGATATCCTTCTCCCTCTCTCTCCTTCTCTCTCTCTCCTTCTCTCTCTCCCTCCCTCTCTCTCCCTCTCCCTCCCTCCCCCTCCCTCCCTCTCCCTCTCCCTCTCTCTCCTTCTCTCTCCCTCTCTCTCCCTCTCCCTCCTTCTCTCTCTCACCTTTTTCTCTCTCTCTCCCTCCCTCCCTCTCCCTCCCCCCTCCCTCTCTCCCCCTCCCTCCCTCTCTCTCCCTCAGATCTTGGTAGATCTGTAGCTGGACTGTCTCAATCCTGACACCTACTGGTCCATCCCTGAATTCTGCAGAGGAAGAAAACAACGGATCCCCAGGTCGCCAGGAGACTTAGGGAGGAAAGACGGGGGGAAAAAAACAAAATCCTTTCCTCCAATCCGCAGTCAGGAAACCTCTGAAAGTCTTCGTTTAATGCAAATGAGAAGAATAGGAAGAAAAGCATCTACGGGGGGTCTGTCTCCTTATTGGACAGGTATCCCTGCAGATGGCCCTGATTGGTGATCTTTGAGGAGTCCCAATGGGCTGATGATTAAATAGGATGCTATTTCAACTTCTCTTTTTTCAAAAAAAAAAAAAAAAAACCTCACATGAGCCAAGCTGGCAACAAAATCATCAGAGGGAGGAACGGCAGGAAAATGTTCACCAGGCAATGATGAACAAGCCAAAGAGCTCGTGCTGGTTTGCTGCTATTGGAAAAAGACATTGATTGCCGATTTGATTGTGTCTGGTGGGTGGAAACATACGTTTAGAAGAGCTGTCTTGCTTGGGGGCAAAAAAAAAAAATCCTTGGGACCAATCTTATGTTTTACAGCAGCATGTATCTAATTACCTTGGTTTTGTGATGGTAAGTAGGTCCCATAAGTGATTGGCCACAGTTCACATAGAATATGTGGACAGAGTTGGAAGGGACCTTGGAGGTCCTCTAGTCCAACCCCCCGCTTAGGCAGGAAACCCTACACCACTTCAGACAAATGGTTATCCAACATCTTAAAAACTTCCAGTGTTGGAGCATTCACAACTTCTGGAGGCAAGTTGTTCCACTGATTTAATTGTTCTCACTGTCAGAAAATTCCTCCTTAGTTCTAAGTTGCTTCTCTCCTTGATTAGTTTCCACCCATTGCTTCTTGTCCTGCCTTCTGGTGCTTTGGAGAATAGTTTGACTGCCTCTTCTTTGGGGCAGCCCCTGAGATATTAAAACACTGCTATCATGTCTCCCCTGGTCCTTCTTTTCATCAAACTCGACATACCCAGTTCCTGCAACCGTTCTTCATACGTTTTAGCCTCCAATCCCCTAATCATCTTTGTTGCTCTTCTCTGCACTCTTTCTAGAGTCTCCACATCTTTTCTACATCATAGCGACCAAAACTGAATGCAATATTCCAAGTGTGGCCTTATAAAGTATTAACCCTTCACGTGATAATATTAATTATCAATCAGATAATCAATCAGATAAACAGTTAATCAATCAGATCTTGATTTACAGGCATAGACCAACATTACTGCAGTTAAATAATGGTGGTTAGTATCATTCATTGAATGGTGCAAAGGTTACTTTCTTTTGATCCTATCACTTGGTGCTGTAGGAAAAGGAGTGGCAGAACTGGGAACAGAGTTAAAAGAGAGATCAGACTGGAATCCCTACATAGCCACAAAGGACCTAAATTCACCTCCCTTGAATGTTACAAATGTTAAATGAACAAGGCAGTTGTAAAGGCAGTTGTTAAGCAAATCCGTTGTCCTCAATGGGTGTTGTTTTGCCAGAAACTGGAAGTAAACACAGGTTTCTGGCAAAACAATACCTGTTAACAAAATCATGGGACGTAAATGCAGCCCAATTGATCACATGCATCCAAAATTGATCACACAATCATCATCGGAGCTTTGAACTGAACGATAAATAGCTCCGGGAAGGTCCATCTTAACTTTGAGCAAAGCAACCAGTCATAAGTTGAGGATTGTTTGTATTGCTTTGTTGCTATGGGGCATATTTGGTCTGGTGGTTAATGCACCAGGCTAGAAACCAGGAGGTGGTGGGTTCCAGTCCCACCTTAGGCATGGAAGCCGGTTGGGTGTCTTTGGGCCAATCACCGGGAGATGGTGAGTTCTAGTCCTGCTTTAGCCATGATAGCCAACTGGGCGACCTTGTCTCAATTGTTCTCTCTCAACCCAACTCCCAAGATTCTTGCTGTGGGGGGAAATAGGAGGAGGAAAGTATGCTGAATACACCATCGTGAGTTATTTTTAAAATAATAAAGGCAGGCTACAGATAAATAAATGAGAAGCAGCGTGGCACGATAGGCCTACGGATGGATTCTAACATCCTTTGCGGCTGTCCCATAGCTTTTTCATGAGGCCTGGGAACTTGGATAATAACTCAGTAATGTGTGACAACTTTTGGTTCTGCCAAGCTTCCCCAATTTAATACTTAGCCTCCGTGCTGTGAGAACTGAAACCCTGCCCAGAGGGAATCTCCGGGGCTGGAGAAAGCCGGAATCGAGAATGCAAGATCAAAAAAATACAGATCATCTGTAAAAGTCAGATTTTTAAGCTCCTCCACCTCTCTGCTTCGGCACCTGCTAGTCAATTAATAGAAAACGACTGTAGTCAGAGGGAGGGCAGCTAATAAAGTCCTATTAATTATTGAATTTAATTTAGTTCTCAAGAAGGGGCCTATCTGGGACACGGCTTCTGCTGGGTTGCAAATGCGGGTCTCCCATCCGCCAGGTAGCTCTGTTTTTTCCTGCACACGGTTTGGCATTCCGAAGCCTAATTCATCTTCATTCAGCACCGAAGCTTATGAAATATTCAAGGCTGTTGCATGTTAACCATTTGCCTATAAATAAGTTATTTCCTTGACTCGGTAGGTTGTTTGCACAGTCCAGCACATTTCAGGGAACTGTTTCCCAGCTCTGCGAAAATGCTTCCTCGTATTCCCTTTTTACCCGTCATGAATGTCTGACACGAGGGGTATTTTGCGATGGAAGGAGAAGGCTCTAAGGCAGTGTCTCTCAACCTTGATAGCTTGAAGATGGGTGGAGTTCAACTCCTTAGTTCTAGGTTGCTTCTCTCCTTGAGTAGTTTCCACCCATTGCTTCTTGTCCTGCCTTCAGATGCTTTGGAGAATAGGTTGACCCTTCTCTTCAATAGATTCAGGGACTGGATCAGACTCTTGGTGGCGCAGTATTGGAAGAAGGAAGACTTGCCTACTATTAAAGAATGGACACTAAAAGTCGTGAACTTAGCAGAGATGGCCAAAATTTCAGTGTATTTGAAGGAGGAGGGAAGGGGGGAGAGGAGGGATGGGAAAAATTGTTGTAATACTTGTTAAAACTTTTTAATTAAAAAAAATAGATTCAGGGACTGGGTATCTGTGGAGATTTCCAGTCATCCAGGTCGTCATTGTCTCAAAGGTGTTTTTTCAAAACGCAACTGGACGGGGTTTCTTTCCCTTGAGGAAGAAGAACACAATGTTTCGTTTGTCATTCAAGAACCTTCACAACGGATGAAGTTTCCTGGATGAGAAACGAAACGTTTTTGTTCTTCTTCCTGAAGAAGAAAAAGAGCCCATTTGAAAAACCTTTGAGACATTCAGGGACTGACGTAGGAAAGTCCCCATTTCAAAACTTTCGGATCTGCGGACTGAAGGAATGGAGAAGTCCCACTGAAAGGTAATTGAGATGGTTGCTTTGAACCTCAGTTGAACGGTGTCCTCCTTCAAGTTCTTCTATTTTTTACTCCTGAACTTGAGGAAAGGACTCCACGAGCACTTCTATTCTCATCTTTTTGGAGTCTAGCAACTACAGGATTTGTAAAACAGAGTCACGTCGCAGACTGGCTAGTAATTGGCACCTCTGGAGCAAACCTGTTTGAGGCCTGTTGCAGCTAATAAATCATGCGGCGCCTGGGGAAAAGCTCTCCCGTGGAGTGGTCAGCAGCTCTCGGCAAGGAGTAGGACCTTTCCTTGTACGAAAAAGGTCACTGCTAAAAAGTTTCCATCACAAGTCGCCCAGAAATAGCGGTGGCCGATAGGCCCAGCACTTGGAAGCACGTACAATATCAAGAGTCAGTCAGGAGCCACCAAGCCAGCTCGTAATTCGCCAGCAAAAGAAGTATTTCTTGAGACTGAACTAATGATGACAAGGCGGTTTGGAAGGAAAACTCTCGGTGCAAAGGTGTTGCTGGTAGGAACCTGAGATTTTTTTAAAAACCCAACCATAGCAGCCCATAGGTCAGATACTACTCCATTCCCTGTGTCTAACTGAGAATTCAGCAAGGGAAGGTGGCCAGTTCTAAGTCAGATCATCCATAGCTTTGGAATTGTTTTTACTGAGACTTCAGGGATACCCAGAAAAATACGCCATCCTTCACTTAATCCTCCAGGGAAAGATTGAAGGCAAACAAAGGTCCAGGCAGAAGAAGAACATCATGGCTTCAAAAATCTAAGGGACTGATTTGGGAAAAACTCAGCAGCACTCAGAAGAAGAAGAAGAAGAGGAGGAGGAGGAGGACGGGGAGGAGCAGGAGCAGGAGGAGGAGGAGGAGGAGCAGGAGCAGAAGAAGAAGAAGAAGAAGAAGAAGAAGAAGAAGAAGAAGAAGAAGAAGAAGAAGAAGAAGAAGAAGAAGAGGAAGAGGAAGAGGAAGAGGAAGAGGAAGAGGAAGAGGAAGAGGAGGAGGAGGAGGAGGAGGAGGAAGAAGAAGAAGAAGAAGAAGAAGAAGAAGAAGAAGAAGAAGAAGAAGAAGAAGAAGAAGAAGAAGAAGAAGAAGAAGAAGAAGAAGAAGAAGAAGAAGAAGAAGAAGAAGAAGAAGAAATGTGTGACAGTTGCATAAGAGCCCAAATCACAATCGTGAGATCGCAAGGAGGCGGTGATGGCCAGAAGTATGAGGACGGATCATCAGTCTTTTTTTTTTTCCCCAGCCCCATTGTAATTTTGAAAGGTTGCTAAAGAAATAAACCGAGAACTGCCTGCGTCATCTTTACTCTGTCTTTTACCTTCCTTTCAAACTTACAAGTCAGATGTATGCGAAGGAGCAATGGTCTCCGCCATAAAGCGCAATGGTCCTTGACAGACATTGTGAAGCTGCCACACTTCCCTTCTTTCAACATGACCTGAGGGCCCTTGAGCTGCAACCCTGCAACATCTGTTGGGATGCAGCTTCCTCAAACCACGTTCCCCTCAAAACCACTCAAAGCATTACGAGATCAATAAACTGGCGTGGCCTTCCACAGCTGGTATCAATCAAGCATGAATTAGCTTTCTGGATGAATGGCTCCTGGACTACTTCTCCAGTGTCTTGACATTTCACTAGCAACTGTGGCTGGCCTCTTCATTCTGCCTCCGAAGCAGGGGTGAAATCCAGCAGGTTCTGGCGAACCGGTAGCGGAAATTTTTGAGTAGTTCGGAGAACCGGCAAATACCACCTCTGGCTGGCCCCAGAGTGGGGTAGGAATGGAGATCTTGCAATATCCTTCCCCCGGGAGTGGGGTGGGAATGGGGATTTTGCAGTATCCTTCCCCCAGGAGTGAGGACGCTTCTTGGGTGAGAAGCAAAAAGTTTTGAAGAAGAAAAGAACCAAGAAAATCCAGTTGCCTTTTGGAAAAATCACCTTTGGGGACAACTGTGACCTGGATGATGGCAAATCTCCATAGACTCTCCTCACTGCTTGATTCATGATGAGATCATCCACGTATGATGTGCTCAGAAAAATTGCTGCATGAATTCTAATTGAGGCCAGGTTACCTATGCATCTCAAAAGGGTTTCCATTAGAGCTATGGAGATAACCAAATAACAGAGATGAAAGGGACCTTGAATATCTTCCTGTCCAGGGGTCAGCAACCCGCGGCTCTGGAGCCGCATGTGGCTCTTTCATCCCTCTGCTGCGGCTCCCTGTTGCTTGGTCAGCTCCACAACTGATAGGGCTTTCAGTTAGAACAGGTAGAGGGAAAAGGATGTCGCACTAGGAAGACACTCTATGGTGGGGCAACCGACTTCCAGTTGGCAGAGGAAAAAGGACGCCATGCTAGGAGGAGACTCTATGGTGGGGGAACTGGAGTTCTGGTCGGCTCCAGAATTGAATGGGGGCTTTCGGTTAGGACCTTTGGGGCTCTTTGAGTGTTTAAGGTTGCCAACCCCTGTTCTAGTCCAACCCTTGCTCAAGCAGGAAACTCTGTTTGAGGCAAAGGTTGTCCAATCTCTTCTTAAAAACCTCCATCCACAACTTCTGGTGGCAAGTCATTCCACTGATTAATTGTTCAAACTGTCGGGAAATTTCTCCTTAGTTCTAAATTGCTTCTCACCTTGATTACTTTCCATCCGTTGCTTCTTGTCCTGCCTTCTTGTGCTTTGGAGAATAGCTTGACTCCCTCTTCTTTGTGGCAGCCCCTGAGATTTTGCAACCTTGCTATCACGTCACCCCTAGTCCTTCTTTTCATGAAGCTAGACATACCCAATGCTAACGAGGACACTTTGCATTGCCAGGGGCAGAAACCAACCAGAACCTTCAAGCTGCTTGATTAAAAAAAAACAAAAAAACAACCCATCGCTCTTCTTCTTGAAGAGTCAAACACCTCCGATGCCTTGTTCTCCTCGGTCCATCTGGAGCGACATCTGCAAAAGCCAGAAGTCTTCTCAGCAGGGGTGGCTCAAGTAGACAAGACAAAGCAGGAGGACCCATTGTTGAGGCCAGCAGAATCCTCTCCTCGCCTCCGTCTAAAGAACCGCATTCAACTCAAGGCGAATCTTGCCCGCCAGCCTGGCACGCTTCTGTTTTCTACCACTTGCCTGTCGCGGGAAATGTGTGAGACTGGGTTTTGGTGGTGGTGGGGGTTTGTTTTCCTTATTGCTCTCACAGTGTATTCTCCACTGCATTAACCTGATAAAGTGGAGGAGCCGAAGAGATAAAATGTGGCAGGATCTAAATAGCTTTGTTCTGCTACTTGGTGTGCTCATTAGAGCAAGGGTATGGATTTCTCCCCGTCACACAAGGTATGTCTCTTTCCAGTGACTTTCCCTAACTCTTGATGAATCTGTAGCGTCTTCTTTTATCGCCCCAAAGTTTAGACAAACATGAGTTGCGAGAGTCACGAGGCAGCCAGCCTGTTCTGCATCTGAGATCAAACCAGGAGCTCAGGATTCAGGGCAGTTTATAACCATCCATTTATTTGGAATTTTTTTTAAAAAAAAAAAACATTATTTGGCTTCTGAGTCAGCAGCCTCTGGGATGTGGATCGTAGATCCCCAAAGCCCTCAGGCTAAAATTCACTTCCCAGTTTTGGAGTCTGGAGATCACAGTTCCCGTCCCATCCTAAGATACCGTATTTTTCAAACTATAAGATACACTGGTGTATAAGACACACCAAGATTTCGAAGAGGTAAGGAAAAAAAAATTTTTTTCCCTCCCTGGCACTCAGGAGCTCTCTGCAGGCCTCCCAAACCCTCTGCATGCCCCGTTTTTCACAAAAATGGGCCCGTTTTTTGCCCTTTTTTGCAAAAAAAAAAAACAAGGCACACAGAGAGTTTGGGAGGCCTGCAGAGTGCTCCTGGGGGCTGGGGAAGGGCAAAAACGGCCCTATTTTTGCAAAAAATGGGCAAAAAGCAGGCCCATGTTTGTGAAAAACAGCTTCACATGCAGGCGCATCGCAGGCGCTACTGCGCAGCACCGAAAAAGGAGGATTAAGAAGTCTTTTCTAAGGTAAGTAGAACAGCGAGGGGGTGAACAGCTGTGCCACACGATTTAGATTCCCTGCTTTCTAGCAAATATAAATCGCGCGGCACAGCTGATCATCGGAAATACCAATTCGTCCGAACTGGTAGCATTTTTTTACTACCGATTCGCCCAAACTGGTAGCTTTTATTACTACCAGTTCGGGCAAACTGGTCCAAACTGGTAGCATTTCACCCCTGGCCCTGAGGGCCAGATCTAAGCACTGGATCCGCCCCCCCCCCCCGGCCTTGAGTTTGACACCCCTGCTGTAGATTCTCCCGCTGATGGACCAAATCCTCTTTTCCCCTAGAGACAATCGGTCTTCCCTCTGGTTTTCCACTCTGAATTTGATTTCTTTGCAGCAATGAAAAAGGCATTAAACACCAAGGTATTGTTATTATTATTGCCATCCACTGGGATCTTAATGCTTTTTTTTTTTCCTTTCCCCTGACAAGGCTGGCATGAAAACAAGGTAGTGTTTTTTTAAAAAACAAAAAACAACACAGAAGCAATGTTAATTATAAGCTTCATTAGAAGCAGAAGGTGTGGGGAAGGATGGTTGGATTAGGGAGACGGTGGGGAAGGGAGGAAGTCCATGTTAATTGCTAAATGGAATGGAAAAGGATGCGAAATTGCCAGCCAGGCGGAAGGAAAGATTTGTGTGTCGCCAGATTTTGAAAATGCCAGCCGAGCAAGGAGGGATGGGAGGGAGGTGACGGGGGGGGCTATTTGGGAGACTGCCCAGGAGACAGGATCCACTTCATTAAATCCTGCCCTTTCCACTTCCACGCCCTCAAATGTCAGAAGGCCGGTCCCTACCAAGACTGCACCTGAGCCCAAGAAAACGAAAAAGTGCAAAGAAGAGCAACGAAGAGGATTAAAAGCCTGGAGACAAAAACGTATGAAGAACGGTTGCAAAAATTGGGTTTGGCTAGTCTGGAGAAAAGAAGGACTAGGGAGGACATAATAGCAGCGTTTCAGTATTTGAGGGGCTGCCACAAAGAAGAGGGAGTCAATCTATTCTCCAAAGCACCTGAGGGCAGGACAAGAAGCAACGGATGGAAACTCATCAAGGAGAGAAGCAACCTGGAACTAAGGAGAAATTTCCTGACAGTGAGAACAATGAATCAGTGGCACTTCAGAACTTGTGGATGCTTCATCATTGGAGGCTTTTAAGAAAAGATTGGACAGCCAATCTGAAATGGTAGAGGATCTCCTGCTTGAGCAGGGGCTTGGACTAGAAGATTTCCAAGATCCCTTATCGCTCTATATTGATTCTGATGATTCTGATTCAAATGAACCGTGGATGAGATAGCGACTCAGCTGCTGGACAAAAGTGGTGATAGTATGTCTTCTCTTCTCTTCTCTTCTCTTCTCTTCTCTTCTCTTCTCTTCTCTTCTCTTCTCTTCTCTTCTCTTCTCTTCTCTTCTCTTCCCTTCCCTTCCCTTCCCTTCCCTTCCCTTCCCTTCCACTCCATCTTCTCTTCTCTTCTCTTTCTTTCCTTCCCTTTCTTCTTTTCTCTCTCCTCCTTCCTTCTCTCTCTTTCTTCTCCACTCCTTCTCTTTCTCTTCTCTTTATTTCCTTCCTTCCCTCCCTTTCTTCTTCTCTTCTCTCTCCTTCCTTCCTTCTCTCTTCTCCACGCCATTCCTTCTCTTCTCTTCTCTTCACTTCTCTTCTCTTCTCTTCTCTTCTCTTCTCTTCTCTTCTCTTCTCTTCTCTTCTCTTCTCTTCTCTTCTCTTCTCTTCCCTTCCCTTCCCTTCCCTTCCCTTCCCTTTCCCTTCCCTTCCACTCCATCTTCTCTCTCTTCTCCTTCTTTCCTTCCCTTTCTTCTTTTCTCTCTCCTCCCTTCCTTCTCTCTCTTTCTTCTCCACTCCCTTCTCTTTCTCTCCTCTTATTTCCTTCCTTCCCTCCCTTTCTTCTTCTCTTCTCTCTCCTTCCTTCCTTCTCTCTTCTCCACGCCATTCCTTCTCTTCTCTTCTCTTCTCTTCTCTTCACTTCACTTCACTTCACTTCACTTCACTTCACTTCTCTTCTCTTCTCTTCTCTTCTCTTCTCTTCTCTTCTCTTCTCTTCTCTTCTCCTCTCCTCTCCTCATCCTCTCCTCTCCTCTCCTCTCCTCTCCTCTCCTCTGACTACCTGTACAGTCATAAATTGAGGGCTCCCTGGAAATTCTCCTTTTTTTTCCCCTCCTTTCTCTCGTTGTTGCTTTTTTTCCCTGATCCGCTTCTCCACCTCACTCTGTCTTCCGTGACTGGGCTGCATTTCCTGATCTTAAAAAGTCCCAGAGGAGGAGAGCAGACGGGCACCCTTCAAATCATCAAAGCCAAAGTAACACGATGTGCCATGCCAGGGCCTGCAGAGAAGAGTCCCTTTTCTGCAAGCTATACCCCTTTCTCTCCGACGGAGGGCGGCCTCGCTAAAGCACGCTGGAGAGATTGGGAACAAAACAGCATCGTTTCGCAAGCCAAAATTGAGAGACAGAGAGAAAAATAAAAACGTGAAATGAGACCCAACCATCGCCTCAATGATCTGAGAATCCAAAGCAGCGATTCCAAACAGCCAAGCTGGGTGTTTTCAAAGTTGTGAGCACTTGATAAGCACTGCCAAGAGTTTCTAGGGAGACGCAGAGATAAAACGAGTGTCGTTCAGCCTGACCCACCACTGAGAGTGAAACACACACTGCCTTGTGTGGCATTGTTTTCTTCCTTTGGGTTGATTTTGTCCACCTTGGCTGGTTGTTGGACTGGCAACCTAGCCATAAAGGTAGTCCTTGATTTACAATTCATTTAGCAACTGTTTGAAGTTATAACAGGGCTGGGGGAAAAGTGACTTATGTCCTTGCACAGGGGTCTGCAACCTTAAACACTCAAAGAGCCATTTGGACCCGTTTCCCACAGAAAAGAAAACACCGGGAGCCACAAAACCCTTCCCGTGCCTGACTATTTCTTGAGCGGCCACAAAACTAGCATATGTAATTGAATTAAATGTTCTGTTTTCTTCTGAAACTTTTCTTTGCTTGGATTTTTCCATGGTTGGCCTACTGGGGGGTGAAAAGCTCAATAAATCGCGTGCCGGTGGATGTCGCATATTGGCGGTTGTGATGCATATTTTGAGTAGACAGGGAGCCACAGCAGAGGGGTGAAAGAGCCACACGCGGCTCCAGAGCCGTAGGTTGCTGACCCCTGGCTTAGTCCAAATTAATTCCAAAACAAGTCCTTCAGAAAAAGTCCTTCGCCCTGATCACAAACCTTTGTCTTCTTTGGCACCCTGCCAAAGGCTTTTCTTGGCAAAGCCCCACAAAGTTCAGAAGCAAGAGACACCAATAAGAAACAAAATGTAGCAATGTTGTTTTCCGACAAAGAGGCCAAGAGCCATTGCTGGTCTCTTAAGCCTTCTGGGAGGGGCCAATCATCTCCTGGCCTTACTCCCGAGTCGTCCTTTTTGCTTTAGCTGCTCTTGCCTTCTGGCAGCTCTTCGCATGCGTGCACTAGGAACAGGCTCTTCCTGTTCCTCTGCCTCTCTGCTATCTGCCTCTGGAGGCTCTGGAGTCCGCGCATCACTCCCAGATGGCCCTGGCTCCATCTCTGCCTCCGATGCAGAGCCCTCGTTCATGCCTTCCCCTGACTCCAGGACTGGCCCATGGGCCTCCCCAGCCTCCTCACTGTCCAATTCCGCTGCCAGGTCCACAGGCTGCTGGTGGACCACAATACACCCCTAGCCAAACCCAAAACACTGTTTTTTTTGGAGAAGAAAATCTGGATTTTAATTTTCCCCAAATAAAAGCCCTCTGGTTTATTATAAAAAAAAAAAATACTGGCATAGAGAAGTAACATCAAAAAAAAATGTAAAATGCCCAATGCTTCCATCTTACGTGTTAACATTTGGGAATAAAGTCAGTTAAATTCAATAAAGTCAGTACATTTCTGTGCAGATACATGTATGATTGTAATATTAACTTGCCTACATTTTCCTTTAATGATGCTGTAGAAAAGGCTTTTGTCTAATATTTCAGTGCCACCTTACACACTTTGTACAAGGGTAATGCCACTCTGTGGCTTTATTTAAGACTTCAAAGGAAAACACAATTTAAAGTAGGGAGGGATGGAATTGAAGTAGTGAAACGGCCCTTTTCTCGAGATAATTCTCCGTGAAATTGTTTGAGGCGACCATGTCTGGAGAATTAACTCCATCAGGAAGCAGTGGAGAAAATTCATGTTTGATTTTCTTTTAATCTTTTCTTCTATTTTCTTTTCTTTTCTTTTTTAAAGGGGCAGGTCAGGAAAAAAAAAACCTTTTGATTACGGAAAGGGCTTTAGAAGGACAAACAGGTGATGCGCTATTTCCTCAGCTAAAATCAGACTAAAAAAGAAATACTTGTTTGAACTTCAACCAACCACCTCGGATTGAGGCTAGGAGTAGAAGCCAAATTATCTTCATTTCATGCAGTTTTTCTCTTCTTCTTCTTCTTCTTCTTCTTCTTCTTCTTCTTCTTCTTCTTCTTCTTCTTCTTCTTCTTCTTCTTCTTCTTCTTCTTCTTCTTCTTCTTCTTCTTCTTTTCTTCTTTTTTTTTTTAGAACTGAGGAGTTTCATTGCCGCTATTAGCTAATGCCAGTCAAACATCCTGATAATCTCCTGTAAATTGCTTCGAGTTTTACCTCAGGGTGATTTATCTATTTTGAAGTCCAACCTTTTTTGGAAAAGTTTGTCTTCTTTGAAAGAAAACTTTACCCTAGGACCCCTTAATCTTCACCTACGCGTCTTCTCTGGATATCATTTTTCAATTCGTGAGACGCACATCTCGGTGCCTGTAGGATAATTGTATATTTCACTTTGAAGCAGGCAATTTTAATCATGCGTCTTAAGGGAAGGGAAATTGAAGCTTTACCTCCCTGTATGATTCAGATCTGTCATGTCATGGAGAGGCAACAACTTTTTTTTAAGAAAAAAGGACAATTCTGTTCAAAGGAACCCTTTGGGTCTCATTTGATTTCATAGCAAGTCAAATTTCTTTAAATTATGACTGGACCTTCTCTCTCTCTCCCTCTTCCTCTCTCTCTCTGTCTCCGTCTCTCTCTCTCTCTCTCTCTCTCTCTCTCTCTCTCTGTTTCTCTCTGTGTGTGTCTCTCTGCCTCTGTCTGTCTGTCTGTCTGTCTCTCTCTCTGTCTCTCTCTCTCTCTCTCTGTCTCTCTCTGTGTGTCTCTGTCTCTCTGTGTGTCTCTGTTTCTCTCTCTCTGTCTCTGTCTCTCTCTGTCTGTCTCTCTCCCTGTGTCTATCACTCTCTGTCTGTCTGTCTGTCTCTGTCATCTCTCTCTCTCTCTCTCTCTCTCTCTCTGTTTCTCTCTGTGTGTGTCTCTCTGCCTCTGTCTGTCTGTCTGTCTCTCTCTCTCTCTCTCTGTCTCTCTGTCTCTCTGTGTGTCTCTCTCTCTGTCTCTCTGTGTGTCTCTGTCTCTCTGTGTCTCTGTTTCTCTCTCTCTCTCTCTCTGTCTCTCTCTGTCTGTCTCCCTCCCTGTGTCTCTCTATCACTCTCTGTCTGTCTCTGTCTCTGTCTCTGTCTCTGTCTCTCTGTCTCTGTCTCTCTCTCTCTCTGTCTCTCTCTCTCCTTCTCATCTCCCATGCCTGATTGAGTTTAATCATAGCCAGAGAACTTCATCTATTTTTAGCTTTTATCTGCTTTTGATTCCTCTGATCAAAAACAGTGTTAAGGTATTTAATTATATTCTGCTTTAAAGTCCAAACGCCACCCTCATCGGTGCTTTGCGGGCAAACTCCATCATTATTTCATCCTCTGCCTAGCCAATTTGATAGTATCATCTCTAAGTCTTTCAAGGCCAAGTTACTGTAAGTAAGTAAATATGCCATTATTATTCTTTTTTTTTTTAAATACAGTTACTTGCCAAGAAATCAAATCCCTTCTGATGTAGAAGAGCGGGAAAAACCCTGACAATTATTTTGATTTATTTGAAGTTGTCATTGAAAATGGCAAAGCTGTTTAATCATACTTTTTTTTTTTAACCTGCTGGTAAACACCTGGGAAGGTGTGTCCCCAGGGCTTTGCAACCTCTCTTCTTGAAGAAAAGCAGGCATTGTCATAGTCAGCCAGATGTTCAGATTGGATTTGGCATTTTTATCCATCCATCGAGTCCTTCCCAAGGATCCGAGATATGGCAGATGTTGTTCTTTGACGGTGTTAAAAGTACCGTCGCCGGATGTAAGCTTTTCCAAGTAAAGCTGCCTTTTTTGCAATTGACCGATGGGGATTTTGTCAATGCCGATGATGTTCAAGGAAGGATTATTCTTCTAAAAAAGAACTTTCAGTCCTCCCAAATGATTGTTAAAAAACAGGATCGCTCACATGAAACTTGAAGCTGGTTTTGATTTGAGCTTATTCATTGGAGCTTGTATATTTGCTTATTTTATTCCCTCTCTCTCTCTCTCTCTCTCTCTCTCTCTCTCTCTCTCCCTCTCTCTCTCTCTCTCTCTCCCTCTGTGTGTGTGTGTGTGTGTGTGTGTGTTTGTGTTTGTGTTTGTGTCTGTGTATCCGAAGCAGCTGGGCCACCCTTGATAATCGCTGTTAGTTTTTCTCCCTTCCAACATGGTTAAGGAAATGCCTAGAATGAGATATTGCCGAAACGGGTAAAATAAAAATAGCAAGTCACAGCAAACAGACCAATCATGTAGAAAGAGAAATTGGGTGGTTTTATTGTTTATTGAAAGTCATATTATGATCATATTCCGCTCGATAGATATTTATGCCTGTAATTTTTGACGCCGTGCTCATTTAAAACAGAAACAAAATGGGGAGAAGAAGCGGATAATAATAGGGGATAATATCCCGTAATAAAGGCAGGATAAAAAAAATATAATAAAGGGGCAGGAGAATTTAAACAATCGAAAAATAAACAGGCGTTGCTTCGTGGAGCTGGTAAGAACTGGATTCCCGAATTTGAGAGAGAGAGAGAGAGAGACTTTGACCTGTGCAAGGGGGCGTCTCTGCCCACCCAAAAATACAAATCATCAAGGACAGGTAGACCTCGACTTATTCGAATGGGGAATAGATCCTCGAATGGGGATTTTGCAGTATCCTTCCCCTGGAGTGGGGAGGGAATGGAGATTTTGCAGTATCCTTCCCCTGCCACGCCCACCAAGCCACACCCACAGAACCAGTAGTAAAAAATTTGAATTTCAGCACTGCTTTAAAGATATTTAAAAAGATATATATTTTAAAGATTAAACATAAAATTAAAAAAGACACTGGGAAATACTTAAAATTTCCAAGAGGAGGAATATTAAAGATCCTTCAGATCAGAGGTGGGTTTCAGCAGGTTCTGACCAGTTCTGGAGAACAGGTAGCGGAAATTTTGAGTAGTTCGGAGAACCGGTAGTAAAAATTCTGACTGGCCCCGCCCCCATCTATTCTCTGCCTCCCGAGTCCCAGCTGATAAGGGAAGAAATGGGGATTTTGCAGTATCCTTTCCCACCACACCCACCAAGCCACACCCACCAAGCAATGCCACACCCACCAAGCAATGCCACACCCACAGAACCGGTAGTAAAAAAATTTGAAACCCACCCCTGCTTCAGATATCACAAAATATTTATTGCGTTGTTCTTGCTTTCTGGATATTTTGCACAGCTGGGTGGGGTTTGTCAGGGGTCTTGCTTGGTGAGCCTCTCCAGGAAAGACCAGGAAACGAGGACCAACTGCCAGAAGGGAGTTGCTAGGAGACTCAAAGAAGAATTCTAGAGTCTTGGTCTTCCAACTGCCATCCTTTTCCTTCTGGTTGGTGGGAGCTGTCTGCTTTACGCCCTGCTGCAGCCCTTGCGTGGAGGAAGAGTAAAGTTAAGGCAGGGAGAAAGGAGGTGGGAGAAGAGAAGGAGGTACCCCTTGAAGGAGAATCTGACCAAGAAGGCAGTCATCCTGGCTTGGACCACATGTTATGGAGGCATGGTCAAGAGGCGGTACCTGTGGTGGAGTTTGCTATGGCAACTTAGGATGAAGTTTCCCCTGCCTTTCCTGGGCCGCAAAATGCACCAGAAGATGGCCCTGGGTTCAAATGACGAAGTCGTGAGAAAGAATGGTGAAGCCGGAGTGTCCCATCTCCGAAAGCATCTGTAGGTCAGTCCCCAAGGAGGGCGGGGGTGTCAATGAAGGAGACCCTCAAGGTTGGATGTCAACTTTCTCAGGTAGACCAGGCAGGAAACAAGACTTTTGCAAGATCCAATCTGGGTCAGTCCCCAGGACCACAGATTTTGTCTTTTGAGCTTTCAGACTCGTGCTGGAGCCCATTTTCAGACTTCCAGAACTTCTGGGAGGCCCGTTTTTCGTCCTCCCAGAGCCTCCACGTGGGCACTGCACTTACCTGGCATCCAAAATGGGCCACGTGGAGACTCCTGGAAGGGGAGGGGAGGGGAGGGGACAGGGTGAGCTTGGCCAGCCAGTGCTTGCAACTACGGGTTCGGCAAACCAGATGTAAAATTATTTATTTATTTATTTTTATTTATTTTATTTAATTTGTATACCGCCCTTCTCCAACAGGACTCAGGGCGGTGAACAGCCATGGTAAAACATAACGTATAAAATTTAAAAGCAATTTAAAAACATTAAATAATTTGGGTATCCAATTAAAACAACCCGGGTTAAAAAATTAGCATCCAAGTCATCCAAATTGGTTCGAACCGGCTGAATCCCACTCCTGGATGCCATTCAGGCAGAAGTCTGTGAGATGGAATGACAGATCCACTCACTCTACCCGTGGAACTGATCTACCCAGAGTTGTGACTTAGCTCGTTGTTGTCCTCTCTTGCAGTTTCCGTTCAAGGTTCTCAGAGGAGATGGATTTTCCAACGTTCAACCGAGGACATCAAGCTAGAGATACCAGACAAGTTCTGATCTAGCCAGCTGCCGGATGAACCACGGAGTCTGATGTCCCCCCCCCCCCTCTGCATTCAGCCTAGTCATCGGTCAATAAACAGCATGTTTGCTTATATTGGAAGCTTGTGTTGGCTAACTGTATCACGGGTGATAAGACAATGAGGTCATCTCAACAAAGCTGTTCAAGAGGATATTGCCAAGGCACAGTGAGTTCCAGTCCTGCCTTAGGCATGAAAGGCAGCTGGGTGACTTGGGGCTAATCACCAGGAGATGGGGAGTTCTAGTCCTACCTTGGACATGAGAGCCAGGTGGGTAACTTTGGGTCATTCAGCAGGAGACAGTGAGTTCTAGTCCTGCCTTAGGCATGAAAGTTGGATGGATAACTTTGGGCCAGTTCCCAGAACTTGGTGAGTTCTAGTCCCACCTTAGGCATGAAAGCTGTCTGGGTAACTTGGGGTCATTCACCAAGAGATGGGGAGTTCTAGTCCTGCCTTAGGCATGAAAGCTGGATGGATAACTGTGGGCCAGTTCCCAGAACTTGGTGAGTTCTAGTCCCACCTTAGGCATGAAACTGGCTGGGTAACTTTGGGTCATTCACCAGGAGACAGTGAGTTCTAGTCCTGCCTTAGGCATGAAAGCTGGATGGATAACTGTGGACCAGTTCCCAGAACTTGGTGAGTTCTAGTCCCACCTTAGGCATGAAAGCTGGATGGATAACTGTGGGTCATTCACCAAGAGATGGGGAGTTCTAGTCCCGTCTTAGGCATGAAAGCCAGCTGGGTGACTTTGAGCGAATCACCAGGAGATGGAGAGTTCTAGTTCTGCCTTAGGCATAAAAGGCAGCTGGATAACTTTGGGTCACACCCCCACTCTCAGCCCAACCCACCTCACAGGGTTGTTGTGGGGAAACAGGTGGGGAAAAGAGGTGGAGAAGGAAGTACCATGCATGTTCTCCATCTTGAGTAACTTATGAAGTAATAAAAGTTGGGTTTTTTAAAAAAAAAACTCCTTTAAAAAAATTTGAGACGGCTATTAGTTATTCATTTTGATCACGCCTTTGTAAACCACTGCCAGGTAGGGAGGAGACAAGCAAACAGGAAGTCCCTCAAGAATCAGAGGAAGTGGTAGTGTTCAGTGGTGAAATTCAAGGGTTTTTTTACTACTGGTTCTTTGGGCATGGCTTGGTGGGCGTCGCGTGGCTTGGTGGGCGTGGCCTGGTGGGCATGTCAGGGGAAGGATACTGCAAAATCTCCATTCCAACTCCACTCCTGGGGGAAGGATACTGCAAAATCCCCATTCCCTCCCCACTCCTGGGGGAAGGATACTGCAAAATCCCCATTTCCTCTCCACTCCTGGGGAAAAGATTTTGCAAAATCTCCATTCCCACCCCACTCCAGGGGAAGGATATTGCAAAATCCCCATTCCCTCTCCACTCCCAGGGGAAGGATACTGCAAAATCCCCATTCCCACCCCACTCCTGGGGTAAAGAGACTGCAAAATCCCCATTCCCTCCCCACTCCTGGGGGAAGGATATTGCAAAATCCCCATTCCCACCCCACTCCAGGGGAAGGATATTGCAAAATCCCCATTCCCACCCCACTCCTGGGGGAAGGATACTGCAAAATCTCCATTCCCTCCCCCACTCTGAGGCCAGCCAGAGGTGGTATTTGCCGGTTCTCCGAACTACTCAAAATTTCCGCTACCGGTTCTCCAGAACCTGTCAGAACCTGCTGGATTTCACCTCTAATAGGGTGGCTTTGGAAAACTTCTCGACTGTCCCCAATCTCTTCCTACAGAGCATTATTATCTTCTCAGGTGTTTTGCTAACCCCTTCTGTAATCAGGAGCAACCTTGTATATTTCACAAGGCGCTGAGTGGTGCCAGGGGAAGAGAGACGGAGGGGGGGGGAGGCTGCTACTCTTGTTTCAATTCATTACCCAGTTTAATTGCATTTTGCAAAGGTTGCTGCTGGAGGGTCGGCAGCTATTAAGGGAAATGAACCTTCCGGAGAAAGACTTCCTTTCCTTCTTTTCATACACACTTAGCTGACCTTTGCTAGAAGGCAGCTTCTGGCCCTCACCCCCCTCGAGGAAGCCTCCTGAGATCCAGCCACTCAGCTGCCAATGGATTTCAAAAAAAAGAGAGATCAGCCTCATAACTAGGACAATGTGCATTTTCTGGAGCTTTTTTCTGCTACCTCCAGCAAAATGTAGAGTTGCCCGAAAGGAAGTCCACCCTCAATTTAGAACAACCGCCCGACACTCGTAAGCCAAGGGAAGAAGAGAAGATCCAGGAAACCTAATAATAATGATAATAATTAATTTTTTATTTTTATTTTATTTATTTTATTTCGAATTTATATACCGCACCTTCTCCCGAGGGACTCAGGGCGGTGTACAGCCAACTAAAAACATACATTACAAACATTAAAAACAATTAAAAGGATATATTAATTTGGCCCCAATTTAAAATGACAAACCAGTTAAAAATGTTTTTTAAAAATGTTATGTTAAGCCATAATGATAATGATAATAAATATGATGACAACTTTACATGGGCATGGCTTAAGATGGGAACCATCAAGAAAGAAACAGAAGGCTTAATACTGGCTGCTCAAGAACAAGCACTACAAACTAAGGCCACGAAAGCGAAGATACAAAAATCCACCGACAATCCAAACTGCCGACTTTGCAACAACAAAGTCAAAACTGTTTCACATTTAATATGTGATTGCAGCAAAATCACACAAACCGATTACAAAACTAGACACAACCGAGTTGCTAAATTAATCCACTGGTCATCCAGGAATCCTGGATCCATAGTCCAGCATTCTGTTCTCCACCAAGAGTCAGGTTGAGGTCTCTGGCAAAGCCACCAGCTGATTAATACGTTTCTGAGTCACACTGTTGGGCAATTTAGAGCACAAGAACAATCAAATCCAAGGTCCAATCAAATTATCCCACCAAAAATTACAGAAGTGGGAGTTTCATTATTTAGATTGCAGCATTCATTGCTTTGTTATTTGGTGATTTCCCCATTGTCACCCAGCCAGCTTTCATAACTATGGCAGGACTAGAACTCACCGTCTCCTGGTGATTGGCCCAAAGTCACCCAGACAGCTTTCATACCTAAGGCAAGACTAGAACTCACTGTCTCCTGGTGATTGGCTCAAAGTCACCCAGACAGCTTTCATAACTAAGGCAGGACTAGAACTCACCGTGTCCTGGTGATTGGCCCAAAGTCATCCAGACAGCTTTCATAACTAAGGCAGGACTAGAACTCACCGTCTCCTGGTGATTGGCCCAAAGTCACCCAGCTGGCTTCCATGCCTAAAGTGGCACTAGAACTCATGTTGTCCTGCTCTTTAGCCTGCACCACCAGAGCAAACTGGCTTTCTAACTACCTTAGATATTGGATGGATGGATGGATGGATGGACAGATGGATGGATGGAGGGAGGGAGGGATGGATGGATGGAAGGATGGATGGATTGACTGACTGATTATATGCTATCATTTTTTTCAACTCCTAATGTTGACGTAAGTAGATTTTCTCCAGGACAAATTATCCTTGAGCTGTTCTTTCAAAAACAAGAGACCCCACTTGCTTAAACGTGAAACGGAGGCAAATCTAGGATTATATAAATGAGTCCGAGATGCGGTCAAACATACTCTGAATCTTCTTCTTGAGATGTTTCAGACGGCGAGATTCAACAGTTGCGTTATGGCACCATCTAGTGCACAGTCCAAATCTCCTGGCTGGCAAGACGGCTTTTTTAAAAGAAATCCCCAGACTTTTAGGAGATATCAGGAAATCCCACAGCAAAAACTTTCCAGAACAATATTGTTCGACACACACACACACACACACACTAAGCTCACAATGGTTGATCCATCCACTCCTGGATCGGGGGGGTGGCATTTCCTTCAGAAGAAAAGCGACGACCAGTTTTTAAGATTTTAAGAAGTGCGTTCCTTTCTTGATTTGCAATTGTTCGTACCCAAAAAATATAAACATCAGACAGGATGGGGAGGGGCCCTAATCCCCGTTCCCCGTAGAAGGCTTAAAAAATGGGATTCATTGCATAGATGGCACAGCCAATATTTAGATAGCACAGCCAATATTTATCCGTGACAGACATCTCTGTTGTGCCAGTAACTCAGATCTGGGCCACAGGAGCTTATAACACACTAAATAAAGATTAGCACAGTCTATAAGGATCTTAGCAAAGCATACCTTCTCCCCGACCGGGGGGAGGGGGGGGAGGAGGAGCAGGAGCGGGGGGGGGGGGGTTTCTTGGCTTTTGCTAACCAAATGAGGTTTTCTAGGAACAGGATTTGAATGACAGACTCTTTGGGGTTTGCAAAGCTGTTATAATATTTGCTTTGCTGTATTTACAAGCATCGGAGCAATATGTCAGAGGAAGCAAGCTGGCACTTGAAGAGGCAGGGACGGCCACTAACTTAGGCAGCCGGGAAAGCTTTGAGGTGGAGAAGTCTATCCAACAGCACTTAGAGCTAAAAGGGGGCATGTGATATTTTCAGGAGCAGGGGAAGCATTTTCTGGGCTATCCGTTGGTCAGGGAGCGAGGGTAGCGGTAGGAGAAGGCTACAAGTTTTAAGGTTTACGGCTGTGGTCTGCCACAAGTGAACTGGGGAATTATTCGTCTAGGTTGGGGATGGGCAGGCCGTGGGCTGTGTGTGAACAGCCCCAACTCTATTTCAACACTTCTGAATTTGCGTGGCTCAAATTTCCCCTGTAAAATTGTCCTTTTGCAATAAATGCATTGTAACTCAGTGGATTGGTCTACTTTTCTCTTTAAAGAAGCCAGAGGAAAAGGAGGAGGAGGAGGAGGAAAAGGAGGAGGAGGAGGAGGAGGAGGAGGAGGAGGAGGGGGGGGAGGGGGGAGGGGGGAGAAGAAGAAGAAGAAGAAGAAGAAGAAGAAGAAGAAGAAGAAGAAGAAGAAGAAGAAGAAGAAGAAGAAGAAGAAGAAGAAGAAGAAGAAGAAGAAGAAGAAGAAGAGGAGGAGGAGGAGGAGGAGGAGGAGGAGGAGGAGGAGGAGGAGGAGGAGGAGGAGGAGGAGGAGGAGGAGGAGGAGGAGGAGGAGGAGGAGGAGGAAGAGGAAGAGGAAGAGGAAGAGGAAGAAGAAGAAGAAGAAGAAGAAGAAGAAGAAGAAGAAGAAGAAGAAGAAGAAGAAGAAGAAGAAGAAGAAGAAGAAGAAGAAGAAGAAGAAGAAGAAGGAACAACTAGCCCTACATCACTGCATCCTTAGCCATGACCTCAGTAAGTAATGGGGATCCAATGTATGCATTTAAACAAACAGAAATGCTTGATTCAGGAAGATTTACTTATACTGGATCAAAAGTAAGTTGATGTGAACTCTTAACAGAGCCTCCTCTGAAGCTCTCGGCTCCCAGGGTCTTGGTGTCCTCTCCTCCTGACTCATATCTTCAAACTTCCCATTTCTAGGAACCTGCTTATTCACTCTTTGGAATGAGCTCTTCTTGCCAGCAAAAGTAGGTCAAGCCCAGCACGCTGTCTTCCCCTGGTGGGAAAGCTGCCTCCTGCTGTCACACCAGAGAGCCTCTCCTCAAGCCACCTTCCGACCATCGCTGGTGCTCTCGCTTCTTCAGCAGACAGGCCTTCTGCAAGACTCCCAACTCCAGAGCACTTCTTTGGGTCCCTCCTACTTTGAAAGGTGAGGACTCCCAACCCTGTGGCTACTCAAGATGTTTGGGGCAACGCTGAAGATAGCAAGAGAACCTGCTCCTTCAGCTAGAAGAGAGCAGGAGCTTCGAGGAACGGGGGCTGTTACGTTCCCATCAAGTCTGATCTTCTGATCACACCCCTTGGCCCGAAGGCATACCCAGATTTGTTTGCATTTTCAAAGGCTTAAGTAATCCGAAACAGGATCTCTCGCCTCCACCTCTCCTGGTTTTTCCTTGCTACAGTGGAAGAAATGGCACTTACTTTTTTTACACTGTAACATTCTTCTCCAAATTTGCCTCGTTATGGCCCTCCAGTTGTTACACAACACTCCGCAGCCTCGGGCAACATGACCAAGAATGAGGAGATGCCATTCCGCAACATCTGGATGGCCTAAATCTCCCCTGCCCCATGATCCAAATCTGACACGAAGGTCCATCTGTTTCAGGAAATGCAACTTTCTGTCATGGAGACCACCATGCTTAAGTGGCCGCCTTCAGAGAGGCGTAAAAAGAACCGCAGCCTGTGATCAAGTTAGTCTCTAGTCCCCAGAGTCGGGGAACAAGCCAACACAGATGAATTAGTCCTGCTTGGATCCGATCCAATCTCAATGTTTAAATTATCTGCAGATTTGAAGCCGAGAGATTCTGTCATTGAAGGACAATTGTTTGAATGTTGTTTGCAAACCTTTATTGTTTTCCAAGCAACCATGTTGGTTGAATCATAGAATCATAATAGTGGAAAGGAATGTGAAGATCTTCTAGTAATCAAACCCCCTGCCCTAGGCAAGAGTGCTTATTCCATCTTGGACAAAATGGTTGTCCAATCTTTCTCAGGCACAAATAACCAGGAGGTCAAAGAATTTATTATTGCTACCTACTTACACAAGACTTTAGTCAACTCTTAAATCTAAATAGGCTCTAGATAAGGATCAATGGAATTCACTTGGGTTTCTTGTGGCAACGCAATGATTCCAAACCAATGACACATTTAACTCCACCTTCCAGCTCAGTCTGCTCTTCTCCTACAATCTCTTCTTGAAAACCTCCAGAGATGGAGCACCCACAACTCTAGGAGGCAAGCTTTTCCATTGATCAACTGTTCTCACTGTCAGGAATTTCCTCCTTATTTCTAGATTGGATCTTCCTTTCATGATCTTCTACCCGTTGCTTCTTGTCCTGCCTTCAGGTGGTTTGGAGAATATAAGCCAACCCCCTCTTCTTTGTGACAGCCCTTGAAGGATTAGGAGATGCCACCAAGCCACCCCTAGTGCTTCTCTTCATTAGGCTAAACATACCCAGTTTCCTTATGAGGAACGTGGTGGCTAAGACACTGAGCTTGTCGATTGAAAGGTCGGCAGTTCAGCGGTTCGAATCCCTAGTGCTGCGTGACAGGGTGAGCTCCCGTGACTTGTCCCAGCTTCTGCCAACCTAGCAGTTCGAAAGCACGTAAAAAATGCAAGTAGAAAAATAGGGACCACCTTTGGTGGGAAGGTAACGGCGTTCCATGCGCCTTTGGCGTTGAGTCATGCCGGCCACATGACCACGGAGACGTCTTCGGACAGCGCTGGCTCTTCGGCTTTGAAACGGAGATGAGCACCGCCCCCTAGAGTCGGGAACGACTAGCACGTATGTGCGAGGGGAACCTTTACCTTTACCTTTACCCAGTTCCCTTATCCACAGGCTTCATCCCGTACCACATTGGAGGGGGAAGGGAGGATAAAAATGGATGGGAAGGCCAGGAAAGGATGAAGTGGAGCCTGTAAGTTTATCCAACATTTCATTTCTGGCAGAGGCTTTCTGCTTATGACATCAGCTCTGCTATTTCCAATCCCTGAGGGGGAAAGGAGGGGGAACCAGGAGAGAGGGGGGGGAGAAAATAAACTAGGAAAAATAGGCCAAGATAGGACACATTTCTTTGGGTTGCTGCAGAGTGACCTGCTTTGAGGCTCGGCTTGTTTGGAGAAAAGGCCGGAGGGACAGCTGTCTCCCAGATGCAACTTGAAAAGCAGTGGTGGCCCGTCCACCAACTTCCCATCACAAGCTTGGGGGTTGGTTGTTGGGGGTTTTTTTTTTTTTTTTGAGCCTTCCCCAATCTCCCCCTCGACTTGGCTGAGCTGGCCTCCTTCCTGCAGCCTTTGAGCTGAGAATTGGAAGCAGCAGGGGAAAAATAAATTAAAACACGGCCAGAGTTTAAAGACACAAAATCCTCCCGATAATGTTGGCTTTTCGGGCGCTTGGGCTTCCCACGGTGGGATGGCTCGCAAGGGGCCAAAAAGGCTTTGGAGGATCCGGACCTTAGCTTTCGGGGCTTGACATCTGGGTTCTCCTCCACATTTGTGTCTGTGTGTGTTTGTGCCTGTGTGTGTTTAAAGGCAATGCCGTCGATTTAAGCCAAGCAAGTCTCCGTACGTGCAACAGGCTCGGTTTCCTCTTCCCTCAATATATAAACAACACAATAAAAATTGCATCGCTCGGGTTTCTGCATTGGGCCAAGCAACTTCAGCACTCCAAGGATTTGTGAGCGGAAGGGGCTAAGCAAGGCTCCCCTTCCCCCACCCCCCACCTCAAATGTGGAAAATAGGCTAAGATAGACTTACTATTTATATACTCTTCCTTTCTGGCCATAACTGAGAGGCCGGACTCAGGGGAATTTTCCAAAGGCAAGTTAAAAGCAGCGGACACTTGATGTTGATATGGGTTAATTTTACACAGGGTGATGAGAAGTTTAAGAAAAGGATGCGGATACTTAGCAGCAACGATGAGACTTCTGGACTATCCTCAATGGTCCCTCAAGAATCCTGAAGGCTGTTGGATCAGTCCTCGCTGGTTGAGGAATTCTGGGAGTTGAAGTCCACAAGTCTTAAAGTTGCCAAGGTTGGAGACCCCTGATTTAAAATCTCCTTCATGTTATGGTGGCTGATGCCTTGGATGATCTCTCTTGTTCCCTGTATCCCTCAGGTGAGATCTTGGAATTCCATCCAAGGAACAAGCTGAATACAGTAGAACCTCTGGTCACGACCATCATTCGTTCCATAACTTTGGTCGCAACCCAATTTGGTCATGACCCGAACCTAATTTTGGAAATTTGAAAAAAGGCACGGAAGGGGAAATTGGCTGCAGGGGGGGGGGAATGTGAATTTTTTGGTTGGAACCTGATTTGGTTGCAATCAGAAGAGTTTGTGACCAGAAGTTTTACTGTACCTGGTTGTAATAGTTTTTTTTTTCTCCCATGTAATCAGGTCGTTTCTATGTGTTGAAAAAAAAATTAGGTAGTCTACCTTCAAACCAGGGGTGAAATCCAGCAGGTTCTGACAGGTTGTGGAGAACCGGTAGCGGAAATTTTGAGTAGTTCGGAGAACCGGCAAATACCACCTCTGGTGGGGAGAGAATGGGGATTTTGCATTATCCTTCCCCTGGAGTGGGGTGGGAATGGAGAAAGAAGGGCAGCCAAGCTATCCTTCTGCTATTTTCCCTTACTCACACCTGTTTCCTCAAAGTTCTTTTTTTTTATGTGTGCGTGTGGCATTTTGTGAATCCCTTCTCTCGCGTCACTGAGCATTACGTGCTTCAAAGTTGCAGCCTGTTTCAGCTCCCTTCTGGGACATTGGCAGGCAAAAGTCTAGGCAGGGGGGAGGAAAAAAATCAACAGGGGCCTTCTCAGGAATGAAACGAAGCAGATTTTTGGATTGGAAATCGACTTCAAGAGCGGACAAGGCCAGAAAGAAGAGTGAGGTTACCAAGTTGCTTCAACAGGAAACAGCCTCAAAAGCATAAGAAAATATTGTGGGTAAGCCGACACTTTTGCACGTCTGCAAACTGGCAGCCACGGAGGTTCATCTCACGGTACCTCATCGTAGGGCCCAACTTTGAGTTTAAGAAAGATGTTATTGATTCGTCCTTCCCCCTGGAAAACGCTCCGGTGTTGATTCACCCTTTCCCTGCCCTTGAACTAAATCCAACTAGAAATCTAACCCACTTGGAGAAGCTTACCTGCTGTTCCAAAACAGAAGAGAAGCAAATAAACAAGAGGAAGGCGAAGGGAGGACATTCAGGCACAAGTCGAGAAAATAATCCCTCATGCCACCAGGCTTGAAATTTTGGCCTTAGACAATTTAGAACAGGGATGGCTAACCTTTTTGCCGCCCTGTGCCAAAAATGTGGGGGGGGGGGGTTCGCGCACGTGCGTGCCCACACTCATAATTCAATGTACCCCAGGCCATTTCCAGGCTCTGGAGGGCCTCTGAGGCCGGGGAGGCCATTTTGAGTTTGAGTTTGAGTTTATTAGATTTCTATACCGCCCTTCTCCCGAAGAACTCAGGGCGGTGTACAGCCATATTAAAACACATAGAATGATAAAATTTAAAACCAATTAAAATCAAATGTAAAAATTTGGCTGCGAATTAAAACATACATACATTTTAAAATATTCATACTAGGCCAGTCCGGCTTGCTGAAACAGAAGGGTCTTAAGAGCGCGGCGAAAAGTACGCAGGTCGGGGCTAAGACGAAGCTCTAGGGGCAGCTCATTCCAGAGGGCTCTGGAGAAAGCCTCTGGAGCCTGGGGAGGGCGAAAAATGGGCCTTCCTCACCACACACACACACACACACACACACACACACACACACCTCTCAGAGGCTGGAAACAGCCTGTTTCCAGGTGGGCCTGGAAGGCCCGAAAATCAGTTGGTCGGCGCGCGCATGCGTGCTGCAGCTGAGCTAGGGCAATGCTCGCGTGCCCACCGATATGGCTCCGTGTGCCACAGGTGGCACGCCTGCCATAGGTTTGCCATCACGGACTTAGAACTACGCCCCCTATGGTCTGACCTAAGCGTAGTACATAAAATTATCTGCCGTAATGTCCTTCCTGTCAATCACTACTTCAGCTTCAACTGCAACAATACGCGAGCAAATAATAGATACAAACTCAATTTTCTCGATTGCAGAAAATACGACTACAGCAACAGAGTGGTCAATGCCTGGAATGCTCTACCTGACTCCGTTGTTACATCCTCAAACACCCCAAAACTTTAACCTTAGACCAGAGGTCACCAACCTTTCGGACCTCAGGGACCACTAAATTCATAATTTTAAATCCCACGGACCACTAATATGATCTGCCTAATGACCGGCTGGGTGGGTGTGGCTAGGTGGCCGACTCCTCGCCTACCTGCCCGGGCTCCTTAGGGCCCCAACAGGAAGCAATTGTTGGAGCTAAGCAGCCACCAGGAGAAAGAGTTGGCACAACAGCTCAGTTCAAATTGGATCTGACGGAGAAGGAGGCTCTGCAGAAGCACCTCACTGAGGACTAGGAGCACAGGCTTTCCAAGATTCTGTGCACATTCAAAGCTCTCCAGCTTAAAATCCTAGTGCACGCTTTAAACTGTTTGGTTTGACTTGGGGGAAGTTGTGACTGTTCCCTTTTCCTTCACCTGGATCCCAAGGAAGCTGCCCGGTTTGGATCGAAGCGGCTCTTTCTTTGCCTATTTCGGAAATATGCCGGCTAAATTTTTTTCTGGAACTTTTCTTTTCAGGCTAGAGGGAGAGAGTAACGCTATCCGAGGAAAACTGGCTGGTTTTAGGACCCTGTGAAGCAGATTGCTTGCTTAAAACATCACCAGCATTTCTGAGAGCTGGTTGCTTATTCATTCAGAGGCAGGAACAGAACCATCCAGCAACTGGGATCTACCAACTTCCTTTGGAAACAGGCAATGTAAAAAAAAAAAAAAAAAAACAACCAACACACAGAAGACCAAAGTCAAGAAAAACTTTTGAGGTTCTTTTCTCTTCTCTCTCTCTCCCCTTCTCTCTCTCTCTCTCTCTCTCTCTCTCTCTCTCTCTCTCTCTCTCTCTCTCTCTCTCTCTCTCTCCTCCTTCTCTCTCCTCTCTCTCTCCTTCTCTCTCTCTCTCAGTCACTCACTCTCTAACTCTCGCTCTCTCTTTCTCTCTCCCCTTTGCTCCAGAGCCTCATTCTTTGCAGGCTTTTTTTTTTTTTTCTTCCATAACCTCAAGATGAAGTTTGCCGAGAACTGCTGCTGGGGCATCTTAGCAGAAGCGAGGAATGGACAGCGTTGAGAGCGGCTTGCTAAGGGAAGCGGAGAAGGGAAGAAGCCAGTCATCAGAACTTGGCCCCCGGGCTGTTTCACGGAGGTGTTTTCCTGCTCCGAAGAGCATCCACTAAAGTCAACCCTCTTGATCTCGGCCTCAACATGACAACTCACAGCTTCTGGGACCTTTGGGTATTGGTGGGTTCTGTCACGTTCCTGCTGGTCCGTGGACAGTACGCTCAACAGGGCAATGCGGACAATGGTCACTGGAGGCAGATGATCCAGTGGGAGAATAACGGGAGGCTGTACAGCCTCTTGAACTCCGGCTCGGAGTACGTCCCGGCCAGCCACGTAAGAGCCGAGAGCAGCGCCAGAGTGATGTTGGCCGACGCCGCCACCAACCAAGGACAACGGACTGCAGGGAACACTCGGAGACAAGCGCCAACCTTACCCATCAGGTCAGGATCTGATACAGTCCGGGGACACACTAGGCACCCCTTCGGCTTTGGGCAGGTACCAGACAACTGGAGAGATGGAACCGCTGGAGACAGCAACTCCAACTCCCATCGTCCGTGGTCAGGCGCTCCTCGCCAGCGGCAAGTGGGCGCTGCGTCCTCTTCCTCTTCGTATGTCGCGTTTGGACAGCTCTACCCACAGGGCTCCTACCCTCAGCCCCCTTACGCCAACCAGTACGAGACCTACGACCCGCAGGTGCCCCGGGCGTACGACGAGAGCCACAATTACTACCGTACCACCGGGACGTGGGGCGGTGCTGTGGCAGCCGCTGCAGCCAGCGCTGGAGTGGTGAACCCTTTTCAACCCAGAGTTAGGTACGAAGACTATACAGAGGACCAGAATCCCTACCGAGCTCAACCCCAACCCTACGCCCCTGCCCAGGAGAGACCGTATGTGCCTTCCGCCCAACAGCTCCCATCACCGGATGGCTTAGACAGACGGTATTCCCACAGTCTCTACCATGACACTGGAACCAGTTTTGACCAAAATGTCCCAGATTCCTACCCGTCCACCCAGAACCAGGGGCAAGGAGTCCCTCTTGCAGATAACTTGCATGTCCACTCTGGATCGCCTGCCAACGCTGGTACCAGCTACGGGAACGAGCCCTGGGCGAGGCAGTATCCTCCTTTTGGGCAGGTTCCCGAAGAACCCTACATTCCTGCTCGCAACGTGGAACCTCAGCCTCCTTTCCGGCCCTTAGACCCCCATGGGGTCCCTCGGCCTGAGCCCTACCTTCCTATCCGGAACTCTGAAACTCCCCAGTTGATTCCAGACAACCAAGGAGTCAACCAAGGCCGCGTGAGTGTGGGCAGCATCTACAGACCGAATCAGAACGGACGCGGTGAGTCTTTGACTATGGGAAGAGGGCTTTTGGTGTTGGGGACGGAGGGGATAATCTACTGTGGGATTTTGTGGCGTCCCAAAATTGGGGCAAAACGTAGACTCCTTAGCTTTCTTTTTGGGTCAAGAGAACCCAAATGGGTGATTTCAATACCAGGGCAATGATGATCAAAAGAATCGTCATCATCATTTTAGCCATTGTCTATCCGCTGCAGGATGAGGGCCTCTTCTGCATTGTTTCCAACCAATACGGTCCTGAGCTTTCTTTTGCCAATTGGGCCCAAAACACTTGCTGATATCCTCAGTCAATCTTGTTTTAGGTCTCTTTCGTGGATGCTTTTGATCCCCTGGGATCCATTCTATCTATCACTGCCTTGGTCCACCTGCCATCAGTTCTTCTTGCTATGCGACCAGCCCGTTTCCATTTCAATTCTTTTACTCTTTTGAGAGCATCGTATGTTTTCATTTGTTCTCCAATCCACGCGGAGATCTTTCTATCTTGTCTTGTGACGCCGAGCATGTATCTTTCCATGTCTCTTTGTGCCACTTGTAGCTTTGGTATCAATTGTGAGGTTATGACTGAGGGATCAAGAGAATTAGATTATCTTATCTAGAAATAGGAGGTGGTGGCCTATTCAAAATTATCTAAGGCAGCGCTCCTCAGAAGATTCATCACAGCCTATTGTGCTTTCTTTCCGTTTCATGTCCGCATTAACCTCTGTTAATGTTTTTAACTATAACATCTGTATGGACAAACTATGGGCAGCTGTTACTTTCCAAAGCAAAACAGGAAACCATGGGTTGAAATCCTGCATGCTATGGAAGCTTGAAGCTTAGCTTATCATCATATCTGAGCTAGTCACAATCATTATCTCGTAGTTGGAGTCTCCCAGTAGGGTTTCTATAGATATCAATCTGCCCAATGCCGGTTCTCTCCATCAAGAAAACACATCTTTTTCTGTTTCCTTATTTCAATTAGTTTTGCATTTAATTGCCTTTCCGTTTTCTCAGTGGTCAACACAATCCTCTAGATTTATAGCTGGGCAACCTTCCCATGGCAGACATTTTCCAAAGTCTTCCCAATACCATCCTAGTTGTAGATGGACTCCCTTGTTAGCCCAAAATTTCAGGACTGTTCTTCCTGATCATAATCAGAAGGAGGGTGTTAGATTTCACAGCCGGCCAAAGTGGTTAATTGGAGAATGTGATTTATGACATGGCCAGAGAGGAGGGGAGAGACAGGGTCATAGGGGAACGTAAATCTACGTGGGATCAGTTCTAACTGCATCCGAGTATTGCCGGAATGGTGCTCCTAATAAATGACTATATCTCCTTTGAAGTTGGGATCATGGCTCATGAATTAATTAGGGCATCTTTCGGAAACTTGATAACTGTTGGAGTAAGTAAGGTTGAGTAGATCAGATTCGTGGTGTGAACCATCATCTCCTTTTCTCCTGAAAATGTCCCTTTATGAATTGTGAACCTTGTTGGAAGACGCTAAACTACAGGAGAAGAACACGAGGTCCACAAGATCCCCTCGAGTTCTCACATCCCTCAATCATCTACCAACCTCCTGCTTTGCCCAGTAATGCGTTCCTTGCCCATTGTTCTCCAGATGTCTTCCAGTAAGGAACGCCAAACTAATCAAGGGGAGATCTAGAACTAAGAAGAAATTTCCTGACAGTGAGAACAATTAATCAGTGGGACGGCTTGGTTCCAGAAGTTGTGGGTGTTTCATCACTGGAGGTTTCCAAGAAGAGACTGGAGAGCCATTTGTCTGGAATGGTGTAGGGTTTCCTGCTTGAGCAGAGAGTTGGACTAGAAGACCTCCAAAGTCCCTTCCAATTTGTATTATGTGTTCTCTTCAGTGGTTCTCTTCACTCACGTTTTCCTTGGATACCTTTCAGATCCGTCACACCATTCCCACCCATCTCTACCCACCTACATCCATACCCTTTCTACCCAGCTAGATGCACCTTTGCGTGTTTTCTCACCCGCTATGTTTCTTCTCCCCACCCCAAGGTTGTTTTCCAATCTTGCTGCTGGGTGAGAGTTGCAGAGATGGCTTTCAGTTAGTAAAGAAAGTTTTTCAAAGTTGTTTTGTTTTAATTAAAAAGCGCTCCCCCCCCCCCACCCCATCAACCCAGAATACAATAACACCATGGTGGGGAAGACAGTTTCAGTATTCTAGCGCCCTCTAGTGACAAATAAAAACATTGCATGTTTTCTTAGTTTGGCTGTTATTCCCACCAATAATAGCCTCTCTTTAAGGGAGATGATAGATGGGGGGGGTGGGGAGAGAGAGAGAGAGAGAGAGGCAGGCAGGCAGGCAGGCAGACAATAGATGATAGATAGATAGATAGATAGATAGATAGATAGATAGATAGATAGATAGATAGATAGATAGATAGATAGATAGATAGATAGATAGATAGATAGATAGATAGAAAAGAAAAAAGAAAGGAAGGAAGGAAGGAAGGAGGGAGGGAGGGAGGGAGGGAGGGAAGGAAGGAAGGAAGGAAGGAAGGAAGGAAGGAAGGAAGGAAGGAAGGAAGGAAGGAAGGAAGGAAAAAAAACCCACCCCAGAATAAAAGCTATTAAATATAAGGCAATGTGAAATATTTTAAAACAAAAGGAGTCACTTTCAATTTGTGGTCTTGGGCCCATCTCCTTTCTGGAGGAAAACCTGCTGTGGTTTTCAGAAAGGACACCATTATGTGCCCCCCCCCCCGCTTCCTCCTTTTAAATTTTCCCTGACTCCAAACATGTCACCCCCCCCAAAAAAAAAAACCCCAGAAAGCTAAACTAAGCCGTGGACTCCGTTTGCGGACTGCCCCAAAGCTGTGGTTTGCACAAATAAAACGTGATTTGTCGCTTAGCATAAAGGGGGGGGGGGGCGAATCAGACTCCCTGGGTTTGTTGTTCCGCTTTTGATGAAACCGGCTGGAGAAACCTCCCCTAAGAGGCGGTGGTCTGAGATAAAGTGAAGGCCTCGGATAAAGCAATCTATAGCTTTTTAAACCCACCCACTCTTTCCCATAAGCCTCCCCCCTACCCCACCCCTCCAGCTGACCAAATGACCAACAGATGCTAACCGCCTGCCTTGGCTCCATCCACATGTCTCTGATTAGATTTATTTCCCTTGCACTCCTGTATATGTACAGTCACTTAGCAACCGCTCCACTTAGCATTCCTGCCTCAGTGTCCCACTGGGGTGTTGTTGGTTTTTTTTTTCCATGCCTGAGTAGGCGTTGGGGTGACTACATGTCCTCCCTTTCTGCTTTCCACTTACTAAAGCCCGGCTTGGTCGGCAGGGAGGAGGAGGGGGGGCACGTTTGTGAGATAACCTCACAGCAACTCTCCATCCTTCCTGGTGCACTGAAGCTCACCCACCCCTCTGCAAAATTCCTTCTTCTGGGCCATTCAGTCCTGTCCGCTGTGGAATTCCCTCTCGAGCGTCTTCCCGGAGGGAAATCTTTCTGGTGTAAACAAGTCAGATAAGGTTGCTAAGCACATCGCAGCTGTCCGTTCTGCCTGAGGAGAAGCAGTAACGCTAACAGTAACAGAGGTGGAAGGGACCTTGGAGGTCATCTAGTCCAACCCCCTTCTCACGCAGGAGACCTATACTAGGGATTCGAACCGGGAACTGCTGACCTTTCTGATCGACAAGCTCAGCGTCTTAGCCGCTTGAGCCACCTAGTCAGGTTAGCTTTTAACGTGCCCAGATGTCCACAGATTCAGATTGGAGGGGACCATGGAGGTCTTCTAGTCCAACCCCGTTCAAGCAGGAGACATTATAGAATTTGAGACAAGTGGCTGTCCAGTCTCTTCTTAAAAACCTCCAGTGTTGGAGCATTCACAGCTTCTGGTGGCAAGTTGTTCCACTGGTTAATTGTCCTCACTGTTAGGAAGTTTCTCCTTAATTCTAGGTTGCTTCTCTCCTTGGTTAGTTTCCATCCGTTGCTTCTTTTCTTTCCTTCCGGTGCTTTGGAGAATAAGTTGACCGACCCCCTCTTCTTTGTGGCAGCCCCTCAAATACTGAAACGCTGCTATCATGCTCTCCCTAGTCCTTCTTTTCTCCAGACTAGCGAAAACCCAAATCTTGCAACTATTCATATGTTTTCATCTCCAAGCCTTCGATCCTCTTAGCTGCTCTTCTCTGAACTTTTTCCAAAGTTCTCAACATCTTTTTTTTTTTGTAGTGTGGTGACCAAAACTAGATAGAGTATTCCAGGTGTGATATTGCTAAGCTTTTATAAAGTGGCACAAATACTTCACGTGATTTTGATTCCATGCTATGATTTCTATGATCCACTAGATCACTTCCAACCCCATTATTCTATCCTGTTTCCCCCAAAATAAGACATCCCCTGAGAATAAGCCCAATCGGACTTTTGAGCGCATGGCAATAAGGCCAAGCGCTTATGTCAGGGTTCAAAAAAATATAAGACAGGGTCTTATTTTCGGGGAAAGACAGTATGTTCTAAGTTTCAGCTCACCTAGTTGTAAGCATCCCTCCAAGACACTTACAGTAGTGGCCAAAATTGTGGAAACCTTTTGGGGAAAGTGTATTTTTGAGGTTTGATGGCTAATAACACCATTTTTATTTTATTTTATTTTATTTTGGAGTTTCAAGAGAATCCTATTCCACTGCTGGAATGGCCTGGGAATAGCCCAGACCTTCACCCAATTGAAAATCTATGGGGCCGACTAAAGAAACTTGTTAGTCAGAAGCGACCCAGCAATAAAACCCAGTTAATTGAAGCCATCATTCCATCTTGGTTTCACATGATAACAGCTGCAGAACTAAAAGATTCGGTTCACTCCATATGAAGACGTTGTAAGGCCGTCATTCATGCTAAAGGTTACCCAACGAAGTATTCATTGACATGGTGATAATTTTTGCATATCTCGTTTTTTTCTACGTGTTTCACTTTTCTTTATACCGTAACTGCTATTCTAATAGCAAATCCTTCATAAAAGTTATTGCATTACATTCTTGATTAATTACCTTTCCATTGATATATAATTTTATGGTATTACTCCCCCCAAAAAGTGATGTTATTAGCTACTTTTAGAAAATACACTTTTCCCAAAAAGTTTCCACAATTTTGGCCACTACTGTAATGGAAGAAGTCTCAGGTGCTTCAAGAAAAAGTCTCCCTTTGGATTATTATTATATTTTGGTGGAGGCAGCTCTCTACTCAAACCAATCCAAAATGTTGTGGTTTTTTTTTTTTTCCCTCCCTCCCCAACCTCCCTTCCAAATCTCCTTTGACTCCTCTTAAAGTAAGGCTCCCTCGTGGCTGACATCAGCAGAATTTATCAATTGAGAGAGACAGGAAACGAGAGCTAAACCGGTGACGTGATCCCCTCAGTGGAGATCGGTTCGGAAAAACAAGAAGGCATTGTTCTTTTTCTTTTCTTTTCTTTTTTTTTTTTACTTTTTGCTTGTGGAAAAACCGTTCAGGGGGGCCGCGGAGCGCTTGTCAAAAACCCACAGCAGAGTTTTTGGGATCCAGCAGCTTGGCTAATCTCATTTGCATTGCTGGCTCAGTTCTTTTTTTTCCCCTCTTCAGACAAATGTTGAGGGGGGGTAGAAAGACAGAATAAAGTGTCTTGTCAGCATCTCTTCGTGCCTAGCGAGGGCCTCTCTTAAGGAGAACCCCCCTTTGCGGGGGGGGGTCTTTATGTGCTTTGAGGAAGGATGTCTCAAAGTTACAGAGAACAGAAAAGTGAGGGATGGGAAGCTTTAAAAAGTCTATTTAAAAAAGTAAAAAGTCTACCTTAAAGGGACGGTCTGCAACAGAGAGAAAAGTTAGCATTCTCTCTGCTGCATTTAACATTGAATTCTGTAGAATATCGAGCAGCCGGAAGAGGTCAACGGCAACCGGCTGGGGCCAAGGAGGGGTAATTACTACCGGTTTGGCAAACTGATGCTCATAATCCCTAGCGGTTCACCCGAACCGGTCTGAACTGGTAGGATTTCACCTGTACTAGGTAGGAGACCTGTACTAGGGATTCGAACGGCCGAACTGCCGACCTTTCTGATCGGACAAGCTCAGTGTCTTAGCCACTGAGCCACCTAGTCAGGGTAAGAGTGATGTAGAAGGATGGCCTTCTGTTCTGGAGAACTTAGAAAGTCAGGCCAGCAAAAAAAAAAAAAAACCTGTTGGACTTCGACTGAATCCTGATCTCTTCTTGTCAAGGATGTGGTTTCATCCTACTGTTGTGGCTCCGTTACCTGAGCCTGTGTCATCGGCAGGAGAGGATTCCGAGAGTGAAGGAGAGGAGTTGGCAAGGCCTCCCTCTCCAGGACCCTCCTTTCTGGCAATGCCTTCGGTGTCCACCGAAGGTCAAGAGATAGGCCCAGGGCCAAGCATGTCCACGCAGCCACAGGTGGACAGTAATGAGGGAGATGAGTCTTGGCTGGATCCTCGGCAGCGTCGCAGAGATAAGCGCGTGCAACAGAAGAAGAGGCATGCCAGAGATTAAGCTGAGTCACTGGGCCACATCCCACAGGGTATAAAAGGGAATGAGGTGGCCATTCAGACTCTGTGACGGACAAAACTAACTACTATCGAGTCACATTGCATCTTTGGAAACAACATTATCTGCCTTGGATTTAATTACGGACTGGACTTGACAATTCTTGAACTGTGTGTATCTTGTTTATGAGTAAAGTCTTGGCAAGCAGCTACTGGGTTGCTGCCAATCCTCTTATCGAAAGAATTTGTTGTCTGCCGGTTTATTTAACCCCCGGCTGTCTGTTTGTGTGCGTGTGTGAGACGGGGACAGAACACCTACTTTCTAAACTCTTCCCAATCCTTGCTTCCCTCTCTAGGGCTGCCTGATCTTGTACCTGACCCAAACTATGTCCAAGCGTCCACTTACGTTCAGAGAGCTCACCTCTACTCACTCCGTTGCGCAGCCGAAGAGAAGTGCCTCGCAAGGTAACCCTTTCCATGTTTCACTTCTGTGCTTAATCGTTCATTCATTTGTTCGTGCATTTGTTCAACCTGTATGGCCAAGCCAGCTACAGACAGCATCTCTGGGTGGTAGACCAACAAATTAGGAGCGATGTTTATAAGAAAAAAAAAAATCAAACCGGCCACACTAACCAGTAACTTATCATAGATGTATTACCTATCATTCCATCAATTCAACTGTCATTCTGTCTTTTATCGATCAGCTGTTATCTATCATTTCAGATTTTATCTATCACTCTAGCTATAATTCTATTGATCTATTTATTTATCTATCATCTGTCATCTATCATTCCAGGTTTTATCTATAATTCTAGCTATAATTCTATTGATCTATTTATTTATCTGTCATCTGTCATTCCAGATTTTATCTATTATTTTATGTATAATTTATTGATTTATTTATTTATCATCTGTCATCTATCATTCCAGATTTTATCTATCATTCTAGCTATAATTCTATTGATCTATTTATTTATCTATCATCTGTCATTCCAAATTTTATCTATCACTCTAACTATAATTCTATTGGTCTATTTATTTATCATCTGTCATCTATCATTCCAGGTTTTATCTATAATTCTAGCTATAATTCTATTGATCTATTTATTTATCCTGTCATCTGTCCGTTATCATTCCACATCTTTATCATTCTAGCTATAATTCCATTGAACTATCACTCCATCTACCTGAAAAAATTCGCAAGTTGTAAACCAGTTGATTGCTTTTTAAAAAACAAAAAATATCATGGGGTTCAACAACAAGATGACACAAGATCAACAGCTATAGGCTCCAGATTGAAAATTGGCCAACCCTACATCCAACCTTCCACTTTGTTCAGGTGTGAATGGCATTTCTAACTCTCCTTTGCCCAGGGGGTTCAAGGCAGGGGTGAAATGCTACCGGTTCGCACCGGTTTAGACGAACCGGTAGTGGCAGCGGCAGGTGGTTCAGCAAACCGGTAGTGGTGGCAGCACGAGGCTCCTCCCACCCACCCGGACGTCGTTACTTCCTTGTTTTAACCAGGCAGTAACCTGTTTCTGACCCTCTGCACATGTTCAGAAGGCTTTGTGCTTGCACAGAGGGTCCAAAATCGCACATGATGTGTGTGCACGTGGGGTGCACTTCCAAACTGGTAGGGAAGGTAAATAGATTTCACCCCTGGCTCAAGGGAACTGAACCATGGGCCTCCATTCTCCATCTGAGCAGAGGTGGGATTCAGCCGGTTCCTCAAATCGATAGCGATGACTGCGGGCGGCTCCGCCCACCCGCCCGGATGTAATGCGCGAGTGCTTGCGAAACAGTAGGGAAGGTAAGTGAATCCCACCTCATTCTGAACCCCACCACATAAACCCTTTGAAATTTGAACCCTTTGAACCCTCTCTGAAGATGAGAGATGGAGCAGCTGGCCCAGAGACACCCAAAGAACTCCAGAATAGAATGGAAGCTTGGATCTTCTTGACCTAAGCCCAGCGTTGTAATGACTAGACCTCCTAAGTTGATTCAGTTGAGCACCAAAGTTATATTCTTGCTCTCCTATCTTGGTTTCATCTTCATCCAGCACGGCTTACACGGAAGAAGCAACCGATTACGATGTCCGGGTGCTACTGCGTTTCCCGCAGCGAGTGAAGAACCAGGGAACAGCGGACTTCCTGCCCAACCGAGCCCGTCATACTTGGGAATGGCACAGTTGCCATCAGTAAGTGTCTCTCAGCATCAGAAAACGATGTGTGAAAACGTGTGGTGTTCTTGTTGAATTCGCCCAACCGGCTTAACCCAAGGTTGTTCACCACCTAGCACTATGATGGCGAACCGCGGAACCATATCGGTGGGCACGTGAGCTCAGCCCCAGCGTGCATGCGCGCACCAGCCACCTGTATTTTGGGCCTTCTGGGCCCACCAGAAGTAGGGAAACAGGCTGTTTCCAGCCTCCGGAGGACATGGCAGGGTGGAGAAGGCCTGTTTTTCACACTCCCCAGGCTCCAGGACCTTTCTAGGAGCCTGGGGAGGGCAAAAATGGACTTCCCCACCCCCCGGAGGCCCTCCGGAGGCAGAAAATGGGCTTTCCGGTCCCACTGGAAGTTGGCAAATGGGCCATTTCTGGCCTCCGGAGGGCCTCTGAGGGGTGTGGGGAAGGCCACTTTCACCCTCCCCAGGCTCTGGAGCCTGGGGAGAGTGAAAAACAGGTCCACCATGCCATCACATATCAAAAGTGGGGGGAGCGTGTGGGGGTTCGTGCAGTAACCTTCCCCTGGAGTGGGGTGGGAATGGGGATTTTACAGTATCCTTCCCCTGGAGTGGGGTGGGAATGGGGATTTGATAGTATCCTTCCTCTGCCACGCCCACCAAGCCACACCCACAGAACCGGTAGTAAAAAAATTTTGAAACCCACCACTGCCATGTAGTGCAGGCCAAAGATGGAAATCGGGGCTTCAGGAATGAGATGGAAGGTAGACCCACCTTCTGACTGTCATCCGTAGCATTCATATTCAGAACCCGTGGGCATCTTCCCATGCAAAAATCTTTCCGCAGCTGATTTTAGTTTCTTCTAAGCAATCGTCCTCTCTTCTCCAGGCACTATCACAGTATGGATGAGTTCAGCCATTATGACTTGCTGGATGCTACCACGGGGAAGAAGGTGGCAGAAGGCCACAAAGCTAGCTTCTGTCTGGAAGACACCACCTGTGACTTTGGGAATCTCAAGCGCTATGCCTGCACATCACATACCCAGGTGGGTTCACTTCTCAGAAATCTCAAATTAATGCAAAGGCAATCTCTTCATGACTGAGAAATGGGGAAATGCCTTCTTTTGCCAGTATTTCTGACTTCCCAGACCTCTGGAGGTACGATGGCAATATTATGATATTTACTAGAGAGTCAAGGCTGACATTTTGGACCCAACTCTTGGGGTTTTGAAGAATCAGTGGGGTTACTTAGAGTAGGTGCGTTAGAGTTATCTAGAGTTAGGCACACGTATTTGGGAGTAGGTGTTTAAAATTGTGCTACATAAAAAGGGTAGTTTGCTGCAAAATCTGAGCAGGCCAGTCTTGGGGGATTTCAGAGGCTGCAAACCCTTCCATATTTAGCCAAAATGTATGTGTATGTGTGTTTGTGTGTGTGTAGTCTGAAGATCGAATTAAGCTGCTTAGCAGTTGAAGTCCTAGTCTTTGGTTCTATCCTTGATGGAGAAGGATAAGGAAGAAGAGAGAGAGGAAGGAGAAAAGAGAAGGAGGTGAAAAGTAGGAGGACGAGGAGGAGAAGGAGAAAGAGAAAGAAAAGGAGAAGGAGAAAGAGAAAGAGAAGGAGGAGGAGAAGAAGAAGGAGAAGGAGGTGAAGAGTAGTAGGACAAGGAGAAGAAGGAGAAAGAGAAAGAAAAGGATAAAGAAGGAGGAGGAGAAGGAGGAGGAGAAGGAGAAGGAAGTGAAGAGTAGTAGGACGAGGAGGAGAAGGAGAGTGAGAAAGAAAAGGAGAAGGAGAAAGAGAAAGAGAAAGAAAAGGAGAAGGAGAAAGAGAAAGAGAAAGAGAAGGAGGAGGAGGAAGAGAAGAAGGAGAAGGAGGTGAAGAGTAGTAGGAGAAGGAGAAGAAGGAGAAAGAGAAAGAAAAGGATAAAGAAGGAGGAGGAGAAGGAGGAGAAGAAGAAGAAGGAGAAGGAGGTGAAGAGTAGTAGGACAAGGAGAAGAAGGAGAAAGAGAAAGAAAAGGAGAAGGAGAAAGAGAAAGAGAAAGAGAAGAAGGAGGAGAAGGAGAAGGATGAGGAGAAGATCTAATTCTCTTTGTGTCATGCCTATTTTCCCATCAAGCATCTTTTCCCAGTCCGACAACTATAGTCTTTCAAAATGTCATCAAGATTTGAACCCAAGATTTTTTAAATTATCCACTTAACGGTTCAAGCCACGTTTTCCTTTTCTTCCAGGGTCTGAGTCCCGGTTGCTACGACACTTACAATGCTGATATAGATTGCCAGTGGATCGATATCACAGATGTTCAGCCTGGGAATTATATCCTAAAGGTGCGCCACAAAATGTTGATCTTCCCCAAATGTTGCTTTCGCTATTCTTTAAGGAAGTAAAGACTGTGTTGTAAGTGAGAAGTCCAGTTCAAGTGGCTGTTGAAAAGGAGGGCCTGGGGGTGTCAACAGTATAGTCAGACACGTCAAGATGACAGATGCAATGGTGCTTTCAAACCTCTGCCAGGTTGTGTTGCAACACCCATAAAAGCCAGACAGAGTTTCAATCGCAGCATCATGGTTATCATTTCAACTTTTTAAATCATGCCCTACCACAGTGTCTCTCAGGCTCAGCATCTTTAACCTATTGGTTAACGAGGGAATTCTGAGAGTTGAAGTCCACAAATCTTTAAAGTCATTGAAGTTAAAACTGCTGCCCTATGGACACCCTTCATGAGGATGGGCCAAAATACACTGATGAGCAGACCAAGGGATAAAACAATGTCCCCTTCCTATCTAAGAAGCTGGTTGGATGCTGGGTTGGTTGGTTGGTTGATTGGTTGGTGGGTTGGTTGGTGGGTTGGTTGGCTGGTTGATTGGTCAGTGGGTTGGTTGGTGGGTTGGTTGGTTGGTTGGTTGGTTAATTGGTTGGTGGGTTGATTGGTTGATTGGTTGATTGGTTGATTGGTTGGTTGGTTGGTTGGTGGGTTGACTGGTTGGTGGGTTGGTTGGTTGGTTGATTGATGGGTTGATTGGTTGGCTGGCTGGCTGGCTGGTTGGTTGGTTGGTTGGTTGGTTGGTTGGTTGGTTGGTTGGTTGACTGGTGGGTTGGCTGATGGGTTGGCTGGTTGATTGGTTGATTGGTTGGTGGATGGGCTGGTGGGTTGGCTGGTTAGCTGGTTGATTGGTTGGTGGGTTGGTTGGTTGGCTGGCTGGCTGGTTGATTGGTTGGTGGATGGGCTGGTGGGTTGGCTGGTTAGCTGGTTGACTGGTGGGTTGGCTGGTTAGCTGGTTGATTGGTTGGTTGGTTGGTTGGCTGGTTGATTGGTTGGTTGGCTGGTTGGCTGGTTGACTGGTTGATTGGTTGATTGGTTGGTGGGTTGGTTGGTTGGTTGGTTGGCTGGTTGGCTGGTTGATTGGTTGGTGGGTTGGCTGGTTGGCTGGTTGATTGGTTGGTGGGTTGGCTGGTGGGTTGGCTGGTTAGCTGGTTGACTGGTGGGTTGGCTGGTTAGCTGGTTGGCTGGTTGATTGGTTGGTGGGTTGGTTGGTTGGTTGGTTGGTTGGTTGGTTGGTTGGTTGGTTGATATGGGAACTTTTACCTTCTTCCCAGTTCTGTATCAAAGAGGTTGATTTGTTTTTTCACCTTCCCTCAACCTTTCAGGTTCAGGTAAATCCCAAATACATTGTGATGGAATCAGACTTCACCAACAACGTGGTAAGGTGCAACGTTCACTACACCGGGCGCTTTGTGGCCACCACAAACTGCAAAATCTCCCAGTAAGCCTCTGGAATGACTTTCTCTTTGGGAGCATGGAAAGGCTGAGTCCAATTATTTTGCAGGATGGTCCAGCTTTGAGAGGGCCACCATGAGACTCTTTGAAACAAATGTGTCCTCCATTGTCCTGGGATCAGAGCTTGGATAAATCATCTTAAATCTGGTTCACTGTTAGGAGAGAGGGTTAGTTTGATCCAAGAACGAACAACCTGTCAAAATTTTGGGACTCTTTATTGGCCTGAAGTCATCTTCTCCCAGAGCAGATGATCTTCATGAGTGAGATGGATCTCCTTCCTGCCCTTTTCCCTTCCACCCCCTTATCACTGATCTTATCCAGTAAAGCTTTCTGACTAGCTTCCCCAAACTGGAACACCTCCATTCAATTCCGGTCCAACCAGAAGTTGGCAAACAGGCTGTTTTTGGCCTCCGAAGGGCCTCTGTGGGGGCGGGGAAGGCCGTTTTTGCCCTCCCCGGGTTCCTAGAAAGGCTCTGGAGCCTGGGGAGAGAGAAAAATGGGCCCATCGGGCCATCGTGTGCCAGGAGCAGGGTGGGTCACACGTGCATGCATGGGGGCAGGGTGCATAGAATTATGGGTGTGGACACATGCACGCACGACCCCTCGTGCTCCCTCTGCTCCTGGCACACGATGACAAAAAGGTTAGCCATCACTGCCATAATCCCTTGCGTGGTAGAGTCTGGGCAACTGAATGGAGCAAAATGATGACTGGCCGGATGCCCTTCCTGTCAATAGTACGGAGTTTTGTTCAGCAGATATATATTCTCAGTATGTCCAGAGAGAGAAATATCTGCCTCTACCTAGGATCGAACTCGCAGCCTCCTGATTGTGAGGCGAGAGCTCCACCTCTAGGCCACCTCAACACTCCAAGAGAGACGCCTGGCATGATCCGAAAATAATTTCTGCTGTCCCTGCGTTTGCCTCTGATTTTAGACTTCACTGTCTTTGGTTTCTCCTTCGCAGGTCTTGATTTCAACCAGGATGGTAGCAGCTCTTCCACCTTGCTTAATTGTCCTCTCGTTTTCTGCAAAAAGCCTCTCGCAAGGTGTAGCCCGCTAGGAGGGACTGGCCTCATCATCTCACCTGGGCTCTATACAGAAATGGGAACGGTTCCACAGCTTTTTTTATTTTTTTATTTTTTGAGACTATGTTAAATGAAAATGTGTCACTTTAATACTTTTTATAAAGACTTTTGTTTCTGAATCTTGGTTGGTTGATTGGTTGAACAAATGCAGAAGGCTGCTCGTTCGCAGGTCTGTGCATCGGGGGAGAGAGAGAGAGATCCAGAATGTAAGCTAAGGCGTAAATGCAGGTAGAGAGAGTCCTCGATTTACAACAGTTCGTTTAGTGACCGTTGCGAAGTTACAATGGCACTGCAAAAAAAGTGACTCGGGGCCACTTTCTTTTCAGACTTACGACCGTGGCCGCATCATCCCCGTGGTCACAAAACTCAAGACGCTTGGCAACTGACTCGTATTTATGACCGTTGCAGTGCCCTGGGGTCCCTTTTTGTGACCTTCTGACGAGCACAATCCATGGGGAAGCCGGATTCACTTTAAAAATCTGTTTCAAATCTGGGGACGGGCAAGTTCTCGATTTATGACCACGATTGGGACGGAGGCTGCCTTCGATCCGTTCATGGAAGGCAGGAGCCCTGTTTCAACCAGGAAGCCGCATTAGGACTGAGGACTGTTTGTTCTCCTGTGAGCGTTTGTTCCCATTTACACTGTCAATCGTGAGCTGGCAGGGGCTCTTGTGGGGCTCTGGCAGGCTGGTTTCATTTTTTCCATTGGTGCGTACTTTTAACCCCGTGCTGTAGCCAAAAAAAAACGGCTTTCAGAATAGCTTACAGAGCTAATTCTGAGCTTCCAATTGAAAAGACATGGCCCTGGAGGAAGAGGGGATGGGGGGGGGAGAAGGAAGGGGAGAAGAGGAGGAGGGGAGGAAGGAAAGAAGGGGAGGAGGAGGAGAGGGAGGAAGGGAAGGGAAGGGAAGGGAAGGGAAGGAGGGAGGGAGGGAGGAAGGAAGGAAGGAAGGAAAAGAGGGAAAGAAAGAAAAAGAAGGAAAGGAAGGAAGGAAGGAAGAAAGGAAAAGGAAGGAAGGAAGGAAAAGAGGGAAAGAAAGAAAAAGAAGGAAAGGAAGGAAGGAAGGAAGAAAGGAAAAGGAAGGAAGGAAGGAAGAAGGAAGGAAGGAAGAAAAAGAAAGAAAAAGAAGGAAAGGAAGGAAGGAAAAGGAAGGAAGGAAGGAAGGAAGGAAGGAAGGAAGGAAGGAAGGAAGGAAGGAAGGAAGGAAGGAAGGAAGGAAGGAAGGAAGGAAGGAAGGAAGGAGCCAGATCTATAATTGGGCAGAACGCAACCAGGCCAGAACACAATCCAAGGTTGAGCTTTCCAAAAACTCTTTAGCCAGGTGGAACAAAAACCTGGCGCTGGGAAGCAGAGAGCCCCAAAACATCTGGCTAGACTAGACCATGGAGGGAAGGAGGCATGCATAGAGAATGCATTGTTCACTGGGTGTGGCGGGGATCGCAAACATGGCTTTCTAAGAAGACAACAGTTCTCCCCCACTGAGGGCTGAAGAGAGAAAACCTTGGACTTTCACACCTTAGCTTCCAAAGGAATCGATTACCTCAACAAAGGCCTCATCAAAAATAATTAAAATTCTACAGCTACGTTAGTAAGGATCAACTCTTTTACAGATTAATAGGGTTGGAAGGGACCCTGTAGGTCATCTAGTCCAACCCCCTGCCCAAGCAGGAGAGCCTACACCATTTCTGACAAATGGCCGTCCAGTCTCTTCTTGAAAGTCTCAAGTGATGAAGCTCCCACAACTTCTGAAGGCAACTTCTGTTCCATGGGTTGATTGTTCTCACGGTCAGAAAATTCCTCATTTCCAGGTTGAATCTCTCCTTGGTCAGTTTCCATCCTTTATTCCTTGTCTGGCCTTCAGGTGCTTTGGCGAAGAGCTTGACCCCCTTCCTCCTCCCTGTGGCAGCCCCTCAAATATTGGAAGACCGCTATCCTGTCTCCCCTGGTCCTTCTCTTCACTAGACCAGCCATGCCCAGTTCCTGCAACCGTTCTTCATATGTTTTAGCCTCCAGTCCCCTAAACATCCTGGTTGCTCGTTTTGCTCAACTGGAGTAGATGGAATTGACTTCGTGTCCATCAAAAGCTGGGTCAAGGTTGGGTCTGACAGGCAGGTAGAACCAACAAATTCTCACATGGGGAAGGGAAAATATTAACATTTCTTCTTTTCCAACTCAAGGAAACCATTAGTTTTCTGCAGGAAACAGTCTCACCGATCTGCCAGAACCACACTGGTAAAACGGGTTAGAAGAGAAACTCAAAAAGAGTGCAAACAAGGGAGAAGTTATTGGCAGCCTTGTGAGGTAGTCCAGGCAAGACAAGTTAACATTAACAGAGTCTCACAAGTCTGAAAAAATATCTCACCCACCCCCCAAATCGCCTTTACGTCCTAGAAACTAGGGTGGGTTTTTGAAATATTTTCCACACCCTTATTCCTTCTCTGGGTCCAGCTGCCTCTTATCCATTCATTTTCCAGGCTGCGGCTCCTCCCCATCTCGCAAGGTCATTTCCCACATATGTTACAGTTGGCTACTTCATATATGTCCCAATCAGATTTCAATTTCTGAATGGGGGTGTGTAGCCATTACTACCAAGCGTCAGTAGAGGGCAATCTTGCCAAGGAATTTAACTTTATTTGCAAAACTGATAAAAAGTGAATATTAAGCTTGTCTTCCAGTAGCATCTTCATACTAACCAGATCTTCACCCCGCTTCGCCTTTTGAGATTAACCGAGATCATCTCAGGGTGACCAGCTAACTGAACCCAATATGGCCTAAATTTTTTCTTACGAAGGCGGACAACTTTAAAACAAACTCTTAAGCTATTAAAATATTTGATAAAGAGTGGTCATTGGAGCCCCAGAGAGCAGAGGCTATAAGTAAACATAAAAAGCAAGGGAATGCTTGAAATGAATTCAAAGTTCAAGGTAACCAGCGGCAAACAATACGAGCAGTTAGATTGCATTCTGCATGCAGAACACAAGATAAAACCTCCAACTCTTGGGATTCTTTTTTAAGTTTGTTTAAAGAAAAAAACACATCGTTCCAAGGTTCACCGTGTAATTAAACAGTCTCACCGTCCAATTAATCAACAAAGATAAAGCAGAAGGCTTAGCTTCCCAACTTTCCATCATAAACATTGTGAAGTCTTCCCCAAACTATCGCTCAAACTTTTAAAATACAGTCTACCTCCAATGGATTTTGTTTAATGTTTGATCTCACGGGAATGTTGGCAAGTTTGGGGAAGAGAATAGATGAATGGAGTTGAAGGGCCTTCAGTGGTTGGCCGTTATTTTTTTTATATATTTATTTGTGACATTTTTAGAACACCCATATCCTTCTGGACGGTGTGCAATAAAATTACGTGAGCTGCAATTACATAAGTTGCGTGTTAACCAGCTGCCTTGTAGCAGTCTAAATCAGGGGTGGGCAATTGTGGCTCTTTTACAACCTGTGGACTTCAACTCCCAGAATTCCTGAGACAGCCAAGCTGGTCTAAATAGATGCTCAGATTAAGTTCACACAGAAACATAGATTCCCCAGCTGACCCAAAACCCAAATATAGTTTGGTTTAGCAATATACATGAACCCATCCACCGAATAGTGACTGTTTTGTTATCTGATTTAGAAGTTTGTGTGGTCTTGCCAATTGTGGTTTATGAAGTTAATTGCACTCGACGGCAAGCCAAGAAATCATGGATGGAAACTAATCAAGGAGAGAAGCAACCTAGAACTAAGGAGAAATTTCCCGACAGTGAAAACAATTAACTAGTGGAACAACTTGCCTCCAGAAGTTGTGAATGCTCCAACACTGAAGGTTTATAAGAAAAGACTGGACAGACACTTATCTGGAATGATAGGGTCTCCAGCTTGAGCAGGGGGTTGGACTAGATGACCTCCAAGGTCCCTTCCAACTCTGTTATTCTGTTTAGGGGGAAATTGATTTAGAGTTGCCATCTTTTTTGCTCAGGCTGGTTTCTTCTCTTTAACCATCCAAGGATGTGGTTGAAGGTAATAAGGATATACTAAATAATACCAGGATATAATATACTGGAATACTAGAATTAGTAGAAGCTTGTTATTCTGTAAACATTTGTACTTGTAACACATATATGATATACTATGCCTTTGTATTTGTAACACAAAAATGCTACATTATGCCTTTATATTTGTATTTCCTGCAACTAACTTTCTGCAGCAAACATATGCTGTTATATTAGGCCTCCGTAAAGTATCTGGTATTTGTCAAACATATGTTCCTGCCATTTGATCTGAACCCGTATCAATCTTCTTATCTCTTCCTCTCCTGCCATCCAGGGCCTAGCAGGTATCTGGGGTTGGAGTTGCATACAATTTACTCCTACAGCCTTAAAACTTTACACCTTTGATCTGCGCAAGTTCCTTTCCCTGCAACACAATTGAGGGGCCAATGGTGAGAATAAAGGAATGCTCAAGGAAGAGATAAAACGCTGATAACGCTAATTGGGAGGCTTCTATCCTTTTGCAGGGCAATAAGGAATACGCAAACCTAACTAGGCAGCCAGAATTGGGAGGTTTAATTGGAGTTTTAACTGTATAAAAAGGAGTCACACGTTCACCAGAGCGTGTGGCTTTTCCTTGTGTGTCCTTTTTGTATGTGTTTGGAACTGCTGACCCAGTCTTTGATCAAAGATTACATGCGGATTCTTTCTCAAGCCTCCCTTTTGAGTCCTTCTTTGGCTCACTGTGGCTTGTCAGACTTTACATGGTCAAATAAGTCAAAATGGCAGTTGTATAATAAGTCAAAACTCCAGCCGTTTTCTGTATGTTCCATCTTACCTAACCTGATACCTTAACCACTAGACCACAGCTTTCCAAACTTCACAACTTTTAAGATTTGTGGACTTTCAACTCCCAGAATCTCACCTGTTCCCCTAATCCAGGAGTCTCCAACCTTGGCAACTTGAAGACTTGTGGACTTCAACTCCCAGAATCCCACCTGTTCCCCTAATCCAGGGGTCTCCAACCTTGGCAACTTGAAGACTTGTGCACTTCAACTCCCAGAATCCCACCTGTTCCCCTAATCCAGGGGTCTCCAACCTTGGCAACTTGAAGACTTGTGCACTTCAACTCCCAGAATTGCCCTAATCTATGGCTTCCCGCACCAGATACTCAAATAAGGTGTGAGGCAAAGGTAATTTCTTACAATTTATTCAGGACTGGATTTTAATACAACAAAACGTTTTGGTAGCTAGAAGCCTGGAAGAAGTACAGTAACCAGGCAGGTTTGACTTGCTCGCTATTAAAACAAACAATAAAGTCCATCAGATGGTGAGACTAAGGAAGTAGGAGTAGGGGGTGGGGAGGGAAGTAAAATGCCAGGGGAAAAAATGAAAAAAACTCAGCAGTTAAAAGGGGCCGCCTCTGTCACGAACTACAACTCAGCCAAGTGGATATTTCAACCTTTCCCAAAAATGCAGAATGGACGCACCTGTGATAGGCAACGGTGAAACTTCAGGAAGTGTTTAGACTACAACTCCCATCCTTCTTGAGAGGATGGGAGCTGTAGTTTTGACAGCCCCTGGAGAGCTACACACCGCTAGCAGCGGAACTCAGTTAAGGCAAATTGAGCCTTGAAAATTGTCAAGACGGGGGAATAAAACGAAGAATTAAAACATGTGCTGCCAATTCTCGACATCGTAACACTGCAATAACGAAAACGAAACATCCACTTTGCTTGTGTTGGTTCCTCCACCCTTTGGGTCTGGTTGCTTCTTAAAAGAGGACACTGGGCATCAAAGATTTCTAAGGTTCAAACGGTGCTAAAAAGCAGCTTTGGAGAATCAAGTTTTGGTCGGGAGGTTATTTTTTAGGAAGTCAAAAAAAGAGGAAGGTAGAAATTCAGCTCAGAATGGCCATGTGGAACTGACATGGTGTTGTGTTCCAATTCTGCAAAGTTTTAATTTGGAGTCAATTCAATCCAATCATAGCATCCCCTTGGGGAGTTAAAACAGGATGTCTCCAAATCTGCTAGGCTACTCTGCGGCGAGCACCGAAAAAGGTCTTTTTTCCCATCATTTTGGACACTGGGATCAATTGTCCAGAACCGACTGGAATCCTCCCATTTTTCAACGCCAACCAGCCATTCGGATTGTGTTTTTCGCAGTCAGCACAGCCTACAAAGCATATCACATTTTTGTTAAAAAAAACCAGAGCGATATAAAATGACAGTGCCACCTTCCTTCAAGTTTCCTGCAAGAGTCACGTTTTCACATCTTCCAGTTTTGTACACATGTTGACACAGGTTCAACCATCAGAGGCATTTAAACCAAAGGCGATTTTTTTTCTACTCCCCCCCCCCAAAAAAAATTCAAAATCTAACTCAATGCAGTTCCCCTCTCCCACCCACCCCCAAGGTTAAACTTTTGTATCTGGGGAAAAAACAAACAAACAGGGAAAACGGAATCGCTTCGTTCTCTTTCGCGCAGCAAGAAATACGTTAAAGACATCGTTTAAAAGATCCAACTTATTATAATAAAAGAAACTGGGATGGATGTTTTGGGAGAAAATACCTGAATGTGGGTCATCTAACCCCCCCCCCCCCCCCCAGATGCAATAGGAAAGTGGAGCTTTGCATCCCAGCTTCTTTTCCTTAAAAGCGCCTAGCAAAAAAAAAAAACCAGTTGCCTTTGACATGCCTGGTTTTAAGAGAGTTTTTCACGGGATAAAACTCGGGAGTTCAATCTAATAAACTGTCCAGTGATGCATTGTGGCATTGACAAAAGAGGAAATGGTTGCATTTTTTGTTCTGGTTCAGGCATTCTAGAATCCAACGCAGGAGTCTTTGGTCTTTCTCTGTGGGTTATAGGAAAAGGAGTTAGTCCTCAGCTTATGACCACAATTCAGCCCAAAATTCAGCGAGATATTTGCAAAGTGAATTTTTATCCCATTTTTACAGCTTTTCTTGCCACCGTTGTTAAGTGAGTCACTGCAGTTGGTAAGCTAGTCACACAGTTGTTCAATTGAGTCAAGCCTTGACTTGGCTTGTCGGAAGGTCGCAAAAGGACCTTAGAAGAGCCTTGGTGGCGCAGCGGACTAAAGTGCTGTTAAGTAGCACTTAGCTGCCAGCTGCCTGCAATTACTGCGAGTTCAAATCTCACCAGGCTCAAGGTTGACTCAGCCTTCCATCCTTTCGAGGTAGGTAAAATGAGGAGCCGGATTGTGGGGGCAATAAGCTGACTTTGTATAAAAAAGAACACCGCTTGGGGGGGGGCGCAAAAGCCCTACTAAGCAGGTATATACAAAAGTATGAAGGCTATTGCTTAACGCATTGTAAGCTGCCCTGAGTCTCCGGAGAAGGGCGGCATATAAATCAAATAAATAGATAAATAAATAAATAAATAAAGGGGAATCACGTGACCGCGGGACACCGCAACTGTCATAAATACGAGTCGGTTGCCAAGCGCCTGGATTTTGATCACATGACCTTGGAGAGTCTGTGACGGTCACAAGAGTGAAAAACGGTCATAAAGTCACTTTTTTTGCAGGGCCATTGTGAACTTTGGGACAGACATTAAATGAACTGTTTTAAGTCGAGGACTATATCTACAGTTAGCATCTCCGCAAAAAGTCCAGTAAAAAGTAAAAACCAGCCCGGTTGAACTAGAGCAGGGGTCTCCAACCTTGGCAACTTTAAGACTTCAACTCCCAGAGTTCCTCAGCCAGCTTTGCTCTGGAACTCTGGGACTTGAAGCCCACAAGTTTTAAAGTTGCCAAGGTTGGAGACCCCTGGACTAGAGATCTTGTTAGATTTTTTTCCTGCAAGGGCCTGCTTGCAAACAATCCCTACATCCGGGGGTGAAATCCAGCAGGTTCTGACAAGTTCTGGAGAACCGGTAGCGGAAATTTTGAGTAGTTCGGAGAACCGGCAAACACCACCTCTGGCTGGCCCCAGAGTGGGGTGGGAATGGGGATTTTGCAGTATCCTTCCAGCCACATCCACCAAGCCACAGCCACAGAACCGGTAGTAAAAAAAAAAAACTGAATTCCACCACTGCCCACATCTCAAATCTACCTCTCCAACAGTTGCTTGATATCCTGGATTATCCAACTCAAATGCTTCTATGTCCATTCCTGCATCAGATCCTCTGCTGATGGTGATTTTGCCACGCCGAGCAAGCGCTTTGGGCTTCAAAGAAAAGAAAGAACAAAGCAAGATGTGAGTTGTAACAAGATAAGAGACCTCTTTTGGAGTTCTGAAAAGGAGCCTTGGAGAGTGATTGCAAGTGTCCAATCTCTTCTTGAAAACTTCCAGTGTTCCCACAACTTCTGGAGGCAAGTCGTTCCACGGATTAATTCTTCTCACTGTCAGGAATTTCCTCCTTAGTTCTAGATTGCTTCTCTCCTTGATTAGTTTCCACCCGTTGCTTCTTCTCCTGCCTTCAGGTGCTTTGGAGAATATCTTGACTCCCTCTTCTTTGGGGCAGCCCCTGAGATCTTGGAAGACTGCTATCATGTCTCCCCTGGTCCTTCTTTTCATTAAACTAGACATACCCAATTCCCGCAACCTTCATGTTTTAGCCTCCATTCCCCCAATCATCTTGGTTGCTCTTCTCTGCACCCTTTCTTAGAGTCTCCACATCTTTTTTTAATCTTGTGGCAACCCAAGAAGCTGCTTAGACTATGTCTTCAACCAGGTTTAGGACCTCAAGATTCAGAATGTGAATCTGAAGAAACTTCTCTAGCTGAACCTGTGGGATGTCAGCCTCAGGAAAACTCCCAAGGCAAGAATTGCATTAAAAGTGATTAAAATTAGTCACCACCTGAACAACGAGAGCAATCAGATGTGGATGATGTAAGGCCTCCCCCAGCCCTCCCTCCCCCACCCCCACCATACCCAGAGAGTGGAGAGAAGCAGAGCACAGATGTTTTATGAGGTCCTTGTCCAGCAAGGGAGTAAACCTCTTGATTAAGTGACCTCTGGCTGCAGCTCTTACCAGCCAAAGGAAGGTGGGGACAGCAATTACGGCAAGGAGAAACATAATGATGAGGACTACAGCATAGACAGGGACACCTGGTTTTTTCAAGGAAGGCTTCAGCCCAGCACCTGATAAATTAAAAAAAGGAGTTAAATCAAGTCATATGCGTCAAGAGTATAAATATTGATAGCTGGAATAGACATGGCAACAGGTTAGCCAATGGGGACTGTTTGGAAACTGAAACATAGCCTTTGTTTGTATGGGGCCATAAGAGAGAGTTTGGAGTCAAGCAGTGGAAGAGCGAAAACACCCTTTCAGAAGAAGAGACAATAAGGAAGATACTGGTCTGTGCAGAAATGGGACAGACTAACATTAAAAATAAAAGATAAAGGGGATACAGAACACGGTGCTATATGGAATAGATTCTATCAATGGTTGGAAGTTAGAACGCGATAGAATCAGGTTAGGTGGGAATGGAAAGAGGTTTCCATTCTGCTGTTATGGTATTGTCTATAAAGAAGTTTCTTCTATAATTTGAATCCTGCTGAATGTGTCCGATTGTGTGTGCTGCAACAAACTCTGACAATATGCCCATGGCAAACTCCATTATTACCTCACGCCGTATTATCCCAGAGAGGATTAAGCAGCCTGCCCAAAGTTGCCAGGTTAAGAATGCCCAGAGGCAATTTCTAATGGGAAGCAAAGCCAGGAACGTAACACCCATGAAGATCTGCAGCTTTTCCTCTCGTCATTACTCAGTGGCTAAGACGCTGAGCTTGTCAATCAGAAAAGTTGGCAGTTCGGCCGTTTGAATCCTTAGTACAGGTCTCCTGCGTGAGCAGGGGGCTGGACTAAATGACCTCCAAGGTCCCATCCAACTCTGTTACTGTACTGTACCTTTTGCAAAGCAACCCACCCGAGCATTTTCCCCAAGAGCCTGAATCCCTTGGCTTCAACGGGCTTGAAGACATGAAAGTTGTAGTCCCAAATTGTGTTCAGAGGACACTTGATGCTTCCTCTTAGAACAAGAGGTCCAACTGAAGTCCTACCTGCCACAGTGAAGGAGAACCGATCCACTTGAAAACTGGAGGAATCTAAGTAATCCTTCGGATCAACCGAAAACGCCAGAGTCTGGAGAATGTCCTTGTTGCTTGGCGCTGGTTGCTGAAATACCACATCTCCGTAACAAACGCCGCCTCTACAATTGCAAGAGAAAGACATGGCTGAAGAAGGTTGATCTGGTTCACACCTGATGTTAAAACCCAGGTTGCTTATCTCACAGTGACCAGCTAGGTTCGCCCACTGCACTAACCCAACATCCAGAAGTCACATTACGACTCAGTTCTCCGAGCCCAGATTTTATAGAGGCCCCCCAAGGTTGCTGGTTTCAAGAAAAAACGTTATGGCTTCATGCTAGACTCAAAGAAGAGTCTATATTAGGAGTCAGCAACCTGCAGCTCTGGAGCCGCATGTGGCTCTTTCATCCCTCTGCTGCGGCTCCCTGTTGCCGGTCGGCACCACAATTTGGAGAGGAGCTTCTGGTTGGTGGGGGGGGAGAGAGAATCATGGCGCACTAGGAAGAGACTCTATGGCAGGGGGACGGTTTTCCGGTCAGCTCTACAATCGATAGGGCTTTCAGTTACGACAGGTAGAGGAGAAAGGATGCTGCGCTAGGAGGAGTCTCTATGGTGGGGGAACTGGACTTCCGGTTGGCTCCAGAATTGAATGGGGGGGGCTTCCGGTTAGGACTTTTGTGGCTCTTTGAGTGTTTTAAGGTTGCCGACCCCTGGAGTTCTCCAAATAGGCTGGATGCCAGCATGGCCAAATTACTAACTGGCAAACTGTAATCGAAACAAACAGACAGACGCTAAATTGAAGAAAAGTGTTGCCATCAGCAACGGGCTATCTAATAAGCAAGCTATGAAAGACAAGACAATTCAATTCACTTACGTGATATTACGGATTGCCACTTGGAGGAGATTTTCATATTTGCCAAGTATCCGTGTAAGCTGGAAAGCAATCATTTTCACAAGGTGAGCCCAGATCAGAGCCATCCTAAAAGCCTTAAAGGAAAAAGTAAATGTTCCCCTTGTTCCCGACTCTAGGGGGCGGTGCTCATCTCCGTTCCAAAACCGCAGAGCCAGCGCTGTCCGAAGACGTCTCCGTGGTCATGTGGCTGGCATGACTAAATGCCAAAGGTGCACGGAATGCTGTTACCTTCCCACCAAAGGTGGTCCCTATTTTTCTACTTGCATTTTTTTTTATGTGCTTTCAAACTGCTAAGTTGGCAGAAGCTGGGTGTAAAGTTTCCAAAAGATGCCCTAATTAATTCATGAGCCATGAGCCGAACTTCAAAAGAAATACAGTCATTTATTAGGAGCACCATTTCGGCAACATTCGGATGCAGTTAGAACTAATCCCACGTAGATTTACGTTCCCCTATGACCCTGTCTCTCACCTCCTCTCTGGTCATGTCATAAATCACATTCTCCAATTAACCACTTTGGCTGGCTGTGAAATCCAACACCCTCCTTCTGATTGCGGTCAGGAAGAATGTATGGCATGCACTTCAGTTAGGGAAATCAATCAGCTCTATCAGTTCTCCCTCCCTCCTGCTCATGGCAACTTGAAAGCTTTGCAAGTTGACACTGGGACAAGTCACGGGAGCTCACCCTGTTACACAGCACTAGGGATTCGAACCGCTGAACTGCCGAACTTTCGATCGTGTCCACCGTGTCCCCATCCTAAAAGCCTTACTCATCACCTTTTCACCTATTACACCCCTCATCATTCCTGCCCTAGACTAGTCCAGTTCCAACTTGGCAGGGGAGTCTCCAAACGTGGCAACTTCAAGGCATGTGGACTTCAACTCCCAGAATTTCCCAGCCAGCATGGAATCTGAGGAATTCTGGGAGTTGGAAATCCATATATCTTAAAATTGCCATGTTTGGAGACCTCCCTGCCTTACACCGTGGGAATATTAAAAGAAAAAGAATTATCTTGACTTGCTTATCCAGAGCTGAAACTCCTACGCGTTGCTAAGCTTAAGAAACCTACAGTTTCCAATTTATCATTATCACAAATATTGCAGAGGTGAAAAACTTGAACAATCCTCCTTCACCAGAAACAATCTATCATTCCGTCCCTGCTAGAAAAGAACAGTGCATAGACCTAAGAAAATCAGACTTTATAATCTATAGACCCTTTACTGCTTTAAATAAGAATAGATCTACATCTTTTAATAATAACAAGCACCAAGAAGAGTTTTCAACATATTTAGCAAAAGATGAATTTGGATTTCCAGCAACCGTTCATCTCACTTACTGTTCCAGAGAGATCCTTTACAATGTTTTGACGTTCTACAGAAGAACGGTCCAACATCTTCTCATTGAATATTCTGTTGGTTATCAAGAAGGAAACTGGGAAGACCTGGAGACTGAGCTTTGAACCTAGAAGCAGAGAGTTGCACTTAAGGAAAAAGGTACCTCACCTGAACCCAATCTCAGGCCTAAAGTCAGTCATGGATTTGTACCTACTGACCACGGGTGAAATCCAGCAGGTTCTGACAGGTTCTGGAGAACCGGTAGCGGAAATTTTGAGTAGTTCAGAGAACCGGTAAATACCGCATCTGGCTGGCCCCAGAGTGGGGAGGGAATGGAGATTTTGAAGTATCCTTCCCCTGCCACGCCCACCAAGCCACGCCCGCAGAACCGGTAGTAAAAAAAATTGGATTTCACCACTGCTACTGACCATTGATGGAGAGTGAGATGAGGTCCACAGAGAACTTTGAAAGTCCAATCAGTGCTTTGAGAATCCAGTAAATGTCCACATGAGAATCGCTCTTGATGAAGATATTTCCATTTATGTCAATGCCACCTTGGGTATTTCTGTACGAGAAAAATTAGGTTACTTTCTGTTAATTAAGACTCTGACTTGACTTCCAGGAGATGTGAAAATTCAGCATTTGATATACATTTGACTACAAGCAATATATATATATATATATATTATTTTTTGCAGTTTCAAATGAACCCATGAATCTGTTTTAGCCTGAAAAATGTCCCGCCCACTGTTTTTTCTTGGGAGAATCGATCCATCCCAGAAATTTGCTACGTACCGATTGTCAACCAGCGAGATCAAAGGAACTGCATATCGGGTTCCAAGCAACAGTTTCATCTGTATGAGATGAAGAAATTATTGTTATCACTGAATCATAAATTCAGTTTGCGGAGTTAAGGATTAACTCTGCATCTCAACAGAAAAATACTTAAAGACCTTTATGGGCAAGTTCTTTAATTTCTCATCCTTCCCTAAATCCTGGAACATACTTAACACTTCATTAAGCTTAAGGTTTCCTGGCACAGAAGTTCATCTAGGAAAATTATCTGAGATCTTAATTTGGAAGCAGTAGACCAAATATTGGTGAAACCTACTCATTTAATTTAACCAAGCAGGACTGGCTAAACTCATCCACAATGGGCCTCTTTTCTATCATGTGTTCTCCAGGCCTCGTCAAGTCAAGGACCTTGTTCCATTACCTCAATCTTCAGACTTTCCAAGTGTTCTTGGACAAAGTTCTTGTCATCAAAGGCTGATATGGACCCCAGTTCCAGGAGACTGAAAAATACAGCCAACGTCTCAGGTTCTAGATTTTTCAAGCTGAATCCTAAGGAAAACAGAGGACAATTTCTAGGAAGCATATCTACAAGCAGAAGCATCTTCCCATTACAAATCAATTACAAATCAACCAATAGGTATAAATCTTAACGAATAAATTTCAGTAAGCAAATGAAGTTTGCTACTGCCTTGTTGCAGGAAGGAAATTAAGTTCCTTAATTAGGCCCATTGTTTATGTAAATGGAGACTCAATCATCCAGATGATTGAGATCACGTGAAGTGTTAATACCATTTTATAATGCCTTGGTATGGCCACACTGGGAATACTGCATTCAGTTTTGGTCGCCATGATGTAAAAAAGATGTGGGGACTCTAGAAAGAGTGCAGAGAAGAGCAACCAAGAGGATTAGGAGGCTGGAAGCTAAAACATACGAAGAACGGTTGCAGGAACTGGGCATGTCTAGTTTGATGAAAAGAAGGACTAGGGGAGACATGATAGCAGTCTTCCAATATCTCAGGGGCTGCCCCAAAGAGGAGGGAGTCAAGCTATTCTCCAAAGCACCTGAGGGCAGGACAAGAAGCAACGGGTGGAAACTCATCAAGGAGAGAAGCAACTTAGAACTAAGGAGAAATTTCCTGACAGTGAGAACAATTAATCAGTGGAACAACTTGACTCCAGAAGTTCTGAATGCTCCAACACTGGAAGTTTTTAAGAAGATGTTGGATAACCATTTGTCTGAAGTGGTGTAGGGTTTCCTGCCTAGGCAGGGGGTTGGACTAGAAGACCTCAAGGTCCTTTCCAACTCTGTTGTTCTATTATCCTAGGCCAAAAGTATCTAAAATGGTTAAATCATGTCAACTGGACCAAAACCCGTTGCTTGGTGACTCACCATTTGAGTGCAAAGATCTCACATCTATCCTCCAGTCAAAAAAGGCATCTATTCTCCGGCTCTCAACATTTGTCACAATTGTCCGTATGACATCAGAAGGGGTGGGAAAAAGGCCCATTGCCCGGAAGATCACCTGGCTCTCCACTACAACAGATCCATCCCTATGAGACAGAATTCAAGAGAACATCTATAGACACTAACACATTCCCAGCATGTTAGACCTCCAGGAATTGCCAGCCAGCAATCCAGGACTTCTAGATGCAACCACTGGAAGGGTTCTATGTTGGACAAAGCGTTATTATGGTTCTATCTCAAATATTGGTGCCATTGTCCAAAACAGAAAATCTCTGAAAAGAATACTCTCTGCACGGATCACTCCATCTTTCATGCTACATGGGCAGACAAGACTAATGATGGGGTAGATTTAACGTATTTTTCCAAATGATCCAACTGATTTGAATCTGCAATCGATCTAATAAACCGATTCAGAACTTCTGTTCTAAGCGTTCCGTTGGGGGAATTCTACACAGATGCAAAATCAATTTAGAAGAACCAATGGAAAAAGGGCTATTATTATACGTGCACATGAGCTCTTCTGAAGCTCGGAATAAATTCAGAGGCATCCCTTTCAGAAACCAAGACAGGGCAGAGAACTGATCAAATCTCCATACTGGTAATTCATACCCTTCTATCCCAGTGGGGAAATCCAAATTTTTTTACTACCGGTGCTGTGGACGTGGCTTGGTGGGTGTGGCAGGGGAAGGATACTGCAAAATCTCCATTCCCACCCCCCTCTGGGTCCAGCCAGAGGTGGTATTTGCCGGTTCTCCAAACTGCTCAAAATTTTCACTACCGGTTCTGCAGAACCTGATGGATTTCACCCCTGTTCTCTCCTTAATTCCATGGATCTCTTCCTGCCTAGAAACCGAGTGATGCATTTGGCAGCATACTTACCAGAAACGCAAAACCCTTGCATGCAGAAAGTTCTCATAGGTAGACAGCATCTTCTTTAACTGGAAGCAGAACATTAAAATAGATTGTTAGAGCAGTTTTGCCCAGAAAAACGTTAAGAATGTAGGAAGCCAGTAGAAAAACTCTACATGGATCACCCATGCATATTGCGCAATATCTCTTCCTTTGTTCAGCAACCAACATTGTTGCAATGGTGGCCACAAGATCAAGAAAGCAAGAGCTGCAAATCTCAGTAAGGTCTCTTTAATGTTAATGTTGGGGTAAACAAAGGCATGGAAATTATATTTCCAACCTTTATTAATAGCAAGTTCACTAAGTTCTGAAGACTTGCCTTCAGAAGTTCTGGTTGCTACATTACTGGAGGCTTTTAAGAAGAGACTAGATAGCCACTTGTCTGGAATGGTAAGCTAAGCTGCCAGTGGACATCCCATCTTTCTCTTGGTTATTTATGTCTCCTCTCCCTTGTCCCAGAGGTGCTTTTTCGAGAGTCAACTGGACTTTTCTGGTTTTTCTTTGAAGACGTTTTGCTTCTCATCCAAGAAGCTTCTTCAGCTCTGACCAGATGGCGGGGAATGGAAGGGTGTGTGTGGTGTTGGTTGGTGGGTGTGGCTTGGTGGGCGTGGCAGGGGAAGGATACTGCAAAATCCCCATTCCCTCCTCACTCCAGGGGAAGGATACTGCGAAATCCCCATTCCTACCCCACTCCATGGGAAGGATATTGCAAAATCCCCATTCCCTCCCCATCTGGGGCCAGCCGGAGGTGGCATTTGCCGTTTCTCCAAACTACTTAAAATTTCCACTACCAGTTCTCTGAACTACTCAAAATTTCCACTACTGGTTCTCCAGAACCTGCTGAATTTCACCTCTGCATTGGATTATATTCACTTTAAAACAAAAAACAAAAAAGGAAGCTTCCGGGTTGGGAAGGGTAGAGAAGGAAGAAAATGCTTACTATTAATTTAATTTCTTTTTCCAGTTTCTTATAACTTGCAGAAGACTTGTTCATCAGGGCGTTTGTGTAATTTATTTTGAGGAGACGAAACCACAAAGACAGAATACGCACTGCTGGAACAGTTGAAATGAATTTACCCGGGGTCAAATTTTCCTTCATTGACGGGTTCAACGGTGAGGTGGTAAATTCGGACCCGGGCTGCTGTGAAGAATGATCATGTTGGACTCCAGTCACCATTTTTGTTCTGGGTAATGTAGTTGTGTCTCTTTCTTCTGATCTGGACACCTTGGCCTCAGCAAGGGTCACGTGCTTCTTGGCTGCCTCCGTCCCTAAGATAGTGCTCAAAAACTTTTTCGTCAAGAATGGTTGTGAAGTCATGATTTGAGCTGATATATTCTGAGGTGGTGTGAAGATACTCGCTGGGCAAGAGATGTTCCTACAAATAGTTTTTGACTCAACTGGAAGAGTTCTTTGAGTGGTCCACAGCGTAGTTGTAGCAGAAAATGTAGGAGTTTCCTGGTTGGATTTGGTCTCCAGGACAGACGATGGATATGCCGGAACATCAAAATTACTGGATGTGGTGAATCTTGAGCTACGAATAGTCAAAGTTGTTCTGCCGATCGTTTGTATATTATTTGCAGTGGAGGTATCTGTGACCTGGTGTCCTTTTCTAACTAGCTGGCCCTCCGTAATGTTGATAAACGTTTTCGAAGTTGACTCGGGAGCACTGATTGTAGAGAAGGGAATGGAGGTAATGCTTGATGATAAAGAGTGGTGGGATGGGGTGACTAAAGATCCATCAAATTCTATCAAACCTGGAAGAGAAACTGTGGGATGAGATTGTGATGGACTGGGAAGCTTCTGTTCAACAGAAGGACTGCCAGAAGACTCCACAGAAGCACTAGTGGTGTATCCTTCTGGAAGATCAGTGTAGATCAGTCTAGTTGAGGTTGCTCCAATTGGATGTAGAACATCTCCTATATCTAAATATGGGAGTGATGGAACAGCAGAGTCATTTTTCGTGGTACCAAGACTAAATACCTTTGTCACCAAGAAATCTGTAATTGTCTCAGGCTCAGAAGACTCCTTTGATGTTTGCCACATCTTGGACACAGAAGTGGTAGAACTTCGAGGAGATAATGGAGTAGCTCCACTTCCCCTCTTTGGCAAGGCATCTACTGGCTGAACATTGGTCAGCTTTCTGACTGAATCAGTTTCCATAGCAATTAGAGGAGACTTTGAGGTAGATATCTCTTTCATACTTGCTGAGATCTGTCTCTTTCTTCCATAGTATTGGGTCTCTAATGGCTTCCCGTAATCAGTAGCATGGGCTGTAGTTTCCAACAGATCAATCTGAAAGGAAACTCGGGGCCCAGTTTCAGCATTTCCAGAAAACAGTGTGCTAAGTGGGGAAGAAGTCTGATGATTCAAGAAACCGACACCAACACTGGTTTCATCCGTTCCATCTTTTGAGATGGGCCCATAGATGGAGCTCACTGTAGGACCAACAAAGCCTTCAACTATGGAAGAAGTGTTGTCCTTTGGTTCCAGTTTGATTGCTTCCACCAGGGAGCTATTTAATATGTTATGAGAAACCAAGGAGACCTCATCTTCTTTTGAAGTTCCAAAAGATGGAGTTGTTGGAAAGCTTTCAATGTGTTCTTTCAACAGAGAACTCTGGGATTCAAGAGAAGGATTGGTTTCCTTCAGAAGGCCAACAGTTGCAGTTGCAAAAGCAAGCTGTGTCGCTTCAAGTGAAACTTGGTGTCTTGGTGTCTTGGCTACAGATGTAGGAATAGTATCAGTAGACCCTGGCACCATCCGATCGCTCTCATTATTAGCCACGTCAAGAGAAAACTCTGCTTCCACAGTAGATGTGTCTGGTGGACTGGAATTTGTCATTGGCGTCATGAAACTGACTTCAAGCTGTTGAGATCCCTGCAAGACGGAATCTGCTGTCGCTTGTTGGGTTGAAGAACTCACCTCTGTAATTAAGCTATGGATAGGCGGTGAGGCTGAGACACTTTCTTCATAAGGATGGATTGCTGTGAGACTCTCTGGATCAAGATGGGATCTAGCAATTGCAGTTGACGGAGGAAAAACCTCACGGGGCTCAATCCTTCTGGAGATGGGTCCACGTGAAGACCAACTGAGGCTCAGAGGTTCCACTTGCTGCTGAGTGGAAACCCCAGTGGTCTCGTCTGACTGCAATCTTGTCGAGATGACAGATGTAGGCATAGCAACATGAGCGGTGGTTTCAACTGGGTATCTAGCAGTGACCCAAAGGGAGGAGAGAGGTTGAGTTACATGAATGGTGACATCTGTTGGGGGGTTGGTAGCAGCCAATTGAGCAGTATCATAGTCTTCATTATATGTAGTCGCCTGGTCCAAGAGGGCCTCTCTTGAGCTTGCCACATGAGATGGAATAGAAGTGGGACCTGGGAAGTTATTGCTACGAGATCTGAAGAACCTGGAAGCACCAGAGTTCTGAGCTGTTCCTTCACTACTTGATGGGAGAAACACTGATCTTCCTTCCATGGTGCCAAGAGACTCTGTTCCAGGAGAAGAAACCAGATCCTGAAGACTTGTACCCACTGAATTAACGCTGGCTGATGTTGAGTAAGAACTTCTGGTCCTCTTTCTGTCACTGCTGAAAGCATCGAGATGTCGGGGAAGAGAGGTATGAAGCTGGCTGACACTTCTCTGACTTACACCAGTTTGATTAATTAACCTACTAAAAGACAAGTCTGTTTTGTGTTGGGCCCCCTGGGTGTGTCCAAGATCTGTGGGTTTCTCAGCAGAGATGGCCGTGACATTGCCAGTTGGCCAACCGGTAGCAGAAACTATATTTAAAAAGCTTTGCTCTTCCTTGCTGGCGGCAGTGGTGAAGAAAAGAAGAAGAATGGCGAAGAGAATGGGCCATCTTGGACTTCTGGCAACTCTTACTGAGTTGGGAAGAGGACATAAAATTCTTCTATGGGCAAAGGGCAAGTCTGCAAGCTGAGATCCTGTCCCTTGGCATCCTGTAGCAGAGGAGCCCAACATGGCTGCTTCACTGTGAAACAACAGGAAGTCAAGTTATTTGAGCAGATGTGCAATTTTCCAGAATATTCTTCCCCCTGAATCAAATTGGGAGCAACTAACTAAAGTTCAGCTCCTAAATTCCCTTTTTGTGACCCTCCCCTTCCAAGCTCAATTTTGGGGTTTTTTCACAACACTCAAATGTATTTGGTTGGTTGGGCCCCCCGCTTAGATTGTACAAACCATGATTTGTTGCAAGCCCCAAACATCCTAACTAGCAAGTTTTAGACTGTAGGTGAATGCATAAGCCACCTTCCATCCCAATGCGCAAACCACAGTTTGATCTGTTCAAGGACAGCAAACTTCTCTTCCCACCTGAGTGGCCTTCAGGCTTGTCTGGACTGCAAATCCCATCTTCCTCAGCCAGCATGACCAACAGCCCTGCAGGCTTGAGCCCAAGAATTGGAACTTCTGGAGCAGGGGTCTCCAACCTTGGCAACTTTAAGACTTGTGGACTTCAACTCCCAGCAAAGCCGGCTGAGGAACTCTGGGAGTTGAAGTCCACAAGTCTTAAAGGTGCCAAGGTTGGAGACCCTTGTTCTGGATTATGTAAGAAAGCCCACCCCCCTTTTTTTCCCTCCCCAAAGGCTAGCCTTGGAAGCTAAGCGGGGAGAGAACAGATTAATTCAGGGATGGGAAGCCACTAAGAAACTCCTTCCAAGCCAACTGCAAGGCCAGGTCCTCAAGCCACTGAAGGTTGAACTTGGCTACAAAGAAATCCCAAAGGGACTTTTTCAAAAAGCAATTGGGACTTTTTTTCCCTTGAAGATGTTTGGCTTCAAGAAAAAAAAAAAGAAAAAAAGAAGTCCAGTTGCCTTTTGAAAAAGCACCTTGTAGCCAAAGGAGCTTCTTTTTCCAAGCCAAACCTTGCTTCTATAGCAGAACCCCGAATGCTGGCTAGAAAGAAAAGCAACCGAGAGAATTGTGGCTTAAGGGAAATTGGTTCAAACTGGTGGGAGGAAAGCAGCAGAGGAGACGGCAAAACGCCCCTTCCCCAAAAATGGGCCCTTCGTTAACATACATCACAAAATCCTTATTTAAATGCCTGCCCCTGTTGGGTAATATAGGGTTTCCTGCCTTATCCAAAGAAAAAGCAACTTTCCCCCATTTGGGGGGATCATTTACTCGGGTTTGAGAAAGACTAGGATAAAACAACCGGCCTGGGAGGACGCAGAGAAGAGGAGGATCTGGAGAAGGAAAGGGGCGCAGCAATACTTGTAGAACAGATCCTCAGAAATGGATCTCAGAGGGTATCCAAGTTTTGGGGTCCCACGCGCCCTATAGCGCGCGCACTCCCAAAGCCGTGGGGGGGGAATCACGCTGGAGGAGGGGGGGTTCCCGCCCCTGCACCCTCGGCCCAGAGACACGCGCACCCCAATCCTTCGAAGTCCTTTGCGCTGATCCGGAGCACCTGCTACTTAAATGCATCTCATTCTTGGCAAGCCTTAGCAAGGTAGCCTTGCTCCAGAAGCGAGCCGCCACGCGCGCGGCGGACTACAAAAGCCAGCCAGCTCAGCCAGCCAAGCAGCTGAATGGGAATTGTAGTCCCCAGGGGTGTCAGGAAAGGCTGCTTCTTGGGGATAACACAAGCACACCCACCCAATGCACAGGGGGCGACTTGAAACCGCCTCGCACCTGGTTCCCTTTCCAGCCAAGCGTCTCCCCAGCTCCTACCTGCGACCTGGAGCGAGGCGAAAGCTCTTGCGCCCCTCCTAAGCGCCCAATTGCGAACAGCTTTTGTAGGCGGGTCTCTCTCTCGGATCCCCAGGAGGCCAATTAGCACTTTTTAGGAGACCGAGGGGCGCCTCGGACTGGGCTGGGGAGGGAGCCGGTGGAGGAGAGGGGGAGCCAAGATTTGGCTTCTCTGAGCAGGCTGGTTGCAGATTGAATAAATGAATGAATTAATTAATAGGAGCCTGAGTGGCGTGGGAGGCTAATGCCTCCTAAGGCAGCATTTAACATCCAGCTGCCTGCAATTACTGCGAGTTCAATTCTTACCAGGCTCAAGGTCGACTCAGCCTTCCATCCTTTCTAAGGTGGGTAAATTGAGGACCCAGTTTGTGCGGGCAATAAACTGACTTTGTATAAATATACAAAAGTATGAAGGCGATTGCTTAGCGCATTGTAAGCTGCCCTGAGTCTCCGGAGAAGGGCGGCATATAAATCAAATTAAAAATAATAATAATAATAATAATAATAATAATAATAATAATAATAATAATAATAATAATAATAATAATAATAATAATAATAATAATAATAATAATAATAATAATGAAGGACCCTGGAAAAGCAGAGCCAGTTTTTGGAGACTTTGCGTGGCAGGATTGCCAACTGACTGGCTGGGCCCTGCACCTATGCCTTTACCAAGATGCCAGCGGGTACCACTCCGTGCCTTAAGTCAGTGCTTCACCAAAGCTGGGTAAATCACCCAACATTCAATAAAAGTGGCTTTGCTTTGGTTAAAGACACATGACCCATGAACCATTTAGGGGACTGGAGGCTAAAACGTATGAAGACCGGTTGCAGGAACTGAGTTTGATGAAAAGAAGGACTAGGGGAGACATGATAGTGTGCCAATATCTCAGGGGCTGCCCCAAAGAAGAGGGAGTCAAGCTATTATCCAAAGAAGCAATGGGTGGGAACTAATCAAGGAGAGAAGCAACTTAGAACTAAGGAGAAAATTCCCGACAGTTAGAATAATTAATGAGTGGAACAACTTGCCTCCAGAAGTTGTGAATGCTCCAACACTGGAAGTTTTTAAGAAGAAGTTGAATAACCATTTGTCTGAAGTGGTGTAGGGTTTCCTGCTTAAGCAGGGGGTTGGACTAGAAGACCTCCAAGGTACCTTCTAACTCTGTTATTATATATCACAATAGGGATATTTAAATGGACTTCTTAAAGGAAAAAATTGTGCATTCCGTCAAACGCCCCAACTTCTAAGCATGTGGCAAGCAACCTTGCACCCCGATTCTGCCCTCTACTGACTGTTGAAGCTCAACCTAAGGAAAGTTTACCTGGAACTCTCCGAATGGTTGAAAGTTAAACCCTCGTTTCTCAAACTTGGCCACTTCCAAGTATGGAGACTTCCAATCCCCAGAATTTTCATTAATGGCCATCCTGGCTATGGAATTTTGGGATTTGGAATCCACACGATTGCCAAGATTAGTGAATGATGGTTTAAACTAAGTTTACCAGGAGGGTCATTCATCATACTGATAGAAGAGAATACTTGTAGCTCAGGGTTGGATTGTGGGGTCCTCGGTGTTCTCTGAGCTTGGTTATTTTCTCGCAGACGTTCATTACCAAACTAGGTAATGTCATCAGTGCTAGAAGGGGGTGAGGTTTGTTCTTATTTTTAGATACCATATTAGTGGCTTGCCTTATCAGTGTTGGTGGGATCATCTTGGTGGCTCTTTCATTAGGCTGTGGTTTACTATTAGCTTGGTTGTCTGCATTGGTAGTTCCTTGTTTGGGGTATTCTTTACTTCTCATTTGTTGGTCTAGTTTGGTGTTGATCTCTCTTCATCTGGGTGTTGATTTCTGGTGAGGTGTTTTGGTGTTTTTCTTTAATTTTTGTTTGGCTTTTATTTATTTACAGTAGTGGCCAAAATTGTGGAAACCTTTTGGGAAAAGCGTATTTTCTAAAACTAGCTAATAGCACCATTTTGTTTTTGGAGTAGTACCATAAAATTATATATCAATGGAAAGATAGTTTAATCAAGAACGTAATGCAATACATTTTATGAAGGATTTGTTATTAGAATAGCAGTTACAGCATAAAGAAGAAAAGCAAAACACGTAGAAAAAAATGAGATATACAAAAATGATCCCCATGTCAGTTAATACTTAGTTGGGTAACTTTTAGCATGAATGATGGCCTTACAACGTCTTCCCATGGAGTGAACCGAATCTTTTAGTTCTGCAGCTGTTATGTGAAGCCAAGATGGAATAATGGCTTCTATTAACTGGGTTTTATTGCTGGGTCGCTTCTGACTAACAAGTTTCTTTAGTCGGCTCCATAGATTTTCAATTGGGTGAAGGTCTGGGCTATTCCCAGGCCATTCCAGCAATGGAATAGGATTATCTTGAAACTTCCCCCCCAAAAGTGGTGTTATTAGCCATCAAAAATACACTTTTCCCAAAAGGTTCCCACAATTTTGGCCACTATTGTATTTTAGGAAATTTATATTGCCGCCTATTTGCACATGGCAACTCAAGGCGCCATACAGGACTAAAAAAACCTCATATATAAAATAATAAAACTAATAAAAGAGAATCATCATATAATAAATTAATATAATAATTATTTCTTTTTATTATTTCTTTCTGCATTTTCTTTATTGCTTTTGCTCCTTATTCGTGTTCATGTTTACCTTCTTTAAAAAACTATACAGGAAAGCTTGCCATTATTCGCTTCTATATTGACATGCTTTCTGAAATAATGTATTTCGATTGAAGAATCCAAAACAATAATTCTATTAAAAAAATAAAAGTGGAAACAGGTTAAGAAACATTAAAGGAGGGACAAAGAATTGTTGTTAGTTGTGAAGTCGTGCCCGACCCATTATGACCCCATGGACAACGTTCCTCCAGGCTTTCCTGTCCTCTATCATCCTCTGGAGTCCATTTAAGCTCACGCCGACTGCTTCAGTGACTCCATCCAGCCACCTCGTTCTCTGCCGTCCCTTCTTCTTCTTTTGCCCTCCATCGTTCCCAGCATTCGGCTCTTCTCCAGGGAGTCCTTCCTTCTCATTAGGCGGCCAAAGGATTTGAGTTTCACCTTCAGGATCTGGCCTTCTCAAGAGCAGTCAAGAGTTGATCTCCTCTAGGACTGACCGGTTGGATCGCCTTGCAGTCCAAGGGACAAAGAATGCCAAACCCCATTTAAAAAAAGTTATCCAAACTTTTGTCACTCTTACACAGGCCAGCTAAGACATCCAGTAGTTTAGAAGTAACAAAGGGAAATACTCAAGTAGATACCCTGGAATGTCCTTTTTTGGAACTATTAAAAAAAAAAAACTCAAAATTTTTTTAACAAAGATGGCGGAGTTGATGAAAATCTAAAGAAATTTAAAGGACTAGAGGGGATGAATTTGGGAGAAAAGGCTTTGTATTTAAGTTCTGGTTCCTTTCTGTACTTAAGCAAATTGGCTTGTATTTTTTTTTTAAAAAAAATACATTGAATACATCTAAAGGCTTCATTGTCATATTTGGGATTGAGCAGAGACAAAGTTCTTATCTTGGTAGAGTTAATAGCTGCAAGCAATTCCCTAGCAGGACCATAAATCTTTTGTGAATGGCTGTTAATCTGTACTGATTGTCTGCATCTCCTAAGCTTCCCTTTGACCTCATCATTTATTCTTTTTCCTCCTCCGTTCCCCTCCTCACTTGGCCCCCAGGCCAAGAATACAAACTACACTCACAATAATAACCCACTTGTAACCCATTATTAAGGGTTTAAAGCTGTCAGGGGCCCAAATTCAAAAATAAAATAAATGAAAGATGGATTTTTGCTGCGACAGGCAAACCTAGCTCTTCGGAGGAATTTGATAAATATTTTAAGATTGATTTATTCAAATCCCACCTTTATTATTTTTATAAACATACTTAATACTTCTTCCTCCTCCTCTTTTCATCTAGGTGGCTCAGCGGCGAAGACGCTGAGCTTGTCGATGAGAAAGGTCAGGTCGGCAGTTCGGCGGTTCGAATCCCTAGTATAGGTCTCCTGCGTGGGCAGGGGGTTGGACTAGATGACCTCCAAGGTCCCTTCCAATTCTGTTACTGTTACAACAACCTGGTGAGGTGGGTTGGGCCGAGAGAAAGCCCATCCCCCCAGCTGGCTTTCTTGCCTAAGGCAGGACTAGAACTCCCAGTCTCCTGGTGATTGGCCCAATGTCACCCAGCCAGCTTTCATGGCTAAGGTGGGACTAGAACTCACTGTCTCCTGGTGATTGGCTGAAAATCACCCAGCCGGTTTTCATGGCTAAGGTGGGACTAGAACTCCCAGTCTCCTGGTGATTGGTTGAAAATCACCCAGCCGGTTTTCATGGCTAAGGTGGGACTAGAACTCACAGTCTCTTTACAATCAATGTCACCCAGCCAGATTTCATGCCTAAAACAGGACTAGAACTCACCATCTCCTGATTTCTAACCTGGTGCTTTCTCTACTAGACCAAACTGGCTGGTTGGCCATTTATAAGTGATTATAAATAATTCTCATCAAAGGTCCATTTAGTCCATAAATTATAGATTGGAAGAGACCTTGGATATCATAGAGTCCTTCCTACCTACCTCCTTGTCCAGTGCAGAAACAGACTCCTACGGGGTCCCAAGAGGTGGCCATCTAAAAGCCGTTTAAACACCTCCAGTCCATCTCTCAAGGAAGTCTGTTCCACTGTTAAATCATTTTTTAGCAGTAAGGCCAGTCTAGTCTAGTGGTTAAAGCACTAGAAACCAGGAGACTCGTGAGTTCTAGTCCCGCCTTAGGTATGAAAGCTGACTGGGTGACTTTGGGCCAATTACCAGGAGACGGTGAGTTCTAGTCCCGCCTTAGGCATGAAAGCTGGCTGGGTGACTTTGAGGCAATAACCAGGAGACGGTGAGTTCTAGTCCTGCCTTAGGCATGAAAGCCATCTGAATAACTTTGGGCCAGTCCCCAGGACTTGGTGAGTTCTAGTTCCGCCTTAGGCATGAAAGCCAGCTGTGTGACTTTGGGCCAATCACCAGGAGACAGTGAGTTCTAGTTCCGCCTTAGGCATGAAAGCCAGCTGGGTGACTTTGGGCCAATCACCAGGAGACATTGAGTTCTAGTCCCGCCTAGGCATGAAAGCTGTCTGGGTGCCTTTGGGCCAATCACCAGGAGACTTGTGACTTCTAGTGCCGCCTTAGGCATGAAAGCTGACTGGGTGACTTTGAGGCAATCACCAGGAGACGGTGAGTTCTAGTCCCGCCTTAGGCATGAAAGCCATCTGAATAACTTTGGGCCAGTCCCCAAGACTTGGTGAGTTCTAGTTCCGCCTTAGGCATGAAAGCCAGCTGGGTGACTTTGGGCCAATCACCAGGAGACGGTGAGTTCTAGTTCCGCCTTAGGCATGAAAGCCAGCTGGGTGACTTTGGGCCAATCACCAGGAGACATTGAGTTCTAGTCCCGCCTAGGCATGAAAGCTGTCTGGGTGCCTTTGGGCCAATCACCAGGAGACTTGTGACTTCTAGTGCCGCCTTAGGCATGAAAGCTGACTGGGTGACTTTGAGGCAATCACCAGGAGACGGTGAGTTCTAGTCCCGCCTTAGGCATGAAAGCCATCTGAATAACTTTGGGCCAGTCCCCAAGACTTGATGAGTTCTAGTTCCGCCTTAGGCATGAAAGCCAGCTGGGTGACTTTGGGCCAATCACCAGGAGACGGTGAGTTCTAGTCCCGCCTTAGGCATGAAAGCCGACTGGGTGACTTTGGGCCAGTCCCTCTTTTAGCACAACACAGGATTGTTGTGAGGAAAAACAGGAGGAGGAAGGAATATTAGACATGTTCGCCACCTTGAGTTGTTTATAAAAACAATGTCAGGGTATCAATAAATGAAAGAAATGATTACCATTAGCTTTGATAAATTCAGAGGTCGCTTTTCCCAGAGGGAGTGATTGGATGCCACTTCTGTGAATTCAGGGACCAGTTGATCAAGGACCAATTTTAATTCCCAAATGTCAGGAAGACGGGAGACGTTACCCACAAGAGGAAGGAGGAAACCCCCCCCCCCTTCTACTTTCCTAGCCCCTTGGATAGGTTTCTCAAACTGACTGGCACTGGTACCGCCGAGCTTTGCTTCCGAGGGAACAATCGACGGAGACAGAAAGAGAAGCCGCGAAGTCACCACTTCCAAAACAGTGGTTTTAATTTTAATGAAGCACCTCTTAAAAACTGCATCCCGACCAAAAAGGTGGGGGGGGGAGGGAGGGAGAGAAAAATTAAATAAAAAGGCAAAATAGGCTCCCCGGTTTATGTACAACATTTTACAGTATGATGCATTTGTTTCTCTTTGGCAGAGCAGGGCACAATCGGTCTTCATTTTGCTTTCTCGTCTGGGAGGAAAGACAGGGAAAAGGACCTGTGGGTTTCCCCTCCCCATCTGGCTTTTCCACGCTCGACATAGAGAGAGAGAGACACACGCACAACTTTTGAAACAAGCAGGTGGAAACACACAACCATCCTCGGAGCAGAAAGGATCCAAACTGCACCAGCTGTACATTCAAAATATACAACGAGGCCTTCTTCGGTTCGTAAAACTAGCACCGATTCTTTCTCTTTTTATCAATTTGGCCAGAATTGGTGGAATGGACCTGTCGAGCAGGTGCCCCCACAAGCTCATCTCTCCTGGTGTTCAACATGATGGTGCAAAATAGGAGAGGAGCATCTTCCAAACTTGTCCCCAGCTCATTTCGGCTTTTTAGAAACTATCGTATTTTTCAGACTGTAAAACGCACCTAAATTTACAGGAGGAAAACAAGAAAAAAAAATAGTTTTTGGCCTCCGCGCATCGCGTTTTCACCCTCCCAGGCTCTGCAGTGCTCCGTACGGATCTTTTTTTTCCTTTTTTGCCAAAAACAGGCCCGTTTTCGCCAAAAATGGACCCGTTTTTGGCCTGCAGAGTGCTTCTGGGGGCTTAGGAGGAAAAAAACGCCCATATTCGGTCTATAAGACACACCTAAATTTTCACCCACTTTTAGGGAGAAGAAGGTGTGTCTTATACCCCGAAAAATACGGTAACCTGCGGGTGCTTTTAGAAATTTTTCAGTATTTTTTTTCTTCTTCTTCCCTGCTCTTCTTCGTTTTGATTCTCCAAGCTTCATTTCTCAGAAATGAACTTTTTATTATTATCATTATTATTACTTTGACCTGTGGGCCTGCAAAGGAGCTTGAACTATCCATGTTTTATCCTTCCCGTTCCTTCTTTCTTTTTTTTCTTGTTAAGACATAGTAAGCGCTTGGAGCTTCAAAAAAAAAAAGGCATTTAAACTGAACATCAATCGGGTATTGAAAATTACATTTACCAAGGTCATGGACAAAAGTCTCCAACAGGTAGTCTATAAAAAAAATTATCTTGAAAAGAAAGTCAAAACACCCTTGAAACCAGCAGCAATTCCTTATAAAGGCAAAATAAATCACATTTCTAAAATGTGCCATATTTATGCCCCTCGGGTTGGGGGGAAACAGCACAGCCCTTCAAAAATCAAAACTGAAACACATACGGGTGTGGTTTGGTTCCACGGTTTTAGGTGTACGAAGCTGGTCGTGTCATTTGTTAAAAAATACAGGTCCTTTTTTATATAAATAGAGGGAAAAGTGTAAGTTTTCTTTGAACCGTATTTCATCAAGTGAGTTGGTGGACTTACAGGACTTCCTCAAGTTGAATTTTTCTTTCTTTTTCTTTTTATTTTTAAAAAGAGGCCTATATAGGTAGTCCTTGAGTTACTATCACAATTGGGACCAGGATTTCTGTCACTAAGGAAGGTGGTTGTTAAATGACCTTTTTTCCCCCTTCTACATTTCTTAAGCGAATCCTACAGTCGCTAAATGAATCCGACAACCAGGGAAGCTGGGTTCCCTTAAAAAGTTGCAGTGACTCACTTAACAACCACGGCAATAAGGTGGTGGAATCAGACGTGACTCGATTATAACAACTGCCCTGCTTAGCAACGTAAATCATGGCTATCCCATAATGCCCTTGGACAAGCGTCATTCTAAAGACACTCTAGGAATTGGACAAACTCGCTACCTCTGGAACAAGCTGGAATTCAGGACAGAGGATGGGGCCCACCAGGGAAATTTCTTGGGATGTCCTGAGAGCCCCACCCATGGAGAAGATCTGTAAAATGTACTGTGAGATTCATATTTCTGAATATGAATATCATTCACTTCTGGTGTCAGTTGGGACAACAGGAAGTCATTTTGTAAACCCAGCTCAGCTGTGGTTCAAAACATAGTTCAGACCTTGAAAGCTACTCCCATCGTGTGGTTTCTGGAAAGTGTTATGGAGCCCTGAGGTGGTGAGGACCACAAGATGATGATCTGAATCGGGTCCAAGTCAACTTAAGCCAACGTGTCTCAGGATGAAGCTGTGCGAGATGTAGAAAAGCCCGTTGATAGTTTTAGCTGTGTTCCAATCCGACAAGACAGCCGGATGAATCAAACCTCCCCTCTTCTCTCTCAATTTGACACACACAAGCACACAAACACACCCACACCCATCTACTCATTCATCCAGCTCCACCCAACCGTTCTTATAATCCTGCAGAATCTCGAGGTAATATTGCCACTCTGGCTCACTATCATATTTCACCTCATAAACTGTCTTCAAAGGGTTCTTGTGGGGCTTGTGAACACGAAGTACCACGCCCTGATACCAGGCCTCTGTCTTGTCCTTCTCCTCATACAAGTGCCTGATCCTCTTCCCAACAAGTTCTGGATACTCGGAGGGCAAGGAAGAAACCTTGGCACGACTGTGTCTCCGATGCTTGAAACGCTTTAGGAGGAGCGGTGGTGGGACTTTCTTCCCCTTCCCTGAAGGACCAAGAATCTGAGGTCCTTGAATGTCCTGAAGAGCATTCTGGAATTGGATGTGAACCACGGATTTCCGGAGGTGAAGGATCTTGGAAGCCCTGGTTGTCCTCCTAGCGACCTTCGCAGTCAATTTAAGCTCAAGAGTCCTTGGCTGTTTATGGGATGGCCTCCTAGCACCAGGGCAAAGAGTGAGTCCCTTGGTCTCCAAGGCTGCATCTTCCTTAGGAAGCACCTTCATCCCCTTTAGCACACAACCACGTTGTAGGGAAGGTGAGGAACATCTGGCCAGGGTCTCCTCTTTATCCTCTGGTTGGATAGTCTCATAATGCAAGGACGTAGTCCCAAAACAGGCTGCCAATCCACATGTTTTGCCTTTGGTGCTCTTCTCTGGGAAGTCCTGGTCAAGAGACTCGGTGGTTGCATCTGTTCCTAACGCCTCAACTTCTCTGTTTGGGATCGACTTCGCAGGATCCTCTGGGAAAATGAAAAGCACAAGAACAATCAACTGAATGACCATCTTCATTCAGAAAATACTGTTCACAGCTGAGATCCTAAACTCTTCTTCCAACAGTTCAACAACTCTCCTCCATTCTCCAACTAATCCAAAACTGTTGTAAAGGGAAAATGGATCCCACCGGACAACTTCTAAGACTCGCTTCATTTCAGATGATGGATTTGGGGATTCTTGGGTGACGTCCCCATCCCAAAAGATCTCTTCACCTCAGAGTTCTTAACAAAACCAAGAACTCCAGATGTGTTGGGATTACAATTTCCAGAATTCCAGAAAAAGGAAGTATAATCTCAACACACATTTTGAAGAAGACACCAAATTCTCCAAGGTTGTCTTAATCAAGAAGTCCCTTCACCTCTTCTGATGCTCCAGGAGATATCACACTGCAGCCCAATTGCCAAGGATTGTTCTGTCTGTCCGTCTCTCCTATCGCTCTCTGTCCCTCTTACCATCATCTCTCTCTCTCTCTCTTTCTCTCTCTCTCTCTCTCTCTCTATCTATGTATCTACTTTATCCAATCTATTTTATCTAATCTATTTTATCTATTTTATTTAATCCATGTATCTAATCTCTCTTATCTAACTATCTCTCTTATCTATCTAATCTAATCTATTTTATCTAGACTATCTATTTTATCTAATACATGTATCTACTATATCTAATCTATTTTATCTATGTATCTACTTTATCTAATCTATTTTATCTATCTTATCTATCTAATCTATTTTATCTAATCTATTTTATCTAATCCATGTATCTACTTTATATAATCTATTTTATCTATCTAATCTATTTTATCTAATCTATCTATGTATCTACTTTATCTAATCTCTCTTATCTATCTGTCTATCTTATCTACTATCTACCTATCTCTCTCTATCCATCCAAAATCAGAACAGACATTGCTCTTCTATACATCAGATGCCTTTTAACCCAGGGAAGCTGAGGACTAAAAAAGAGGAAATAAAGGCCCACTATTTGCTGACAAGATGCTCTCAGGCTTGCCCCTGGTTTTACGGGAGCATCCTGCGCCATTCGAAATGTCCTTCAGGAGCGCCTTCAGCCCTGTCTCGCTATAATTGCTAACCTCCAAGGCTTTTGTTTTCCACAAAAGGCACCTGTAATGGCATAGGAGAATGACCTTGGGAAACAGGAGGAAGAGACGCAGCCTAGACAACTGTCTGATAAACAAAATCCGAGCCTGAAGGAGGAGGAGAAAGTGACTCGGAAGGGGAACCGCCTTAGTTTGAGGACAGTAAAAGTGAAAAAAGGAAGGGGCCTGTACGGTTGATGCGAGGTCGTCCTGCCCAAGAAGCAGAAACAGGAAATGCTAGCTCTCTCTTTATTGTTAAGGTTACTTTAACAGAATCTTGCAAGTCTGAAAGTACCAGGAGCCCCACTCGGGTGACTCTGAAGGCACAGATAAATCTCCAAGGGCTTCAACGACCCTCAAAAAAGGATGCAAAGGACCAGCTGTCTGCAAGGAGTATCAATCCTTCCCTTCCCCACCATTCTGTCAAGAGCTGAAGAAGCTTCTTGGATGAGAAGCGAAACATCTTCAAAAGAAAAAAAAAAAACCAGGAAGTCCAGTTGCCTCCTGTCAAAAAAAAAAACACCTTTGGGACAACCATGAGCTGGATGACTGAAAAATCTCTACAGACTCTCTAAACGTACATTTCTTCCCCCGTGTCTTTAAAGTCTAAGAAATGAGGTAGGGACTCTGGACTTCTTGAGATGTTTACCCAGCTCCATTCCTTCCGTGGAACCAGCTGCCTCTTCTCCAACCATTGCCTTGTCTGTGGCTCTTCCTCCTGTCTGACAAGGTCATTTCCAAATACCATTACATCAACTGGTTAGTCTATAAACCGGGATGGCGAACCTGTGGCACGCACCGTCATCAGCTGTTTTTCTGGTTTCCGGAGGACACGTGAGTGCCAGCCAGCTGGCTTTCACTTGTGCCGGAGCGCTGGAAAACAGCCTGAAAACAGCTTGAAAAATAGGCAAAACAGAGTGTTTTTCAGGCCATTTTTTGCCCCAAAACCAGCCTGAAAATAGGCCCCAAAACGGCCAAAAAAACAGGCATTTCTTTACAGTGCAGCTGGCTAGTGCTCCAGTGCACGCAGATGCATGAACAAGCATTCCGGTTTGGGCACTCGGTGCCAAAAAGATTCGCCATCATTGGTCTACAACAGTGTTCCTCAACCTTGTTTGATGGTAGGACCGCAGCTGAGCTTTGCACGGGGCAAAGGGATCCTACTAGATTATGTTTCCCAACCTTGGAAGCTTGAAGATGGGTGGACTTCAACTCCCAGAATCCCCCAGCCAGCACCGCTGGCTGGGGGATTCTGGGAGTTGAAGTCCACCCATCTTCAAGCTACCAAGGTTGAGGAACACTGATCTACAAGATTCAAGCATTGCAAGATTCCGTTATAATAAAGACAGCATTGGTACTCCTGGGTGGTGCTTCCCATCTGGACTACCTCGCAGGGATAACCTCTATCTACCTTGCAAGTCTTGAAAGAACATCTCTTTCCCCCCACCCTCCCTCATTTCTACAGCCTGAGAAACTAGAGAGGGTCTTTTTTTTTTTTTTGAGGTGTTTGACTGGCTCCATTCCTTCTGTGAGTTAATCTGCCTCTTCCTACCCTGTTTCCCCGAAAATAAGACCCAACCGGAAAATAAGGCCTAGCATGATTTTTCAGGATGCTCGTAATATAAGCCCTACCCCAAAAAATAAGCCACAGTTAATATTGTTAGCAGACGGAGGAGTTTAGTACCGTATTTCCCCCCAAAATAAGACCTAGCAGGAAAATAAGCCATAATGCATCTTTTGGAGCAAAAATTAATATAAGACCTGGTCTTATTTTGGGGAAAACACAGTATCTGTCCATTGCCTAATGTGCAGCTCTTCCTCCTGTCCCCCAAGGCCATTCCCACATACCATTACAGCACCGGAGCAGTGCAGCTAGCTGGCAAGGTCGCAAGAAGCCCTACCACCTCAACCTGTGCCCAAAGGCCTTCCACAACTCCAACTAAACCCAGCAGCAATGAGCAAGACGCACCCACACAAAGAACGGATACCTACTTGGAGGTGTGCAGGCGCGCCTGTGAACTTGGACCTGGAAAAAATAAAGGTGTCGAGAATCATCTGAAATGACACTGGCTGGTGGGGGACAGTTGGTCAGAGCTAATGAAAGCGAGCGTGGGTGCGTGGGTGTGTACATGCGATGTGGGCAACGGTACCTAACATTCCGTCTTGCCCAAAGCTCTCCACCGCCAGCTTTTCTAATACAGCACCCTCCAGCTGAACTGAGACTAGAACTCCCAGGGTTCCCGAGCCAAACAGCTGCTATCAGGATACAACAGAGGGAAGAAATACGTTGAATTACAGATCTCGGTAGGTTCTTCACCTCTGAATTACAGGTAGTCCTCAACTTACGACCACAATTGGAGCAGAAACTTCTCTCGCCAAGCGATGTGATATTTAAATGAGCCGTGCCTAAATTTTGGCCATGGTCATTAAAAGGACCCAGCTCATTAACTTTGCATGTCAGAAGTCCCCTGGGAAAGATGCAAGGGGTCATCACGTGACCCCCAGAACACTGCAACCGTTGTAAAGATATGCTGGTTTCCAAGCACCTAAGCTTTGATTGCTCAAACATGTAGACGCTGCAATGGTCATAAGTGTGAGGCTCACTTGTAAGTCACTTTTTTTCAGCGCCATCGTGACTTTGAAAATCCATTAAACGGAATGGTCATAAGTCAAGGACTCTCTGTACATCAGAGTCATTTGCCCATAAATACAGGCACTCAATTCCATGCCTTCTTTGCCAACAGTCTCGGGACATCCTCCCCTTTGGGGTTTAAGCACAGCCTACTCTCTTAAGATCCCTTTTCCTGGTCCTTTCCCCATTTAGAAAGCAGGATCCCACCAATCTTTGTAGAGTTCGCTGAATTCTGCCTCGGGCATCAATCCTGACCACTATGTCAATTTTCTACCCACATCTATAGGGAAGACCAACCAAAGCTGTGTCCATGCAAGTGGGAAAGTGCAGTGACCAAAGCCCAGGAAAATCATACTTTTTGCAAGACAGAGAAGAGAAGAAGGAGAACAAGATGAACATACTATATTCAGTTCAATTCTTAAAAAGTTTCTAAAGAAGGCCAATTGTCTGCCCTTACCAAGCTGCTCCTTGACACACTCGTGCCAATGAAGGGTCAAGAGGTCCAGGTAAATGTCCGGCAGCTGTTTCAAGGCCAGCAGCTTCAACATCCGAGAAGTACAGCTCTTGAGGTCCAAGTCCCTCAACGCCTTCTCTTCAGACAAGGTGGTAGGACGCAGTTCCACCTTGTGGTCCTGCAAGACATGGTCAACCAACACACCAGGAAGATTGGGGAAGAGTTCCTCCTTCACCACGTGAATAGGGATGAAGGTGGCACCAGCACGCATCACGTGAGGAAAAGGACACTTATTATAGAGCAGGAATATCTCCAGTTGAGATTGCAGCTTCTTGATAAGCACCTCTACGCCCTTAAAGGCCAACCAGATCTCTTTGCCCTTGGAGAGCTTGGGGCCTTCAGAGACCTTTGAACCATTTTTGGGTTTGGTGGAACTGACGGTCTTCTCCTGCAGCTCCACGGTGGGCTCGGCCATCTCCAGCCATTCCTTGAGTTGGTCAGGGGAGGAGGTAGACACCACGCCAGATATTATAGTGCAGACACAGGTATGCACCACAGTGAAATATTGCCTGGGTGAATATTTCTGCTGACCAAGAAGTTTTTCAGTGGCGGGATCCAGAACCTGGATCTCTCTAAGGGCAGGAGAAGAGCCAGGAGGGACACTAGGAGATAAGAGCGTTGAAGCATTGGGCAACTGAGCATTCAAGCATTTGATCTGCAAAATCAGAGTTTCGGAGGATGGCGTCACACTCTGGGGAAGACTGGGCCCAACCAAGGGGCTGTTTGGCTGATTTACCTGTGTGTCAGTCCGTTTTGGGGGAGAGACATCCTTGACCCCTCCAGAGGCAGCTTCTGCCGCGTGAGCTTTTAGGATTTTGAATTTCTTGAACAGAAACGCCGCGGAGCTGTGAAAATGCCGGTTGCCTCTAGAATCACTGTTGATGGGCAGCACCGAGGTCTCTCCATTTGCCTTGGAGACCGAGCCCTGGCTGTCGGCTGCTTTCTCTTTGACTTCTTCACCTTGGATCTTTGGACCTCCAGCGTCTGGAGCCTCAGCCTTTTTGGGCAGCTGAGGAAGATCAGGTCGCTCTGCCACCAAGTCTTCAGTTTTAAAGCTGAGGTCCAAGACATGGTCTTCTTGAGTAAGTCTCTCAACTCTATCATTGGAATGACTGGCAGGGGATGGTTGGCAAGACGCAGGATCGGTTGGATTCAAAAGCTTGACCTTGAAGCTTTCCCAAGGGCCAGCATAATCTCCACCCCCTTGCCCTGTTGGGAGACTGTTTTTATTCACGTCAGCATCTCCACTTTTCGTTACGGTATTGCGAGGGAACCCTTCCTCGCTCGGCAGATCCAGCCTGCATTCTCCGGTTGATCTTTGAGAGCCTGTCCATGGCACAAATCCACTTTCCACACTCTTGCTTCTGCTTTTGGGAAGCGACTCCTCGACCTGACAACGTTTAGCGGTGTCCAGTTCCACCAAATCGGCAGAACCTTCTAAGTAGGCTTGGTATGGAGCTAAGCTGAAGACGTTGTTGATGACAGGCATGGGAGGAGAAGACGTCAAGGGACCTTCACGCCGTTCATGGAGTCCCTTCGGTTGATCCTCTGGGGACCAATGTCCATGAGATGTAGACTGGATGTTGGGGGTCTTCAGAACATTTTTGGGCAGGGCTGGTTTGGAGTAGGGATTGTGGGAAACAATCGGGCTATCAGGAATCATTATGCAGCTCCCCGGTTCATTTTTGTGAGGGGTGATGCTCCTCTTCCTAGATTCGTAAGTTAAGGAGAATTTTTTGTGTGTCTTGGAAGATTCCTCCTTCTCCTCTGTCACCTTTTCTGGCGGGAAAAGATCCTTCTTGCAACCGTTTTCCTCCGTCTTTTCAACCCTGTTGTAACTATGAGATAGCCGGTCTACTGGATGAATGGAAGGGAAAGCTTGTAGACCTGAAGAATTTGTACTGGCTTCTCTTGCAACACAGCTACTCTCAAACCAGTCTGGAAGGCCACTTCGGCTGCGCCAAGGATTACAAGCTGGAGCAGGCTTTTCAGGCACAGCACAGGCAGAAACAGGAGTCTTTGGGGTGAAGTCCACCTTGGCCGTCGCGTTCTGTGGGTGCTCGTGTTCCCTTGAAGAGTGAAGCTCTTCAGAGGGGGTCAATGGAGGTGGGCCCACTGCCTGGTAAAGGTAGCTCTCCAGATGCCCGGGATAATAGCTGTGAGAGGTTTGCTGAAAATATGACCCGGGGAACATCTGGCCATCTTCACGGCTTGATGGAGACCCAAAACCTTTGCAGGCCGCCAAAGCAAAGACCGAGTTTGTTTTTTCGGCTTGCACGTAGCTCTGATGATACAACAACATCTGTTCGTGAGAAGTCAGAGGATACGATCCTAGAGGGTAGCATGAGGGGGATTGCTCCTGGTACGCCAGGTCCTGGCGATTCACCAGCAAGCTAGAAGGATGAAGAGGAGGAGGAGGAGGAAGAGGTGACGGCGGTGGCCTGGACCACATGTGTTTTCTGGAATTGCTACCCGCTGGGGACTCCAAGTTGCTTTTCTGACTTACAGAAGGGTAAGTGGCATCCAAGGAAGAGCCATTCTGCGTCCTCTGGCATTTCTCCAATGACTTATGGTAAGGCATGAAGCCAGCTGAGTGAACAGCGCCCTCTTTGGACCCTTGTCGCAACTGCACCGCGCTGTTCTCGGCCACCAAGGTTTTCTTGGAGCCCGCTGTGCCGTAACCGTGACTCTCGGCACCAGTGGGCAACACGGAGGACGGGGAAGACCATTCCAAACGTTTTGAGTAGTTCTCCATCTGCATTCGGAAGGTCAGAGCCCTTTTGGGAGGGCAGCCCGAATCCGTCCCGTACACGTGGCTTCGGTAAACCGGTTTGGGGGCTGCCAAAGTGGAGCAAGCAGCAGGAGCTGGAGGGATCTGCTGGGCTGGGTATCCCTGGAGCCAACCTTGCTGGATGACGCCCGTATGCCCCACGTAGCTGGCCCACCGTTCACGGGCGATACATTCATTGACCTTCTCAGAACCCGGAAATCTCTGGCGGGCTTTCAAACCTTCCATTTCGGATTGGCAGGTAGCTTTTTCTGTCCTTGGAGAGTGGCCAGGCGCACCGGCCGGGCAATGGCTGTAGTTCTCAGCAGCCGACCAGTGAGTTAAAGTTTTGGGCGCTTCGTGGCACTGGAGCGGGAAAGTAAAATAGGAGCCTTTATAACTGTAATGGTCTTCCATGGGGAGGTCGGGCAGCCTACTCGAGTGGCACAAACCCACCGGGAGGACGTGGGTTGGGTCCATCTCCAGTCGAGGGAGCTTGCCGTAACTCATAGTGCTCACGGCTTCCAAAATCCGCTTCTCCGCCATCGGTAGATGCTTTCTGGCCAGCGGGCTGGGCTAGGAAACGGAGCAATCACTCGGGTTGTTCTAGAAACAGGAGACAAGGAAAAAAGAATCAGTCTTCACGCCTTCCCCAGTGTAATTGTTATAAAAAAAAAGATATCTCGTACTTTGCAGGATTCAATCTGGACCAGAAGTTCTGTCTTCCAAGCTTTCGGACTCGTGCTGGAGCCCATCCTCGGGGGATTTGAACCAGCATGATTCCAAAAGCTTGGAAGATAAAACCACTGGTTCCTGGTGACCGACCCAAATTGGATCCTACAACAGATTGGATCATAGTTGACCCAGATTGGCTCTTACTTGAGGGGCTGTCACAAAGGAGAGGGGGTCAAATTATTCTCCAAAGCACCAAAGAAGGCAGGACAAGAAAGAGTGGTTGGAAACTAATCAAGGAGAGAAGCAACCTGGAATGAAGGAGAAACTTCCTAACAGTGAGGAAAATTAACCCGTGGAACAGCTTGCCACCAGAAATCGTGGGCGCTCCATCACTGGAAGTTTTTAAGAAGAGACTGGACAGCCACTCATCTGACATGGTACAGGTTCTCCTGCTTCAGCAGGGAGCTGGACTAGAAGGCCTCCAAGGTCCCTTCCAGCTCATTCATTTTATTCTATTCTAACATTATCCTGGAACACGTATATCCGCCTTCGTTCATAACATACTTTGCTTGTTTTCCAATTTTTTTCCTCTTTGAATTTACCACAGACCCCCCGTAAGAGCTACCGTATTTTTCGGAGTGTAAGACGCACAAAAACAGGACACACAGGGCGGGGTTTCGGGAGGCCCAAAATGGCTGTTTTTGGTGTATAAGACGCACCAACATTTCCACCCTCTTTTTGGGGGGGGGGAGGGGAAAGTGTGTCTTATACTCCGAAAAGTCCGGTAGTTTTCTTGGCAAGAATGCCGAAGCATTCATTGTGTGTTAAGATTTGTTTTTTGTTTTTTTTAAGTTATTGAAAAACCAACAGGAAATGGGGATTTCCTTGTGGTCTTCCATCCATCAGTTGGCTAAAACCGATAGCACTATATGGGTTCCTCGGTGTCAATCCTCCTTCCTGTGTAGAGAAAGAATTGCAGAAAAGATGAAAACCTATTTATTTCAACTAGCTGGGCTGGCTTGAGTTAAATTTTAAATTGATTTTAAATTGGGTTGTTTTAATTTACGGCCAAAATATTTAATTATTTTAATACTGTTTTTAAATTTTGTATGCTCTGTTTTTTACTTTGGCTGTGCACTGCCCTGAGTCCTATTTGGAGAAGGGCGGTATAGAAATTTAATTAATAAATAATAAATAAATAAATGAAGAGAAGCAGAGAGCAGCTTACAATCCACGGGGAATTTCGCGGAACAACACTTCCAATTCTCCAGGCTACCACTCCAAGGACAGGTAGTCCTCGACTTACGACCACAACGGAGCCCAAAAGGTCTGTTGTGAAGTGAGTTTTGCCCCCAATTTTACAACCTTTCTTGCCACAGCTGTTCAGTGAATCGCCGCCGTGGCTAAGCGAGTAACCCGGTTGTTAAGTGAATCCGGGCTTCCCCATCGACTTTCCTGGTTAGAAGGTCGCAAAAAAGGGGAATCACATGACCCCGGAACACAGCAACCGTCGTAAATATGAATCAGTCACCATACATAGGAATTTTGATGACACGACCCATGGGGGGGAAAGGCGGTAAACTGTGAAAAATGGTCCTAAGCCACTTTATTCCGTGCCGCTGTAACTTTGAATGGCCACTAAATGAACTGTCGTAACTTGAGGACTACCTGTATTGCCAAAACGCAGCGTTCCCAAGTTAAAAATCCGAAAAAAATCAATAGAGAGTCTATCCAAAGAATCAGGCCACCCATCCGCCCCTAAGCTCAGCACGAGACTTCTAGGAAAGCCTTCAAATTGCTTCGTAATTAAGATATTTCTGGTTTCTTGGCTTCTCAGAAACTGCCAAGTCAGGAGACGTTATGAGTCATATTACCAAGGAGCTTCTCCGTTGAGCCATAACAAGGCAAATATCTCTGGAACTCTGCAAACATCTCCTTCTACCGTCTCACCCAAAGTTCTCCAATTGCCCTGGAAATCCTTCATCCTTGCCCTGAGCCTAACAGGAAGGAGGCTTTGCTATCCAACGCCTCCATAAATAAGATTTATTTCTGCTCAATGAAGTAAGAGATCCGTCAATACTCAACCCCCACTTGACCGAGTTTTTTAGACACCTAGTTCCTTCCTTGCGCCTGGGATTAAGACACGAATGAACTACAATTCCCAAGATCCCTCAACACTGGTTGAGATGCTGGGAAATATAGTTTGGCAACATCTGGAAGGTCAGATGGGGTTTTTTTTTTTCCCCTCCTGATATTCTGCCTGAGCAGTGATGGAGGGGTTAAACGGCCCTTTAGGTCACATGCTAGCTGGGGAATTCTGGGAGTTGAAGTCCACACACATCTTAAAAGTTGCAAAACACTGCCAGACACTGTTATCCTCGACCTAGGTTCTTACAAACTCTCTCATCTTGAACTGAGGCCACTCCCACCAACACTGGCAGGGGCAAACCACTCGTCTATAACCAGAGAGAAAACCCCACTCCCTTCTAGCACTGATGATGGTCCGTAGTTGGGTTATGAAACGTCTGCAAGCAAACAACCAAACTCCGAGAGCTCCAAGGACCCCACGTGTCCGTGGAGATTGTCCGTCATCCAGGCCAGAGTTGTCCCAAAGGTGCTTTTTCAAAAGGCAAACTGGACTTCCTTCGTTTTTCCTTGACGTGTCGCTTCTCATCCAAGAGGCTTCTTCAGTGAAGAACCGAGGAAGCGTTTTTGGATGAGAAGGGAAACTTTAAAAAAGTTAATTCGCCTTTTGAAAAAGCAATTTGAGACAAGGACCCCACAGTTCAATCCTGAGCTACCAATATTCTTTTCATGGACAATTTGCCCCAGGCAAACGTAGAGTAGATGGGGCTGGTGGCTGCCCTTCCAGGAAGCTTCCCAGGCCAAACGCACCATTAAATGTGCCAAAAGAGCCTTGGTAGTACAGTGGTTTAATGCACCCTGTTATTAACACAGCTGCCTGCAATTACTGCAGGTTCGAATCTCACCAGGCTCAAGGTTGACTCAGCCTTCCATCCTTTCTAAGGTGGGTAAATTGAGGACCCAGTTTGTGGGGGCAATAAACTGACTTTGTATAAATATGCGAAAGTATGAAGGCTATTGCTTAATGCGTTGTAAGCTGCCCTGAGTCTCCGGAGAAGGGCGGCATATAAATCAAATTAACAAAAAAAAAAAAAGTAAGCGACAAAAATGGAGGCAAAACCCCCCACAAAGGTTAAGGCCTTCCAACTGCATGGCCTTGACCAGGTTTTAGGAGAGTAGGAATGTTGTAACCCGCTTTTATGATCAATGGTGTTTGCTGAGAGAGAGAGGAGGGAGGGAGAGAGAGAGAGAGAAAAAAAAACTTACAAAAAGAAAGATTGGGAAATCTCTTGGGAAAGAGAACTGGCTATGAATCGTGAGAGATATTCTATCACATGCAATCAGGAAGGTAAGAATTACAGAAAGATACAACTGCTATTATGGGAATATGAGGATACAACCAACATCTCCATTGTTTTTTTCACCCGTGTGACCCCCTTCTAATCTTCTCAATCTTATGTCAACAAGATGGTATTTGCAAAGCCAGTTTGGTCTTCTGGTTAAGGCATCAGGCTAGAAACTGGGAGACGGTGAGTGCTAGTTCTGCCCGAGCCATGAAAGTTGGCTGGGTGACTTCGAGCCAATCCCTCCCTCTTTCTCTCTCCCTAATCCACCTCACAGGGGGGTTGTTCTGGGGGAAATAGGTGGAGGAAAATATATTGGATATGCTTGCCATCTTGAGTTATTTGTAAAAATAATAAAGGTGGGATACAAGATAGATAGATAGATTAGATAGATGGATGGATGGATGGAGAGGGAGAGAGATAGATGGAAAGAAAAAAAGAAAGAAAAAAAAGAAAAAGGAAAGAAAGAAGAAAGAAAGAGAAAGAAAGAAGGAAAAAGAAAGAAAGAAAGAAAGAAAGAAAGAAAGAAAGAAAGAGGAAGGAAGGAAGGAAGGAAGGAAGGAAGGAAGGAAGGAAGGAAGGAAGGAAGGAAGGAAGGAAGGAAGGAAGGAAGGAAAAACCAACCAACCAAACAAACAAACTTTTGGCTTTTCCAGGGCCCATTGGCATATGTAGTGACCCCCCCATAAGGATTTTTTTTCACCTGAGGCCCCGAGTTGACTCACTCAATATTTCATCCTTAGCTGCTATTTAGTCTCCTTTTCAATATGTTTATATATTTTACTGCTTTTACTGCTAATTTTAATCTATTCATAACCGAGTGTCCCGTGGAAATTTAATAAGCTTGGATATTTTTTTTTCCCTAATCAACCAACCAAGACTGCATTTTTCATCCTTAACAATCTGAGTTTCTGGTTATCGGGATTAATGTTAGTATACCCTCTTCTCACTTTGGGTATAGGAAATGTTGAATTGAGCCAGTTCCCTATATTCCTCCATATTTAAATCTCTCTTAATCAGCTCACTGGCAACGAATCCGGTCCTTTCAGACTAACAAATTATTAAAAGGCATAATGAGCTTTAATTCACAAACGCTTACCCTTTTTAATCACTCCTCCCGGTCTGAAAAGACGCTACCGAATTCGGAATTTGGCTACTTAAAACCAACATGGTTCTCATTTCCCAATGTGACTGTTAGCTAATTTATGAGCATTTCACTGGCATTTTTTTTAAAGCACAGCAACTAATTGCCCTGAGACCTAGATTCCCTGGAGTGTTAGACACACCTTAATATATTTTTAAATTGTTCTCTTAGGTAACGCATCTTCCTCTCCTTTTTTTTTTTTTAGATTAAAAATTTTAGCCCGTCATGATCAATAGAATGGAATGTATTCGCTTATTGCAAACAAATGTTTCCTTATCTAGAGTGAAAACAGTTTTCCCCCCTAGTTAGGGTTAAAACAGATGTCTCCTTATCTCGAGTTAAACCAGATGTTTTCTTAAATAGGCATTTTATCTTTCCGATACATATGTTTTTGCTATGAACATGTCTTCCTTTACGTATGATCATTTTTGATAGGCGATATGCTCATTTGTTTAGATCTTATAAAATGACATTATTGCCGTCTATATGATCTTTCACTGATCCTTAATTTGTAAATTTATTGTAAACATAGAAAGGAAAAAAATATTCCAGGAATACATTCCTGGGAGAGAGATTAATCTGGGCAAAGACATCTCCCACATATGGAGATGTTAGTGCCTTGAGTTCAATCCTTGTTGGGTTTTGTGTGTGTGTGTGTGTGTGTTTACAACATTGCCTCACTTTCCAGAGGTCTCTTGCAAGGAATTTATGACTTTGACATCTTAAGACTTTCAGGAGTTAAAATCTGGTTTTGCTCACCTAGTACCGGAAGTTCCTGGGAAAATAGAAACTCAAACTGTGTGGGTGGCTTTGCTATACAAAAGTCCTTCCCTGTTTAATGTCCTTTGCAGGTAGTCCTTGACACAATTAACGACACAATTGGGACCAGAATTTCCAAGGCAGTGGCTAAGTGAGTCCTGCTTTGATATTACGAGCTTTTTTTTTTTTTTTTTGCCATTTTTCTCCCCCACCCCCCTTGACTTTCCTTGTCAGAAGCCAGCTGGGAACATTGCAAATGAAAATTACTTGATTTTCATTTGCAATGAAAATGGGACTCTGCAATCGTCATATATCCATACCTGTTGAAATTGCCTAAATTGTGAATCAACGTTTGACCAGGGAAATATTGCTGATGGTCGTTAGTGCGAGAATTGGTCATAAATTGCTTTTTTTCCCCCAGTGCCCTTCTAAATGTGAATGGTCACGAAACAAACGAGGACTATCTGGATTTAAAACGAACGGGATTATTCCTTATTTTCTCTCCCTTTGGCCTCTTTCAACAGGAAACGAGGCTTGTGTATTACATAAAACCTTCAGACCGTTGCAGCTAAAACTCACCTAATATACAATATATTCGCTCAAACTGAATTTATAGAAATGTTTTTTCTACACATATTGGGGTGTGTGGGTTTTTTGGGGACAGGTTTTCTAGCAGAAGTTAAAAGTTTTGCGTTGTGCGTGGCTTATATTATATGAAAAATCACAGACCCGCAAAAGACTAATCAATAAATAAACAAAGAGCAAGGAGCAAATATGTAACTTTTGCCATCTCTTCCCAATTTAAATAGGGGCACTAAAAATGCCAACGGGGTCTTAAAGGGGACACAGGACCAATTTTCATCCAAAAAGATTTCTTTTTTTTTTTCCCCTAGAGTGTAAGTCAGTGGTGGGATTCAGCCAGTTCGCACTTCGGGAGAACCGGTTGTTAACTTTCTGAGCAGTTTGGCAAACTGATTGTTGGAAGAAATCATTAGGGCAGAGAACCGGTTGTTAAATTACTTGAATCCCACTACTAGTGTAAGTCCTACTCTATCGAAGCCAGGGAGGTCTACTCATATGAAAATATGCACAAGGATAGCACATGGATACATGTCCCAGATGCATTAAAAAGAAAACGCAATCTAAACAACTGGGATTCGAAATGCAACAACAAGCAACCTTATTCGTCTCTTGACTCTTTATAGCAGGCGTGTCCAAATCCTGCCCAACTTTAAGACTGGTGGACTTCAACTCCCAGAATTCCCCAGGCTGGGGGAATTCTGGGAGTTGAAGTCCACCAGTCTTAAAAGTTGCCAAGGTCGGACACCCCCCCTGCTTTATAGGATTGGGTTTTTCAGAGCAACTGCAAACCAATCAGCGTCAAGCGTGTGAGCCTGTCATCCAATCGGCACTCACTAACTCACAGCGGTGGCATTTCCTACACCCTCCACGCACACACATCACCTTTTGTGTATCCAAGCTCTATAGTTACCGCAAACATTGCTTTCACAGCTTAACCACTACAGGCTCACATCTCTACAGGGCGCAAAATGTCTCCTTTTTTAAGTGCACGGCAGGCCACAGGTCCCCAGAGGAACCCTAAGCATGGTTTCATGTGTGTGCAAATGCACACGTACACACATCCCACCTATAAATCACACACAGACACACCAGCAATCTCTAAACGGCTCAAGGCCACTTTTTGTAGCCCTCCTCCAACGCATAACAGTTGATCTGGGGGGGGGGAGGTATAAAAAAGAAATAGAATAGAGATGGAAGGGACCTTGGAGGTCCTCTAGTCCAACCCCCTGCTCAAGCCTATATACCATCTCAGATTAATATGAATAAAGTAGGAATCATACAGGGTCAGTTACATGAATACTAAAGGACCCTCTCTATTCACATTATTATAAGGGAGAAATGGGCTTGTTTGGAGATTATATTAAAAACCAGCTAAATTCCATTATTGGTAATATATCTTCTGATGAGGCCTAGCTGTCACGGAAGGACAGCCATATGGAAAACATCTGAGGGGGCCTCACTGTCAAAGACACAAAGACATGTATGTTACAAAGAGTTACTTATTACCTAAGGACAGCAATAAATCTCCCGTATTAGTAATTACAGAACTAAGGAAGGTTGTCTAGCTAAAGATAATCTTATAAACTAGACAATAATGGTTTAGTAATTAGAAAGTGTCAATTATCATATAACAAGTGTATGTTAACCATATATGGAAAAATGCATGAGCTCACCAAACCCTTTGTCTTGGAAACATATATAAGCAGTTGTATCAGAGCTTTCCGGGGTTCAGAATTTCAGGTACAAATCTGGCTCTGAACCTGCGCAATAAACTGTATCTGGCTGACCCAGGAATGTTTTTCAGTCTTTCATTCCATAACAAGCTAAAGGCAGCAAAATCCAGCTAAAAATAAATGCAGAGAGACTATCGCTGAGGATGGGGGCTCCCAGCAGGAGTCCAAAAGCTTAGAAGAACCAAACCTCTGAATCCCGGTGACCGACCCAGATTGGCATCTTTACATTATTCTGGGACACGGATATTCACCTCGTAAAATAAATGCATCAGGTGAAAATCCAGTTTGTTTTAAAAAAGCAGCCCTACTTTTTTTCTCCAGGTTGCTTCAGAAACTCCATTTTTTGTTGAAAACCCAAGCAAAAAAACTGACTTTTCACAGGGCTCCAGCAGACCGACCATGTACAGAGTGTTTTGTAATCCAGAGGGGTTGGCATCCAATTTGAGCACATCTGGGAGGAGCGTGGAAGTACTATTATTATTATTATTATTATTATTATTATTATTATTATTATTATTATTATTATTATTATTATTATTATTATTATTATTATTTCAATTTATATGCTGCCCCTCTCCGAAGACTCAGGGCGGCTAAAAGTAAAATCTTTTTTGTTCCCTCTTCTTTCTTTGGCATCCCTTCCACCCCCCAACCCATCTCAGTAGCTCCTTCCAAAGTTGATTCTGGTTTAAAGCCAGCTAGTAGTGCCCGAGGTGGTGGAGAAAGCGGGCAGTTGGGAAAACTGCCTTTTAGCTTTTTAAATTGTCAATGGGTTTTAGTTTGAATGTTTTAAATTCTGGGCCAAAGTCATGTCATTCTTTTAAAAATTTTAAATTTTGTATTGGTATGTGTTTTAGTTCTGGCTGTGCACCGCCCTGAGTCCACTAGGAGAAGGGTGGGATACAAATTGAATAAAATAAAATAAAATAAAATAAAATAAAATAAAATAAAATAAAATAAAATAAAATAAAATAAAATAAAATAAACATGACTCTCTGGGTGTCCATTCTCCCCAAACCCCCCCCCACCCCCCAAAAAAACCCAGTCCTTTGGCTGCCTTCCAATCCCACCCTTCATAGACTAAACAAGATTTTTTTTTGTCCTTAAAAAAAAAAAACCACATCTGTTTATCTGGGAAGAGACACTCGGTGCCAGCCACCACCCAAACAACCGCCGCCCCCCCCCTTTAAAGAACAACACCTGGATGCTCTGGGTTACCTTCCCTCCTCTCTCCACCCCCCCCAACAGAAGATGATGCAACCAGAGAGCTTATCAAGCCACATCTCTTTCGACACAGGATCAAACCTCCTTCCCCACCGACCAAAGGCACGGGCAGGGGAGGATGGGAACCGAAGTCCAAGCCAGCTGGAGGATGTCCCGCTTTTGGGGAGAATGGGGTGGGGAGGAAGAAGGGGTGCTCCCCCCCCCTTCTCCTCCTCTGCAAACCTCCTCGAGAGGAGATCCTGCGGAATTCCACCCACGGGGGGGGGGTGTTGGTGGGTGGGGGGGAAATCCCTTTCTCGGGAGTTGGCTTGAAGTTTTTGAAAGCAAGCAGCCGCAGCAAGCAAATCAGAACCGCGAATTCATCATTCATCGTTAAGCATCGTAAACGACCCGGAGCTTTCTTTCCCGGGTCGGGATTGGGGGAGGGGGCCGCGATCCCTCGCCCCTTTCCCACCCCCACAAAGCCCGCAAAAGCCTGACTTCCGTGTAAACACGCCTCTGGCTTTTCTTTCTCTCTCCTTAGCCCGTCACGTGCGAAGCGGAGGCAGCCTTCCTTCCAGGCGCTCCGGATCGTGCCCAGCAACACCCCACCCGGTGGAAGCAGCCCGGCTGCGCCCGATGGGGGGTGTAGTCCCCCTCCTCCTCCTCCTCCTCTCTCTCTCTCATATATCTATCTCTCATCTATCTATCTATCTACAGTATTTTTCTTTCTTTCTTTCTATCTACAGTATCTTTCTTTCTATCTATCTATCTATCACAATTATATCTATCACGATTCTATCTATCTATCTATCTATCTATCTATCTACAGTATCTTTCTTTCTTTCTTTCTATCTATCACAATTATATCTATCACGATTCTATCTATCTATCTACAGTATCTTTCTTTCTTTCTATCTATCACAATTATATCTATCTATCTATAGTATCTTTCTTTCTTTCTATCTATCTATCACAATTATATCTCTCACGATTCTATCTATCTATCTACAGTATCTTTCTTTCTTTCTATCTATCTATCACAATTCTATCTATCTATCTATCTATCTATCTATCTATCTATCATCTATCTATCTATCTATCTATCTATCTATTTATCTCTCCCCCTCTCGCTCTCCCTCTCTCATCTATCTATCTATCTATCTATCTATCTATCTATCTATCTATCTATCTATCTATCTATCTATCTATCTATCTATGTATCTGCTCTCACCTCCGGCTCCCGCAGCCCTCGCCGCCGCCGCATCTTCCTTCTTCCCGGACGGAGCTTCTGCGCCCGGGCGGAGAGTTTGCAAAGGTTTTTTTGGGGGGGGGCGCTCGCCTCCTTCCTTCCTTCCTTCCTTCCTTCCTTCCTTCCTTCCTTCCTTCCTTCCTTCCTTCTTTCTTTCTTTCCTTCTTTCTTTTCTTCTTTCCCTCTTTCCTTCCTTCCTTCCCGAGTTCCCGAGCTCCGTCTGGGGCCCCTCGATCCGGAGTCGCTCCGCTTTCCCGCTAAGATCCGAAGAAGCTCCGCTTTAGTTAGCAACAGCAGTTAGGCTCCGCTCTCCCCGCGCCCGGCAAGTCCCGCCAGCTTGATCCGGAGTGGCGAAGGTGGCGCGGCCGCTCCTCTCTCGCTGGTCCCTCCCCGCGATCGCGATTCGCGAGTCAAGGGCGGGAGGAGGAGGAGGAGGAGGAGGAGGAGGAAGGCACCCACGGGTGTGGGGGGAGAGGGGTGAGTGGGGGGGGGAGAGAGAGAGAGGAGGAGCCGGGACCCGGGTGCGCCCAACCAATGGAAACCCAGCGGCCAAGCAGCCGCCAGAAGTTTGCACTTCTCGTCTGGGTGGGAAGCCGCGCCTGCTCTTCCTCCTCCTCCTCTTCCTCCTCCTCCTCCTACTGGCACGATGTGCCTTCCGGCGGCGGGGTCTCCCCCCTCCCTCCTTTTTGCACAACAGCCTTGACAGGTCAGCCTGTCCCGCGAGCCCATCAGCGTCTCTCCCCACTCCCCCTTCGCAACTCCAGTGGGTTGCAACTTGCTACAGATCGCAGGCTTGGGCTCCCGAGGAAGGAAGGTGCCACGCGCGAAGGACGCCTCTTTCTCTGCGCCGGTTGACTTCTAAGGGACGCCTTCCACCTCCCGCACAAACACACACACACACACACACACACACACACACACACACACACACACACACACACACACACACACATCCGCCCAGCGTTGGCACTTTTTTGGGTTGAATTCTGTAAAAGCGCAAAGGCGAAGGGAGGGAAGGAGGGGAAGGGGAGAAATACCGTCCTCTGCAGGCCGTCCAGATGTTTATTTATTTATTTATTTATTGGTTTGATTTATATGCCGCCCTTCTCCGGAGACTCAAGGCGGCTTACAATGCTTTTTAAGCAATAGCCTTCATACTTTTGTATATACCTGCTTAGTAGGGCTTTCGCGCCCCCCCAAGCGGTGTTCTTTTTTTTTTTTTAATTTGATTTATATGCCGCCCTTCGGAGACCCAGGGCGGCTTACAATGCGCTAAGCAATAGCCTTCATCCTTTTGTATATTTATACAAAGTCAGCTTATTGCCCCCACAAACTGGGTCCTCAATTTACCTACCTTAGAAAGGATGGAAGGCTGAGTCAACCTTGAGCCTTGGTGAGATTCAAACCTGCAGTAATTGCAGGCAGCTGGTCTTAATAACAGGGTGCTTTAGACCACTGTACTACCAAGGCTCTTTTTTATTCAAAGTCAGCTTATCGCCCCCACAATCCGGGTCCTCATTTTATCTACCTCGAAAGGATGGAAGGCTGAGTCAACCTTGAGACCTGGTGAGATTTGAACTCACCGTCATTGCAGGCAGCTGGCAGCTAAGTGCTACTTTAACAGCAGTAGTTTAGTCCACTACGCCACCAAGGCTCTCGTTTTAAGGTGAAAGCGCGATTCGGAGATGCGTGGGTGGGCATGCAAGTGGCCCGAATCCACTGTCGGGACGGGACGAGACGGTGGGAGTGAGTGGGGGATATATCGAGATGGGAAGGTTAGGCGAAGGAGATCGTGCAACCCGACATAGATAAACCTACTGTTTCCAAAACGGTTGTGAAACACTGTTGATTTACACACACACACAAAGATGTGGGGACTTTGGAAAAAGTGCAGGGAAGAGCAACTAGGAAAGCAAAGCGATGGGTCATCCAACAGATGGACCCAGAGTTCTCACCTGAGACACAAAGGATCAGACTTAAAATGACCCACTGTGGATTTGTCGTGGGAAGATCCCACCCCTCTGGAGACACTGAGTAGCCACTGAGCTTGTCGATCAGAGAGGTCAGCAGGCCGTTCGGCGGTTCGAATCCCTAGTACAGGTCTGTGTGAGCAGGGGGTTGGACTAGATGACCTCCAAAGTCCTTTCCAACTCTTGTTACTGTTAGACTGTTAGAGAAGGTCCTAAAGCTGGGGAAGATGGAAGGAAAGGGGCGGGGACTCAGCTACAGTGGGGATGGGGCCACCATTGGATGATCTGAAGAACCAGTTTAGGCACGGATCATTATGGAGAAGGTCAAATCTATTGGGTAGCTAGGGGTCAAAAGCCACCTGATGGCACATGATGAATAATCAGCCAGGTAGATAAATAAGGATGGAAACTTTGCGTGTCTACAATCCATGGACAGCATCCGACTGAGCGTTCCATGAACTGTAGCATGTACCACAACACCCATTGATTCCTCTCTTGGATGAATGGGATGGAACCCCGCCTAAGGAGCCTTGGTGGCGCAGCGGACTAAAGTGCTGTTAAAGTAGCATTTAGCTGCTAGCTGCCTGCAATGACTGCGAGTTCTAATCTCACCAAGCTCAAGGTTGACTCAGCCTTCCATCCTTCCGAGGTAGGTAAAATGAGGACCCAGATTGTGGGGGCAATAAGCTGACTTTGTATAAAAAAGAATACCACTTAGGGGGGGCCAAAAGCCCTATTAAGCAGGTATATACAAAAAAAAGTATGAAGGCTATTGCCTAACGCATTGTAAGCCGCCCTGAGTCTCCAGAGAAGGGCGGCATATAAATTGAACCAATAAATAAATAAAGGATGGAAACTTTGCCTGTCTACAATCCATGGACAGCATCCGACTGAGCGTTCCATGAACTGTAGCATGTACTACAATACCCATTGATTCCTCTCTTGGATGAATGGGATGGAACCCCGCCTAATGTTGCACCGACCACTGGACACATCTGCCATGGGTACAGCAGCCAGATAAGTCCACTGCTGATCCCAAACTTCAGGCAGTGACCAGATTCAATCCCTGTGCTGTTGTTTTTTATTTCCCTGGAACAACTGAACGAGATCCATTTCAGTGTGACCAAAAGACAAGGGATCTTTCTGCCAGAGTAAAAGATCCACCATTCAAGGATTTTGGATCATCCCTGAGGCCTCTAGGGAGAAAGAAGCCTGCAATCATGATGGATGGATCAAACAGAAACGGATCAGGCGAAATGTCAAAGCCATCATAGCTTTTAAAGTTGCCACTTCACTCTCTGCAGAATCCTGGGTTATTCTGTCCCCAAATTATAGCTGTTTTATCCAATGCACACCCACTTATTTATTTAAGTCTAGTTAAATGAACCCCAGGAGTTGGATTTGCACAACACCACAAATTGTAGACTCACTCAGTGCATAACACACCAGCCAAAAGCCAATCTTACCTTGGCCTGGGAACGCATGCAAATAAATGTTTTAAGGGGAAATTTCACAGCCTAATTCAGAGATCGAGCAATGCTGCAAATCATTTCCTAAATTAAAATTTATACTCTAGGCAACTATGAATAAGATCCCTGTCTCTCACCACTTCCACCCAAAGAGAAAGAAAAATACAATAATCCCCCTGTGCCCAATGCTGAATTTGTCTTGCCTCTGTTTGATACATCAGCTAATTATTTCTGTTTAGATTTCGGCTAAATCAACAAACCTGGCTCAGCAGAGCCGTCGTGGACCCATCAACTCAAAATTAAATCCCAAACAATAAGTAGGACTTAACAAGGAAGGGAACATTTTATACTCTGTAACCTTTTCAAGTAAAGCAAGCAGAGCTCAAAAGTTTGCCACTCCAAATCGCCCGTTAACTCTGGTTTCCCAAACCATCCTTTGGTGAATTCACACGACCCGCTAATCCGTAATCCACGATTTAACAACCATTGGGTAGGGACAGCATCCTGTGCCCAACCCAGTGGTTCATTAGCTGTGGGCACACCAACCATAAACTTATGGTTTATTCAACCCAGGGTTTTACATTCCAACTTGTTTGTGCAAAACTCTGAACTGTAAAAGGAAGAGAGCGTAGGGGGTTGGGTTCACACAACCCACTAGGTGTAACCCACAACCCACGCAACCACTAAGGGGGTGGATTTGTTGGCAGTCCGTTGGTTCCCGAGCAAAAGAGAGCTCTTATATTACACGCCACCGGCTGACATGTTATTACCCGTTCCCCTGCTTCACTACACCTCATGTTTCCCTCGTCTCTCTCTCTTGCCAACATTTGCCAACAAGGGAGACTTGGTGCATGATGCAAGACCCCTTCTGGCTTCTGACAAGGTGCCAATTCAGAGTGGAAAGCTTCCTCTAACAAGATCCTCGGGGAGGAAGCCTTTGAAAACCTGCAGGAGAAAGCAAGTGAGAGTAACTCACTGCTAGCTACAACACCCAGCTTTGGCTGGACTTATAGCTTCCATGGTGCTTAGCCAACGCTTGGGTTGCTAAGGGGGCACAGTCATCCAAGATCCTAGGCGTGAGGGTCTTGTAACGACATATAAACAGACTTCACGGAATAACGGGGTTGGTTGGAAGGAAGGGACCTTGGAGGTCTTCTAGTCTCACCCCCGCCTGGAGACTAAAACATATGAAGAATGGCTGCAGGCATTGGGTGTGGCTAGTCTAAAGAAGACCTCCAAGGTGCATTCTTTTTTTTATTATTATTAAAAAGTTTTTAAAAAATTTACAAATGTTTTCCCATCCCACCTCCCACCTCCCTCCCCAACCCTCCCTCCCCCCAACTTCCCAGAGCAAAATACATGGTATAGCAAGATGCATTCTGACTTTTGTTATTCTGTTCTGTTTTTGCCAGGAAAAGGGTAAATGAAATGAAACTTTCCCAATAGTTTTCTAGAATAGAATAGAATAGAATATGGAGTGGAGTGGAGTGGAGTGGAGTGGAGTGGAGTGGAGTGGAGTGGAGTGGAGTGGAGTGGAGTGGAGTGGAATGGAGTGGAATGGAATGGAATAGAATAGAATAGAATAGAATAGAATAGAATAGAATAGAATAGAATAGAATAGAATAGAATATGGAGTGGAGTGGAGTGGAGTGGAGTGGAATAGAATAGAATAGAATAGAATAGAATAGAATAGAATAGAATAGAATAGAATAGAATAGAATAGAATAGAATAGAATAGAATAGAATATGGAGTGGAGTGGAGTGGAGTGGAGTGGAGTGGAGTGGAGTGGAGTGGAATGGAATGGAATAGAATAGAATAGAATAGAATAGAATAGAATAGAATAGAATAGAATAGAATAGAATAGAATAGAATAGAATAGAATTCTTTATTGGCCAAGTGTGATTGGACACACAAGGAATTTGTCTTTGGTGCATATGCTCTCAGTGTACATAAAGAAAAAATAAAATATATTCGCCAAGAATCATAAGATACAACATTTAGTGATAGTCATAAGGTTTTCGTTGCGGTGCATTGCGTTTCTGTTTGCAACACTTTATTCAACGTTGTTTTAGGCAACTTTGTAAAAATTAGTAAAAATTCGGGTACCGGATGGGATAATGATGATTACGGTTAACAATCAATGCTGCCTCACTCTTACTCTTTCTGAAGTTATCCTTTCTGGTGTCTAGAACTAAACCACATTAAGAGGTCAAATGTCATTCAGAGGGGCTTGTCTTCTTCATAGGAAAAAAAAGAGCCATGGTTATGAAAATGCAGGATCCATAAAAGGGGAGAGGGAAGGCAGGGGGGAGGGAATCAAGGTCTCCACAGACTTATGCAGTGACCTCTGTTTGCATAACACAAGATGCCCAAGGCTTAAATCTTTCTTCATGCTTAATTCCCTTCTTTTATTTACACAATTGCTGACTTCCACTACATTGTTCAACCTGTATGCCAGCTTTCCGGTCTTCTAATTGTTCCAGTGCTAAAAGGAGAAGTCAAACTGCTGGGCTGGATGGATGGAATAATTGCATAAGTGGAATGGAAGAATTATAAACCTGAATTAGAGCTTCCTTAAAGATAAATGGTCTCTTTTGCGCATCCCACCTTGGCTGAATTCACTCAGAGAGAGGCTGAGGCTGAGGCTGAAATGATACAATGGCGGCTATCTGGAGCCCAGAAATTGGCTTCCTTATGACTTACTTAATTAAATGGATTCATCCAATAATAATAATAATAATAATAATAATAATAATAATAATAATAATAATAATAATAATAATAATAATAATAATAGTAATAATAATAATAATAATAATAATAATTTTATTTCTATACCGCCCTTCTCCCGAAGGACTCAGGGCGGTGTACAGCCAATTTAAAAACACAAGACACAACAATGATTAAAAATTAAAATAATTAAATAGATTTGGCCGATTTAAAACCCCAAAAATTTAAAATACCCCAATTTAAAATTATTATGTTGATAGCCCGGCCTGGCGGAACAACAGGGTCTTCAATGCGCAACGAAACACCCGGAGGTCGGAGATCTTACGTATTTCCAGGGGCAGTTCATTTCACAGGGCTGGGGCTCCCACAGAGAAGGCCCTCCCCCTGGGTGTCGCCAGCCGACATATTGGTGGAATAAATTGAATAAATTGAAGTTACAGAGTAACACAGTTGGAAGGGATTTTGGAGGTCTTTTGGTCCAGGGGTCTCCAACTTTGGCAACTTTAAGACTTGTGGACTTCAACTCCCAGAATTCCTCACCCCTGGCTGAGGGATTCTGGGAGTTGAAGTCCACAAGTCTTAAGGTTGCCAAGGTTGGAGATCCCTGTTCTAGTCCAGCTCCATGCTCAGACAGGAAACCCTCGACTATTTCAGAAAAAAGCTTGTCCAATCTCTCCTTCAAAACCTCCAGCGATGGAGCATCCACAATTTCTGGAGGCAATTCGTTCCACTGATTAATTGGAACTTCTCCCTAGTTTTAGGTTGGTTCTCTTCTTGATGAGTTCCCACCCATTGCTTCTTGTCTTGCCTTCAGGTTCTTTGGAGAATAGATTGACTCCTTCTTCTTTGTGGCAGCCCCTGAGATATTGGAGGACTGCTATCATGTCACCTCTAGTCCTTCTTCTTATTAAACTAGACATACACAACTGCTGCAACCATTCTTCGTATGTTTTAGCCTTCGGTCCCCTTTGATTTTTTTTTTTTTTTATGACTTGTGATTACTTATTGGGGCCTACTTCTGAGTAAGCAAGGTATAGCATTCCAGCATTTGTCAATGTTGGAAACTTTTATTCTTCAAAGCACCTGAAGGCAGGGCAAGAAGCATTGGGATGGAAGCTCCTTTAAAGAGAGATTCAGCCTGGAACTAAGGAGAAATTTCCTGACAATGAGAACAATTAACCAACACAACAGTTTGCCCCTTGGAGTAGTGGGTACGCCATTGCTTAAAATTGCAAGAGGGAGGGAGGGAGGGAGGGAGGGAGGGAGGGAGGGAGGGAGGAAGATGGAGAAGACAGAGAGAAAAGGGCAAGACAGGTGAGGAAGGAAGGAAGGAAGGAAGGAAGGAAGGAAGGAAGGAAGGAAGGAAGGAAGGAAGGAAGGAAGGAAGGAAGGAAGGAAGGAAGGAAGGAAGGAAGGAAGGAAGGAAGGGCAATAGCACTTAGACTTATATACCGCTTCACAGTGCTTTCCAACCCTCTCTAAGCAGTTTACAGACTCAGCCTCTTGCCCCCAACAATCTGGGTCCTCCTTTTACCCACCTCGGAAGGATGGAAGGAAGAGTCAACCTTGATGGAGCAACTCCTGGCTGGAGAATTCTGGGAGTTGAAGAGTCCATAAACCTTAACATTCCAAGATTGTTCACCTCTGCTCTTAGATAATCACCTTTCTCTGAATGATAGCCGTTATTTAGGGGCTCTCTTAGTTCTACCTCCTCTCACAGACCCAAGATTCAGAATTAGAGAGTGATTTTTCAGACCGCTTAAAAAAAGATATATTTTTTTTCAATAAGGGAAAGAAAAGTTGACGGATTGCTCCTTTTCTGGACGTGTTTGGGCCAGAGCTTGGACAGCTGTCCCGTCAAAATATCTTTTGTTTTGCATTTTTGTCCGGCATTCAAGTCAGACTCCTTCTAACTCTGCAAGTTTAATTCTAACATTCTTTTGAGATAAACTGGCCAACCCAAGGACAATTTTCAATTCAAGGTCATTCAAACAATGTCATTCTGATCGGGATGAATCCGTCTCCAAAAAACACCCCCACCAACAACAGCTTTTTATCATCAAGCCTGTATTTTATTTTGGCTGTTTGGCTGCAGACCTAAAACCCATCTCCTTCGCTTCCATTAGCTGTCCATCTGGTTGCATCTTGCCATCCAAGAGTTGAGAATTAAGTATTAGTTTAATGAAAAGAAGGACTAGGGGCAGTGGTGAAATCCAAATTTTTTTACTACTGGTTCTGTGGGCGTGGCTTGGTGCGCATGGCAGGGGAAGGATACTACAAAATCTCCATGCCCACCTCACTCCCGGGGAAGGATGCGAGACTCCTGGGAGGGGATGGGCGGGTGGGGCAGCCAGGAGTGGGATTTGGGGGTTCTCCGAACTGCACAGAATCTTAGCTAGAGGTTCTCTCAAACCCCTGCGAACCCCCAGCAGCCCACCCCTGGATAGGCCCATAAGTACCTACTCCAATGGAGGCCCATCACAGGGACAACGTTTGGAGGCTACTCAGCTACTCCTTTGGGATCATACCTGGGTGCAGAACACAACATACTTGTGTACTCTAAACGGTGTGGGTGTCAGCACTTCAACCCGCATTTACTCTAGTGCTGACATAAGAAGGAGAAGAGGGGGCAGCTGGCAAGAGGACGCTTGACTTCTCACCTACTTATTTTCCCTGAAGATAATGTCCCTTAGGAGATGAGATGGGAGGGGGGACATTCCTGGGAGCTGAAGTACTAGATATGGGGAGAGTGATTTGGAAGAGGGCCAATGAGATGCCGAGAATTTGGAAATGGAAAGGGAAGGTCTGGGGTCAGGAAGTCAGTGTTGGCTATGCCACAATCGGGGACAGATTGTCGTACTTAATAAAATGAAAAATTTCTTCAAAGATTACTTGTTTGGAAATGCAATTTATTTTAATTAAGACGACATCGAAACCTGACAGAGGGATTATCCCCAGGCCAGGTTTTGAACCTGAGGCAAGGAGAAGAGATAGGCAAACAGCGCTGAGGAACAGTGTTAGCTTTGGAACAGGATTTGATTGAGCGAATAAGCTTTCATTAGTTTTGGCTATTGATGTACTGGATGTGGTATCTTTGCTCATGGTGGAGAGAAGGTAACCAAGGACGCAAAGACCTAAAACAAAATGTTCTCCTTGGGATTGTGGAGTGCTTCTGGATGTTTCCAGTCCTACCTGAAGTAGTGTGAGGTCACTGAAGACATCCTGGGTTGGTTTGAGGGGGTCTAATTTCTCCTCGTTGCCCACCCCCCAAAAAAATACTTTTAATTTTTAGTCCGAAACTCTAAACTTCCCGATGCCTCTCCTTTTGGCCTTGACGGTGATGTTTGCAATTAGTCAAATTCAGTCTTCCGTGACCTGCCAAAATCCAGTCAAAATAAGTCTGCCATGACCTACAATTCTTGAACATAACAGAAGCAACAGTTGGGATGTTTTGTCTCCGAGATATATTTTGAAGGACACACGGACTGGGTTAGGAATGAGCAAAAAGAAAATTTTGGAAGATCGCGACAGAAGTTAATGCTCAGCTTGGCAAAAGAGTTTTCATTCCTGAATCAGTGTTTCTCAACTTTGGCAGCTTGAAGACGTATGGACTTCAACTCCCGGACTTCCCCAGCCAGCCACGGTTGAGAGACACTGCAAAAAAATTTCAGCAATCACTACAGAAAAAAATACACACGTGTAGAAATATACACAGCCTTATATTTTGGAGATAAAGATATAAGCAGGAATGGAGTTGTGCATGATCTTTTCATTCCTAAACTCCAAATAATTTTTAAGCACGGTCGAGTCCTGGTATGGTTTTGGGTGAAACTGTCGATCATGGTGGTGGCAGAGTGTTAGAATGAGGTATTGCAGGCTAATTCTGCTGACTGCCAGCAGTTCAATCTTGACTGACTCAAGGTTGACTCATCCTTCCAACCTCAGTAAAATGAGGGCCCAGATTGTTGGGGGCAATATGCTGCCTCCAGTGATGGGTTGCCCTCCCGATTCGCACCGGTTCTCTAGAACCGGTAGTAAAACCGGTGGTAGGCTCCGCCCACTGACCCCGACGTCATCAAAATGCTTCTGCGGCCCCGCTGCGAACCAGTAGTAAAGATAAGTAGAACCCACCCCTGGTTGCATCTGTAAACCACTTAGAGAAGGCTCTAAAGCACTGTAAAGCGGTATATAAATCTAAGTATTATTGTTAAGTGGGAAGGAAGGAAGGAAGGGAGGGAGGGAGGGAGGGAGGGAGGGAGGGAGGGAGGAAGGAAGGAAGGAAGGAAGGAAGGAAGGAAGGAAGGAAGGAAGGAAGGAAGGAAGGAAGGAAGGAAGGAAGGAAGGAAAATGGTGGCCCAGTGGTTAGAATGCAGTATTAAAGGCTAATTCTGCCAACTGCCAGCAGTTTGATCCTGACCGGCTCAAGGTTGACTCAGCCTTCCATCCTTTCGAGGTCGGTAAAATGAGGACCCAGATTTTTGGAGGCAAATATGCTGCCTCTGTAAACCACTTAGAGAAGGCTGTAAAGCACTGTGAAGCGGTATATAAATCTAAGTACTATTGCTAAGTGGGAAGGAAGGAAGGAAGGAAGGAAGGAAGGAAGGAAGGAAGGAAGGAAGGAAGGAAGGAAGGAAGGAAGGAAGGAAGGAAGGAAGGAAGGAAGGAAGGAAGGGCAGTGGTGGCCCAGTAGTTAGAATGCAGTATTAAAGGCTAATTCTGCCAACTGCCAGCAGTTCGATCCTGACCGGCTCAAGGTTGACTCAGCCTTCCATCCTTCCGAGGTTGGTAAAATGAGGACCCAGATTTTTGGAGGCAAATATGCTGACTCTATAAACTGCTTAGAGAGGGCTGTAAAAGCACTGTGAAGCAGTATATAAGTCTAAGCGCTATTGCTAAGTTCTGAGGTTTGACATCAGTCATTCGACCTGCCACAGATAAGCGAATCACAGCAGCGGTGGGTGCCACTTGGGGTTTAAACACTGAGTCACCAAAACCTACACTTCCAAGGAAGTTGCAAAAACTGCCCCTTTTTCAGTGGAGAGATGGTGTGGTTGCAATCACGTAATGCGTTAATTGAAGCCGGTTTGGGTTTGATAGAGCAAGTGTGAGTCAGCCAGGGGTGTTTGGCAGCCAGATTTTGTGCCATCGCTCGGAGGCTCAAACTTCGCGATACCTGGCCCATTAAAAGAAGAAACGGATTTATGTGAGGCACCCCACACACACACCTCGCCTCTGGCCAAATACAATCCATTATTTCTTTGAGATTCTTGGTGAAGCAACCAAGAGTTGCAAGACATACAACTTTAAATCATCTGCTTTCTCTCACTAAGCAGCTAGGAGTCTGGCATAGACGCAGGCACTGGTGCCTTTCAGATTAAGTATCCCTCTGGGTCTTTTTACTGCTTACAGACTCTAACCGTGATTGCAACAACTCTTCCCTTTATTGAACAGCTGCGTTGCTGTGCAGTGCAACACAAAAGGCCAATCACAAGGTGCACAATATGTACATAAGAATGCCATCGTTGACAACAGCTCATTTCTCACCGTGGGAACTCTTCCTGCCACATTCACGCTGTACGGTAAATCAGTATTTCTCAACCTTGTTCAAGAGAGATGGACTTCAACTCCCAGAATTCCTAGCTGGCAATGGGGAATTGTGGGAGTTGAAGTCCCGCACCTCTTAAAGGGCCCAAGCTTGAGATACACGGCTGTTCAGCGACCCTAAGAACTCGGTGGTTTTTAGGTCTACCAAATTGGATGTTTCCGTTTCCTCAAAAGCTTTCTACCTCCTTGAAAGAGACAATGTTGTTGTTGTTTTTCTACTATGTTTTTCGAGAGCTTTGGGATTTTTTTTTTTTAATTGGAGGGTCATTTTGCTCCTCTTTGATGGAGGTTAGGTGGCCAGCATATATACCAGTGTTCCAATATCTCAGGGGCTGCCACAAAGAAGAGGGAGTCAAGCTATTCTCCAAAGCACATGAGGGTAGGACAAGAAGCGATGGGTGGAAACTCATCAAGGAGAGAAGTAACTTAGAACTAAGGAGAAATTTCCTGACAGTTAGAACAAGTAATCAGTGGAACAACTTGCCTCCAGAAGTTGTGAATGCTCCAATATTGGAAGTTTTTAAGAAGAGGTTGGATAACCATTTGTCTGAAGTGATGTAGGGTTTCCTGCCTAGACAGGTGGTTGGACTAGAAGACCTCCAAGATCCCTTTCAACTCTGCTATTCTATTCTGTCCTCTACCTGGTATTTGACCTAAGGATGTCAATTGAGTTCTTTGAGTGATGGTGTTATGGAATGATGAGACCAAACAACATTCCTGGTCAGCCAGAGACAGTTTATTGCGCAGTTTCAGAATCAGATTTGTATCTGCAATTCTGAACCCAGAAGAGCTCTGATACAACTGCTTTTATACATATCCAAGACAAAGAATTTTGTGAGCACAGCAGTTTTCCAAATATGGTTAACATACATTTGTTACATGATAATTGATACTTTCTAAATTACTAAATTCCTACATTATTTTCTAGTTCATAAGATTATCTTAGCTAAACAACCTTCCTCAGTTCTTTGATTGCTGATGCGTGGATTCATGGCTGCTTTGGATAATAAGTAACTTTTTGTTTCAGATGGATGTCTTTGCATCCTTGACAGCTAGGCCCCTCAGAAGATATATATTACCAAGAATGGAATTTAACTGACTTAGTGTAATCTCTAAACAAGCACATTTCTTTCTTATAATAATGTGAATAAAGAGGGTCCTTCAGTGTTCATATAGCTGACCCTGTTGTCAGGTTTCGATGTCGTCTCAAATAAATTGCATTTCCAAACAGATAATCTTTGATGAAATCTTTCATTTATTAAGCACGACAATCTGTCCCCAATTATGTCGAAGCCAACACTGACTTCCTGACCCCAAACCTTCCCTTTCCGTTCCCCAATTCTCTGCGTCTCATTGGCCATCTTCCAAATCACTCTCCCCATATCTAGTACTTCAGCTCCCAGGAATGTCCCCCCTCCCACCCCATCTCCTAGGGGATATTATCTTCAGGGAAAATAAGTAGGTGAAAAGTCAAGCGTCCTCTTGCCAGCTGCCCCCTCTTCTCCTCCTTATGTCAGCACTGGAACGAATGTAATTTGAAGTGCTGACATCTGTACTATTCCTACATCATTCACATTAATGGTGTAATGCACCAAAAACAAATTCCTTGTGTGTCCAATCACACTTGGCCAATAAAATATACTATACTATTCTATTCTATTCTATTCTATTCTATTCTATTCTAATTCTATTCTATATCTGGAAGGTAAAGAGATGCTCAACCACCAGCGACGAGGAAGTGAAGCTGTTCCATATTGTGCCGTGCCAACACAGCCTGCGCCATTGAAGGAAGAAACCCGGATAAGCCACTAATGGCAATCAAGGCATCCACTGTCTCTGCCAATGTCCTTAATCATGCTCTAGTTCTGGGAAAGCTTTGTTTGAAGAACACCTCGGCCCGGTTTGTCCTGTTCTTTTCGGCGTTGGAAGAGGGAACGTCCTGACTCTGAGAGGTCATTGGCAGTTATTTCACCCACCTCCAGGCGTACTTTCTTATGGATATTAAAACCAGATGTTGGAGCCAGGAGATTCTGCCCTGTGGCTTGTGAAGGGCCCGTTCTTGTTTAGCTCCCTGGATTAATTTATTCTCTCCTAGAAGGCACTGTGCCTGAGTGCGAAGCACATCTCCTTCCCGGTTGTCAAGGCAAGGTGCAAAGGGTATTGTCAACGCCAAAGAATTGGCAAGAGATGCCCAAATCCTAAACTGACGACAGGCAGGAAATCCAGAATGAACATCGGCTAAAATGCAAGGCAGCCTCTCTTGATCTTCCATTAAGGCCTTCTCCACCGATGAGTTTGCTTCCCTCCTGAAACAATGGCTCTTGTTTCATTCGTTCATTCAATCAATCAATCAAGGAAGACATCTTGGGTGGCTGAATTCGGTTTCTGTATTTCACTGCCTCTAATCTTGAGCCTACCTCTATGAAAACCATGCTACGAGAACCTGGCTAAAGAGAAATACATACATACATACATACATACATACATACATACATACATACATACATACATTTTTTTTTAAATTTGATTTATATGCCGCCCTTCTCCGGAGACTCAGGGCGGCTTACAATGCGCTAAGCAATAGCCTTCATACTTTTGTATATTTATACAAAGTCAGCTTATTGCCCTCACAAACTGGGTCCTCATTTCACCTACCTTAGAAAGGATGGAAGGCTGAGTCAACCTTGAGCCTGGCGAGATTCGATCTTACTTTAATTGCAGGCAGCTGGTGTTATCTTAACAGTGCTTTAGTCTGAAGGCTGCAGGGTATTTTTTTTTTTTAATTTGATTTATATGCCGCCCTTCTCCGGAGACTCAGGGCGGCTTACAATGCGCTAAGCAATAGCCTTCATACTTTTGCATATTTATACAAAGTCAGCTTATTGCCCCCACAATCTGGGTCCTCATTTCACCTACCTTAGAAAGGATGGAAGGCTGAGTCAACCTTGAGCCTGGTGAGATTCGAAGTTACAGTAATTGCAGACAGCTGGTGTTAATCACAATGCTATCAGTCTGCTGAGTCACCAGGCTCAGCAGACTGATAACACACATATATATATATATAAATTAAAATCTCGGGTGTTTTCCCGCGTCATTAAAAGTCTGTTAGTTAAAATGCTTAAAATCTTAAAATCCTGGCTAAAATCCCAGCTCAAAATCCTCTAAAATCCTAACAAAATACTTTGTAAGATCTTTTAAAACTTTGGCTAAAATCCTAACCAACACTTTAAGGTTTTTTTGGCAACGTTTTTTTTGGCAACGTTATGCATAATTATCTCTTTATCTGCATATATATATATGTATATGTATGCAGACAAAGAGACATAATTATGCTTCACAAAAAGAAAATAAAATGATTGGTTTCTAAACCTTAGAAATGAGTTGCAATTCTTCGACCCCAAATTCTGGATGGATGGATCTTTCGGATCTCAGGGACCACTAAATTCATAATTTTAAATCTCGCGGACCATTAATATGATCTGCCTAATGACCGGCTGTGTGATTGGGTGGCGTGTGACTGGGTGGGCGTGGCCAACTTGATGTCACTCATGTCAAGGGCTGCCTCACCAGCCTCTACTCGCTCCTCCACTCCCAGCAACTCCTCACCTGCTCACCCAGGCTCCTTAGGGCCCCAACAGGAAGCAGTTGTTGGCACTAAGCAGCCACCACGAGAAAGAGTTGGCAAAACAGCTCAGTTCAAATTGGATCTGACCAAGAAAGAGGCTCAGCAGAAGCACCTCACTGAGGACTAGGAGCATATGCTTTCCAAGCAGAGGGAAGACCTGCAGGAGTGGAAGGCCAGGTACCGGCGCCTGGAGGCTCAGCGGGCCGAGATGGTCAGCCAGTTCCAGGCCATGATGCAGTCCCACTGGAACAAGGCCCTCCGGCTCCTTGCCACCTGCAGCACTTCCCTCCAGCCTTTGCCCAAAGCCCTGCACCAGGAGGCCGAAGCAGACCCCAATTCAGAATATCCCCCCCACCTCCGACCTGCACAAAAAGACCCCGAAGGGGGAGACTCTCTGCAGCAACACAAACGTTCATTGCACGTATCCGGCCCAGGGGCCGTAGTTTGAGGACCCCTGATTTAGTGCAATATAAAAAAATGCAAATAATTTTTCTGCGGACCACCAAAATTTTCTCGCGGACCACCAGTTGGTGACCGCTGGTTTAGGGGGAGGGGGGATGCCACCAAACTGTTGGCGATCCATTTGCAATTTTCTCTTTTTGGCAAGTTCACAATGAGATCAAATTAAACTGCCAATGGTGTGTTGTTTTTTGAAAAACCCTGCTATGCAGATGTTGGTTACGATAAGTAAAAGGAGAAAAACCAGTTGAATTTTGACTTGGTCCCGAACCAGGGGAAAGGAGGGGAGGGGAAGGAACCCAGCAGCCTTGAAAAAACCTAAAAGAGAAGATGTGGGGGGAGAGAACCAACAGAAGATACTGTATATCTCTTCATTTAACAGGTGGAGAAGTTTTGGCTCTTAGGCTGCAAAGCTTAGGAGTTGTACGGTGCCTCCTCCCTCAACCCCTCACTCCCCCATGTAGAAAGAAATATCCTTCTGGGTTCAGCTCCAAGTGGGGAAAAAGACACTGGAAATACGGAGACTGCTTGGAAAGATGGTTTAATGGTGGACAGGATCACATAGTTTGAGTTCCTGAACAGAAAAGGGGGCTGAGATGCACCGAGTCCCCGGGTTTTATGCCCTCTCTGGCTTTGAACTTCCTGGGGCCCCGAAAGAGTATCCTGATTGGTTGTCAGACTCCCAGGGGGTGGGGGGTCTTAGCTAGCCTTGCTGGCTGATGTAATCTTCCCAGGTGCCACGTGGTGAGTTTCT